>CM062814.1:138941490-139382256 GCA_031772625.1 Pinus tabuliformis | reverse complement strand
GGACCAAGTTTCATAAATTTTCAGACTAGATCCACAAATAACATCAATCAAACATCAAGAATTTCTGCATCAACCAATCACCTTTTCACCAATCAAAACTAAATCAAAATAAACACTTCTCTGAAAACTATACCCAGATCACAGTAACAGTAACCACACACCAAATCTGAACCCAAACACTGTAGCATAAACAGTAGCACTAGATCACAACTCAAAATATATACGCTACTTCAATAACCTGAAACCTGCGTGCATACGCTTCTGCTATGGAACAACCTGCGTATACGCTGTTTTCATTCACTGAACCACGTGTATACGCATCTTCGCTTCACTGAACCTGCGTACAGATCTATAAAGGATAATTCACTCTTTCAGATATTCAAACACTAATTAACCTAGATTATCAGATCTATAGATCAAACAGCGCCACATATAACAGATCAAAATCATACAAAGATACTATCATTCAAGCTTAAATATTATGATCCATCAATAGAACTTATCCTTCTCTTTTGCGCTCGATTCCTCCTTCATTTAGATCCAGATCTGCACCATAACCCAATTACCAGTATTCTAGATCTAGCACTTTATCAGATATTCAATGATAATTCAGATGATCTTTTGCCACATGATCTCCTTCCTCTTTTATAGTTTTAGGCCTTCCACAATACCACGGTCCAAAACCATAATAAACCAATACCATGACCCAATACTTGGGATCAACACTTCTGACGAGGTACCATGGTCCAAAACCATAGGTTCAAATACCAAGGACTAACTACACGGACCAAAGGTAAGTTCTCCAACATATACGCGCTTTTCTTTGCATGAAAGTGCGTGTATACGCATACACGCCTTCGAAACGTCTAACCCGCATGTATACGCGTCTTCGTCTAGATGAACCTGCGTATATGTCTTTTCCTTCATCTGAAAGCCTAAACTGAGATCTGTTACCAAAGAGAGTTGCCATCAAGGACAACACCTGTGCCGTAGCTCCAAACCTGTGCCAAAATGCCAACATTGTCTTCTCTATACCTTGGAAGAATATTAGTCATACTCTCTCAATCCTCTCATGGGTGCCCCATAGCTAATAAGGGAACTTGAACTGATTTTGTAGCCAAAAGGGCTAGAAATAGGTCACTAGTATAACTATCCCATCACTAGCTTATTTGCATTTGGTTGTGTGTGACTAACTCCTAGACTTTTCTAGTGTGTGGTATTTGGTCTAAGTCGGTATTTTGCCTTAGGTTTTTTAAAGTAACTTAATTTGGTTAATTTACATTTATTCACCTTGGTTGAACCAAGTCATCATCAGTCACATCGGATTCATGGTTTTCCTCCTGAACGAGGTGGACTTGTCACTCCTACTCGACGAGTGCTTATCAATGCTCAAGACTTATACCATCCCATAGTTGTGGAATCTATATTTGGTCCTCCTCGAAGTGATTTTATATCGATTGAGAGATTGACAGAAAATTGTGTCTCTCCCGCTAATCCAACATTTACCAATCCATTAGGACCAGAGTTATTATGGCCGAATCTTGACAGTTCTACTCCTACCTACACATACATCCCTATTTTACCTATGGAGGAGGTTAGTTCCTCATTACCATCTGCATTTGCAGTGTTTGTTGCAATGTCATCATTGCCAACATTGATTGTGGCAAGACCTACACTCCTATCTACACCTCTCACATCTACTTGGGGCATTCCATCAATCTTGTCTATGGCTGCTACAAATTTTCCTAGTGTTATATGCCCTACTCCCTCATCCTCGTTGACGATGGCTATTAATATTAGCCATCTAGTGAAAGCGGGAATATTTGTTCCTAGTTTTTCCAAACCTATGGTTCATGTTCCTCAAATAGGCATGGTCACTTCGAGATATTTGTGGAGGATAATTTGTTGCTCCTAGCCAGCCTGGGGGAAATGTTACTTCAAATATATCTCAAACCTATTAGAGTTTTTTTTTTGGAGGGAGACCCAACCTCTATTACCTTTCCTAGAGGACATAGTTTACCTTGGGGAAACCTTATTGTTAGCACCATCAGACATATGAGTCATCCTCCTTATGTTGATGCTATTTCACAAGATGGTACATCTATCCCTATCAGGTACAACCCTTCTATCATTCATGATCTTAGGGGTCCTACACTCTCTAGGGGCATTTATTCTTGGGGAAAAACTCCTCTCACCAATCATGTTAGCCCACATGCTTTATATGTTGCGAATAATCCTTACCAGAGTCAAAAACTTCACATCATAATGTTTATACGGGGGGACCTCACACTTGGTCTAGCGACTCTCCTTCCTATGACTCATTTAGTGAGCTCCACGATCTGTTTATTTCTTCACTTAATCTATTGAATCTTGAAAATATGATAAATTCCCCATTCGACATGATCCTTGGTGGCCACCTATTTCTGCTAAGTTTTCGTCTGATATCCCAATGTTTGAAGAAATCCTAGATATAACCCATCCACTCATATTACCACTTATCATTATTTGACCAAATTACGCTTATTCCAATGTACCTTAATTGGATATTTTTCCAAATGGTACATTGAATTGGATACAACATCTTACAATGATTTCTCATCTTTGGCTCAAACTTTCTTCTTGACTCACTTTGAGTTACCTACGAGTTATGACATTGATTCCGACCTTTTGTATAATTTAAAAAAAATGACGCCACTTTGATTTTTTATCATATCCATGAGTGGAAACATCACAAGGAGTTGGTTACAACAAAATTCTTGATGAGTTTATAACATAAATGGTTCATTCGATCGTTACAACTTAAAACTACCAAAGATGTCTCTATGTTTAGAGTTATTACTAAGGATAGACCATCTTAACTTCCCAACAACTGTACTTGATATATTCTCAGTCGAGGACGCTTTATGAAGTACTCTTGAATACTCCATTCCATTCCATTCCATTCCATTGACCCACTAGACCCACTCCTATCCCACATATTGATGGTTTGATTGGGTTTGTTTCTAAGTCCATGAACCAACTTGCTACCCAATTTGGAAATTAATTGTTACATCGCAATCCCTAGCAAGTGCGTCTAGCTCTACAAAATCATCTTGTTCTAAGTAGTCCACTGATGTCCTTATGGTGAATTCCACAACACTAAAGAACAATCAGAAACCTAGTGGTAAAAATAATAAGAAGTGTTAGGTCTCCAAGAATCTCTCCTAGTTTATAGCTCAGAGATGCCTGGTAACATATAAATTAAACCGTTTTTGCATAAATTTATTGGAAGGGATGAGGTTTGGTTCAAGCCAGATAACCACTTGTACTTTGCTTTCACTCCAGACATGCATGAACACACTAAGACTACAAGGCTTTAGACCACCAATGCTCAATAGTTTAGAAATTAGGTGAATATGGAGAATACTAACCACACCAGCAGATACACACAACCATGTGATGGCTGGCTGCAACCAATAAAGAAACTTGTAGATCTAATATATCAATGCAAAGACAAGATGGCAGTTGTTTTGCATCAGACAGAGAGAGAAACCTGAGTGGCCTACTCACTTACACATTCAATATTTCAATACGAGGTAAGATGACAATTATCTAGTATTAAACATGAAGCGATCATGAATTTAGTGCCACAGGCACAAGCTTAGAACAGAGAAGGAATGGACAGTCAGCATGTAACAGCAAAAGAAGCTTGCATTGCTGAAAATGAAGATGAGACGTTGCAAGTTACAGAGTGTCTATAGTCTCCAGAAGTTGAACCTTACATCAAATGCCAACCCTTGTTACATCTTTCTTTAGGCTATTTATAATTTATCATTACAATGGCTCTCAGCCGTTTAGGGATGGGGGGTCTTAATCGACCACCAACCACTATTAACTGTCTGATAGCGTCTTCAGATGCAGTTGCTTTCTCTGTTACGAAAACTCCATTAGCTCTGGTACTGTGTTGTCCTTCAGGCGGTTGGATTGATCATGGCAGAGGAGTGCCATAACTATTTAATTCAGTTGCTGAGTCGTGCTGTGTCCTTTTCTCCATTTGGCCATGCTCTCTGTTTAATTCGGTTGATGGGGTCAGACTGGTCATGGGGATGGAGTGCATGGGTAGATGAACGGTGAGGGTGGTCATGGATGATGGCTGTCAGATCAAGGAGACCCGTGGCAGAGAACAATTTGCAGAGGCTAACAGTCGTGGTGAGAGATGGGTATGTCTGGGCCGTCAGATCTTCAAGCAGGTAGATCAGATGGTTATCGGGCAGTGGAGTTGTGTGGTGATAATAGGTAGGTGTTTAGCTTGGGCAATAATGGTTTTCATCGTGCAGACGTCAGGTAGTAAATGGTAAGTGTCAGAAGTCGTGCGATTCCATTCAGTGGCTTACACGTAGCGGCGAATGAGAGAGAAAAACCATCGATATCATGCAGGTATTGTCTGTGCTAGTTGTCCTCATGATATGTGTGAGGAGCATTAGATTTGGCGGAGGTGATCTGAGGTGGAGGATGATCGGCAGGTTTCCTTTTCGGTGCAATAGGGGCCGTTGGATCGGCGGGAGAAAATCAATAGTGGAGATGCTGTGTGATGAGTTATGAGCGCGTAAGGCACATGGTAAGGTTTTATGGGTAATTTAGCGTTGCGCTTGGGCTAAGTCCAGAAAAGGGGGTCTTTTCGGTTTTAGAAGGTGAATGAAGGAACGGGAAGGGTAGAAAGTGAGCAGGTGTTATAGACATTTTTGTGCCTTACAGCATGAAGCATGAAATGTCAATAATCTAAGGGATCCAAAGTCCCTAAACATGTTGTTCCTACCCCTAGAGGAACAAGGTCAGCAAACCACAGCACTGAAAATCAGTTCTCCACCTGAAAACACTAAAAAACAAGCTAATTCTGGATCATGTCAACTGCTCCACTGAGCATCTGCGCTGAATGTCAACTGCTCCACTCTATACCTGCGCTGAATGTCAAAAGCAATGAAGGCTACCTGCGTTGGGTGAGATTGGCCAAGTGGCACAGTCATTCTGCAAGGTGTCAAATGCCCGGGAAGCTTCCAAAATGACACTTGGATCAAGGAATTCGCCTTGTGATGAGTAAGAGGATCTAGATCTCCAAGTGGAAGCAAGAAACTCCAAGTGGACTCAAGAACTAAAGTATAACTGAAGTGGGAGAGGACACTAGTCAGCTTCATGCCAGCCTCAAGCTGACTCATCCTTTCTCCAAATCTCCTATATATAGAGCTCTCTCATGAGGTCGAAGGAGGCTGGAATTTTGTGAATGTAAGGAAGTGCTGTTGGTTTGTGCATAGAACTATTGGGTGATTGCTTTGAAGGAGGTGAAGAGGAGATTTCTTTTTGTTGGGAGGTGTTGCTGGATTGGGCCTCTTATGGTTGTAACACTCTCAGAACTTTACTTCTTCCATTAATAAAGCATTTGAGGTTCTTCTATATGCATGTGTCTCTATGGCGAATTGATGCTTGTATATTTGATTTATTCTAATCCTTGAATCAATTATGGATGTATGCTTCTTGTAGTTTCCCTTTCTTGTGCTTTTGCAGGATCTCTGTGTAGCTGGGCCAGTGAAAGAGCAAGGAGCTGGGAGCAAGCAGCAAAGAGGGAAGATTGGATCAACCATTAGCGGAAGATAACGGTTAGTGGATCTCTTTCTCCTCTCTTTTACATCTCATAAAGAAGTAATCTTGATTAGCTTTGCATTCGATTGTTGCTGAGGTACTATCACCCTTAGAGTGGGATAGGGTCATTCCGTATTGGATACTTTTCCCTACAACAAATTGGCGACTCCACTGGGGATCGTATCTTGTTGGTTGTTTGTGTTTTTTCTATTCATTTCATAAACAAAGGGAGTACCGAATCGGACTGTGTTTGAATCCTTCAAATACAAAGTAGAGGGCAACTACTCTAGCTCAGTTTCTGGGCAAGTTTATGATTTGAAGAGCTGATCCACAAGGACTCTAATAAGCTCTTAGTGATAGCTTTTCATCCTCCTTGTCATCCCTTAGTGTGTCCTTGACTGATAGCTTCTGATTTGAGCAAAAACTGTGAATTTTTGAGCAATCTGTGACCCAGAAACCAAGAGAAACGAAAGTTTCGTTCTTCAGTGCAGGCTGTACAAAGGCTGTTTGCATTTCAGCGCAGTTCCCGAAGGGGCTACCTGCGCTGAAGGTCAAACAGGCAATGTTCCACCTGCGTTGGACCAATCCTGCCTTGTGCTACTGGGGTTTCCTGCTGTTTCTTGCCCTGTTTTCACTCTTGTTTTTGTTATTTGTTACCAGTCAGTGTGCCTATCTGAAACCAACTTTCCTTGTCACTATTCCGCCTCAGTTGTATAAAGAAACTGTGTTTGTTCTTTGTGTATTTCTTGTACATTTACAGTTTCCCATAACGAAAGTGAACCAGTCTTGCTGTGGCCTCTTAGATCTAGTGTCGTATTGATCTTAAGAGTTAGTTTGTTTGTTGTTCATAGCTGATTGAGCTTTTGCTTTCGTCATTTGGTTCGAATTTATATATTTTTAGTGTCGAAACAAGTAAATCTTAAGGTATCTTTTGATTTTGGACAAGCTTGTTTGTTTTCACTTGAAATTGAATTCAAAGTTATACAACAGCTTTCTTTTTGTGTCGCACAAACATTAAGGAAGAGAAAAGAAATACCTACATTTTTGCATTTTGCATATAAGTTTGTATGTTGATTTAGGGAAAAAGTGCATTAGCGAGTGCTCTTTGATCTGTGTGAAAATATTTTATCTCTCTTTTCCCTCAATAGTTAAGATTTTCATAAGTCGAAAAGATTGGAAAAGCTTGCTTCTCATCTTAGACTGCATTTAGGAATTTGTATCAAAACATCTCGTGGTGAACCTTGAAAAGAAAACTTTAAAAAGATCAACTTAAAATATACTGAATGAACCTAACAACACTTTGAAACATAACGCAAACACATAGAGGTCTAAGCTAGAGACGTGTTCCGGCGTCGTTAAACGTAGTGACTGTCGATCTCGACGAAGGTGGGTGATTCCTCCTGAGAGTCGGTGGCACTAATACGGACTTGTGCTCCCATGTACCGTCACGTATATATTGGGAGACCCCTATAGGCATATATCTTTTATCCTTAGGAAGCCGTGTCGGCCGCCCTACTGATCGCAATGCAGTGAACACAACATTCACGAAGATTGACCACCCGTACCGTAAAACGTATTCTGTGGTTTTGCGAAAGGTTTGGCACACCCTCTGCCTAGATCTCCAGAGCAGTTTCTTTTGGCCTTTTTCAAACTCTATAACTGAAAAAGTCCAACCGAGCATTTGTCACTTCGGGCTCGTTAATACATCGAAGGAGACTAGAGTCATCTTTAGCTTTTTCTCGACTCTTAAAAATTGAAAAAGCAAGTTGTGTCTAAAAGCGTCTAATAAAATTCATTCAGTTCGGAAACACAAATTTCCACTTTTAATATTTTGGTTGATCGAGTAATCCGCAATCGTGGAAGAAAGTCAATTGAAACCCCGTCGTTCGCGGAGGCTTACGAGTCAACCGTCTTTGTCTCCGGAATCAAAAACAGTACGGGCAAAGCGAACTCGTTTAACCGGTTCAAAATCTCCTTTGAAAGTTAGAACAAGTGTTCCAACTGCATCTGAGGTTCCGGTTACTCCTAACATTTCTGGAAACCCTGCCTCTATAGAAGAAGTTCAACAGCAACAAAAGGACAGTAATACTGATCCTAGTCTGGGGGCAAATACTTGCATAACTGAACCAGTTCCATCTATAACCGGTCTAGAGAGTTTTGTTCCTCAAACAACTGTGCTGTCGAAACAACCACTTCTTCGGCACAAGAAATATTTTACGGACCTGACGGTCTTCCTCTTCCACCGGGTTTGATTGCGATAGAGGAGATTGCAGAGGATCCGCAAGCAAGTACTCCAACCCATTTTGGAGTCGGGATCACTCTATTTCCTTCATCAGAAGTTAATCCACCACAAGTGGAAGTCCCTGTAGAATCGCTAGGCAATCTATTGGATAGACTTAAGATGTCTGAACAACCGTCATCATCTAGGACTGTGTCAAATGACACAGCGACAACAGAAGTCCCTGCCGTCACTCCGACGATGTTTGCCGGCATACCAGCTGTCCCAACTAGTTCTCAACAACTAGAAGGAGTCCACCAAGGGACTATTTCGACAGTATGGTCTGTTCCAGTTTGTTCATCCGGAGTAATATCCGGTAATTCTTATGTTGAAACTCGACAGATTGATACTCATGGGAGTCAATTTGGGCCATCCAGTCCTCAAGGACTAACAATCCCTCTGAGTTCCGGATTGCTACCGTATGGGGGGCAGTATGCCCTTTCATTACCTCCTCCGGGAGGATATCCATATGGCAGTTCTCAACAGTATTCAGGTTATACTGGAATTGCATCAAGTAGTTGGGTACCAATGCTACCTCAACAACCGAGGATTGTATATTTTATGCAACAGTGTGTACCTGTGACGAACATCCCAACCACACCGGCTATTGTAACCGTGTCACAAGTTCAAGCGATACCTGTTACATGTCAACCTCAGATTTCTCAGGTTGTAATGCAACAGTCGCTTGACCATGGGTCACAACCACAATCACCCACTGGAGGGACGACACAAGTGCAAACGGGTACAGTTACCCCACACCTTGGTCCAATGGTTAGCATGGCGCAACAGAACATGGCGTCGCAACCATGGCTTGTGCAATACCAACAACCGCAATTCTAGCAAGTGTACCAAGGTTCTGAGCAGCAGATCTTTGCGAACAGTGGACAACCGTATATCCAAAACGGTCAAAACCAATCACTTTATGGTGGTCAAGTCCACCAACTGTATCAGTCATACCAACATCAATTACATTATGCTGGTATGCAAAGGCCCACTGCTCAAGCGATTCCATCGTACCCTGGTTACGCTTCGCCTAACCTGAATCAACAATTACCATTCGTGGCAACTTTAGAGTTACCCGATTTACACCGGTTAACCAACGATCCGATTGCTTATGCCCCTTGGTGGCCAGCGATTCCTCATAAACTTCCATCTGACATTCCTAAATTCAATGGAAATCCAGGTGAAGACCCGTCGAATCACGTGATGACTTTTCATCTGTGGTGTTCGTCGAACACCCTTAACGACGATTCGATAAGGCTTCGCCTTTTTCAGAGGACATTGACAGGTCCAGCGGCTAAATGGTATATTGAATTGCCAAGAGCCTCTTTCGACAATTTCAGTTCCCTAGCCACGACTTTCTTAACCCACTTTCAATTACCAATAAGGTATGAAACGGGAACAGAAATATTAACCAACTTCAAACAGACAACTGCTACCCATATATCTGATCATATACGTGAATGGTGTCGTCGTCGTAGGATGGTGAAAACATATGTTCCCGATCAGCTATTGGCTGAATGGTTTATAAAGTCGTTACTTCCGGCTATTACGGAAGATGTGGCCAAGGGGGGAGTCGTAACAGAGGAGCAAGTGATTGCTCGTGCACAATATTTGGACTTAGTTTATACTCAGTCCGGCACACTCTATGACAAAATACCTGACGCCCCTAGACCAGAGTTTTCAATTCCCCCCCCCTCCTAAATCAAATAGTGACTCTCATGCCGGTGACGGTGTGATTGGCACGACAAACGCGAAATCGATAAAGGCTTCGTCAAAGAAAGCCCGTAAGAATTTGGATCAAAATGCAAAAGACGAAATTCTTGCTTCGGAAGTAAATGCCGTATCAGAAGATAAGGGCAAAGAAACCAATCAACCAGGAAGCAAGAAGAATCAAAACAAAGGGAAGAAGAAGAAACAAGGAGAGTCATCTCCTCGAAAAACTTCTCCTGGAAAAGGGAAACCACCTTTTGGGTGTCAGATATGTGATGAGGATCATTGGACAAGAGATTGTCCATACAAAGCTGAGCTTAAAAGATTCTTAAAGAACTCACAAACCCCAGCTGTGTTAACCGATCCGTTTCCCAATCCAAGTCAAAATCTGGTTGATAGTGGAAATACTTCCTCGTGCCAGGTGCTAATGTTGTCGAACTCTAAGCAACAGAATGATACTTTGATTTCGACAAGGAACAGAAATCTGCAGCTGTCGAACAGCGAGGAGAAAGATCAACCAAGCAGATCGACAACAACTTCGACAAAAGTTGTGCCATCATTCGGTACGGGAAGCATTCCAATGATCCATGGAAGCAATCATTCTCTCCAAAATATCGGAGTAATTTTCCTAAAAGACCCCAATTTAATGGGTACTGTTGCCCTACCGCCTACGAGTAATCTGGCGGAAATGGCCACGGTGGAATATGAAACCTTCTATTTCTAATGGATCTAAAGCTTCGAGGATGGTTCCTATCTCAGGTCAACCTCGTTAAAAAATGAAGAGTCGAGGATAGTTCCTATCTCAGGTCAACCTCGTTAAAAAATGAAGGGTTAAGAGGATAGTTCTTTATTGTGTCAACCTCGTTAAAAAATGAAACAAAACCCCTTTCTCAAAGGTAAACCTTCATTCCAACCACCGAGTTGAATGCAATGAAGCTTGGGGGGCATGCACCTCGATTTGCGTTATTATGCTAGGGGCATGCAAACTTATATTCGCGCAGTTTTAACACATAGTTCATGCTCGTTAAAAAATAAACATAAGATTCGAGCAGTTTTACCGCGGAATTTATGCTCGTTAAAAAATAGAAAAGCGAGATCCGAGCAGTTTTAGCGCATAGTTCATGCTCGTTAAAAAATAAACATAAGATTGAGCAGTGTTTTGGCGCATTCAAGCTCTTTAAAAAATGAACCCAGTACCGGTAAATAACCATTGTGATCGTAAATTTATTGGCCATAAAAGCCTTGGTCGTGTTTGCACCCGCCACCTCCATTTCATTTGGCCAATCGTTCACCTCCATATGATTGTTTACCTATTTTGAGGAACAGCTGCGAAGAGTGATTTCACCTAGCCATCCTTGTGACACTACCGTGATTGGAAAATTCCAACCTGTACCTGGAATCTGCTGCTATCCCTATTTATCACTTGTTCCTCAAAAGACGAGTCTTCTTTGAGCTCTTTTCATCTAACTCGTAAAATATGAAAAGTTTGCCGAGTTTTGGCCTTCCAGCTCGTTAAAGTGACCGGAAGAGCTATCCCTCCCGTAGATTTTAATCTTTTTGGACCTGAGGGATTATTGCACAAAAAGGTCGAGTGCTTGTTTTATTCGGCTCGTTAAAGTTATCGAAAATTCATCCCTTCTGTAGTGTTTTATACTTTTTCGGACTTAAGGGATTAGATGACGAAAAAGGAATTTTGGAGTTAACTTTCTGTACCTTTTCAAACTCTCTAAAATTGAAAAGGACCGAGTTTTCCTTGTCGTTAGACTCGTTAAAATGATTAAATAGCGACAAACTTGTCTTTAGACGAGAACGAGTTTCCCTATCGCTAGGCTCGTTAAAACATAGCGATGGGCTTGCCCGAAGGGCAGGTTATAGAACAAGCATATGTTATCCTCCTCAAGCTTGACAAAAATAAAGAGGTACTGGTCAGAAATGACTGGGGAAAAATTGGGAGAACCTCAAAGCTTTAATGGTAGCAAGTCGCTCTTGAACATGACACTTTGTCCTCCGTATCACATCGGGTTGGGTTGTTTCATTCACCGGTCTCATCACCATGGTCCTCGCCAAACCATCCGCATTTGGGGTAATGCTACCGATCCATCACATCAGTGTCGTTATATGTTCAAGAGATGTTGTTCAGAAAGAGTCAACCGTGTCCCATCCACTGCCATACATTATCCTTCATCCACCCATGATCGCCACCCTAAATCATATTTCACAGATTGTTTTCACCTCCACTAAAATCATTAGCTCCATTCCGTGTCATTGATGTGGGATTCATTAAGGCCCTCCTTTGACGGATCACTTCTTGTCGACTTCAGCTCATTATCCAAGAAGTTGATCTAGGAACAACCCCCTCAGTACTTTGAAGCTTGCATGCCTCAATGGCAAGTTTCTCACTTCCGGCGACAGGTATACATCAATGACCTTCGACCAGAAGATTTTGCGTGGTGTTCGACGCCAAGTCCTTTATTCACACCACGTGAATTGTACTGTAGTACCTTGAGGGTCATTGTCATTATTGGTGATTCCTCTCGCGCTTGTTAACGGTTTACATTATTGACCGGTAATCAAGCGATGTCTTTCCATGTTCGACTTCAGCGCAATTCTCACATGGATCGACTTGTACTTAGAGTGAAGATCGAACGAGTTTGAAGACCCCGGATCTAGTTTCATCCATCCGGGCTGCGATATATATTCAGGAAATATAAAGACATTTGTTATGTACATCATTGCAGTAGGTGATCATCCTACTCAAAGGATGATAATTTCAGCAGAGAATTATCAGTCTACCATCAGACGATCGTCTGTTCTATGTACCAAAATGAATTTATAAAGCTGAGCATGGGAATGCCCGCCTCAGCTAGATCATGAAAGCAGAATGAAAAATAATGTATTGTATTGTATTTTATTACAGGGCACCTCTCAGCGATTGAATGAACTTCGGATCCTCCTGATAAAGCATTTCACCCGATAAACGACCTCATACTTTAGGGGGCAACTGTTATAGACATTTTTGTGCCTTACAGCATGAAGCATGAAATGTCAATAATCTAAGGGATCCAAAGTCCCTAAACATGTTGTTCCTACCCCTAGAGGAACAAGGTCAGCAAACCACAGCACTGAAAATCAGTTCTCCACCTGAAAACACTCAAAAACAAGCTAATTCTGGATCATGTCAACTGCTCCACTGAGCATCTGCGCTGAATGTCAACTGCTCCACTCTGTACCTGCACTGAATGTCAAAAGCAATGAAGGCTACCTGCGCTGGGCGAGATTGGCCAAGTGGCACAGTCATTCTGCAAGGTGTCAAATGCCCGGGAAGCTTCCAAAATGACACTTGGATCAAGGAATTCGCCTTGTGATGAGTAAGAGGATCTAGATCTCCAAGTGGAAGCAAGAAACTCCAAGTGGACTCAAGAACTGAAGTATAACTGAAGTGGGAGAGGACACTAGTCAGCTTCATGCCAGCCTCAAGCTGACTCATCCTTTCTCCAAATCTCCTATATATAGAGCTCTCTCATGAGGTCCAAGGAGGCTGGAATTTTGTGAATGTAAGGAAGTGCTGTTGGTTTGTGCATAGAACTATTGGGTGATTGCTTTGAAGGAGGTGAAGAGGAGATTTCTTTCTGCTGGGAGGTGTTGCTGGATTGGGCCTCTTATGGTTGTAACACTCTCAGAACTTTACTTCTTCCATTAATAAAGCATTTGAGGTTCTTCTATATGCATGTGTCTCTATGGCGAATTGATGCTTGTATATTTGATTTATTCTAATCCTTGAATCAATTATGGATGTATGCTTCTTGTAGTTTCCCTTTCTTGTGCTTTTGCAGGATCTCTGTGTAGCTCGGCCAGTGAAAGAGCAAGGAGCTGGGAGCAAGAAGCAAAGAGGGAAGATTGGATCAACCATTAGCGGAAGATAACGGTTAGTGGATCTCTTTCTCCTCTCTCTTACATCTCATAAAGAAGTAATCTTGATTAGCTTTGCATTCGGTTGTTGCTGAGGTACTATCACCCTTAGAGTGGGATAGGGTCATTCCGTATTGGATACTTTTCCCTACAACAGTAGGATAAGGGGAGAAAGGGAAAATGACCCAGGTGGGGCCCCTTTTGACAGCAGCAGAGCAGACTGAGCCCTTCCTTGGCCTTCCAAAAGTCAGCACTGGACCTCAAGGCTAA
Source organism: Pinus tabuliformis (assembly GCA_031772625.1). Taxonomy (NCBI): domain Eukaryota; kingdom Viridiplantae; phylum Streptophyta; class Pinopsida; order Pinales; family Pinaceae; genus Pinus; species Pinus tabuliformis. The sequence goes on along the minus strand of CM062814.1, from coordinate 139,368,473 downwards.
CAAGAAGAATAAAAAAAAGAATCAAATTTCTCACGAGTGCCCTCAAATGGATGAAGTTCATAGGCTTCTTGCACCACCACCTGCTACTCAAAATCCTATTGTTTTGACTCCTCCATTCCCTGCACAACCTCAACAACAAATGGTTTCACAACCTCCTCGACCTCAACAAGGGGGCAATGAGGGGTCATTTTTCAATCCTGCAAACAAATTGTCTATATTTATTTGCAAAGAGAATGTCAATGTGACCATGCAGACTAAATATGATGATGTTCTTGACTTTATTTCTTCTTCTAGGGACTCACCCTCTCCACCTCATTCCACTGGACCTATCATGTTAGATAAGCCTATGAAACATCATTATCACCCACCTAAGGCTGTTGTTATCACTAGGAACTATAGTTCATGTATATAAGAGTGTCCATAAGTTTTTATAAAGTATTGAGGTCTTGTAAATAGGTTTGTTAGTTGATGTCAATTTCAAATTTGAAATTCAAGAGTTGTGGATGAGAATTCGTGTAAAGGCAAGATCATTAGACACCCTCCATCATTGTTAGTTATGTCATGTCATGTCATTGGTACTTTGCGCAGTTTCGCAGCGCGGGTATGATGTCTTTGGTACTTGCGCAGTTTCGCAGCGCGGGTGTGATTGGTCAATTTTGCTGCGAAATAATGTTTGCGTGTTTTCGTAGCGCTCTGTTTGTCAGCGATTTCGTAGCGCATCCTCTTAAATTTGAACTGCCCGCACTACGAAATCAGAGTTTCAGGGTTTTTGCAGCGTTTTTCTCTGAATGTCTAATCCGAGAGTAGTGAGTCACAAATCTGGTTATGATTGTCTTTTCACACCCTTTCTATGTCATGATTAGCCATTATTTTGCCATAAGGTCCGAAGTCATATAGTTGTGTGTCAGTTTGTAGGACGTTATAGGGGGTGGTCATTCCATAATGAGTTCTTCATATCATATGAATGTTTTTGCTCTATGAAAAGCCTGAGCTTTGTTTTAAACGGACTACTGCAAGCGAGCCTGCTCTCTACAGCTAAAGATTGTTTTCGTGCTGCAAAACACCGTCATTCCCTTGTGTAAAAATACTTAAAGAAGCATGGAAAGAAAGGAACACCGTTCGGGTAAATGTGTGAGAACAGAGCCGGAGGGGTTAGATGTAACTCTCGGAAATGAGGAGGTAGCAAAGGCATTTCGAAGTGCTGGTTGTTGGCGATTTTGTGAAAAATTAAAGGGTGGACATGCAGAAGTGACCAAGGCATTTGCATTGAACTTCACTGGACTGAATTCGAAGGTGGCCATGTTGGAGTTTCCGGTGTCCCCTGAAGTCATTTCTACTGTCACAGAAATCCCGAGGGGTGGCCAAGAGTGGTTCAAGAATTTCAAGTTTGACATGGGTCCGTGTAAAGAGTTCTTGAAGGCACCTTATGTAGATGAAGATCTCACTAAAGCTGTCCCAAGGAGCTATCTAAAGGAGAATTATGCTATGCTATTGACATGTATCCAGAAGTACCTGACATGTGAGGGTAGGTACAACAAAGTCTACTCATACCACTTCAAGCTGCTGTTACACTTCACTGGTAAGAGTTCAATAGACATACCTTTTTACTTGTTCAGGAGTATTAGCAAGATGTGTGATAAGATTCAGTTAAAGAAAGATGCTTATGAAACATCTCTTTTTTCATGGTCTGGTTAAATTGCTGGTGTTGGATAGCCTACATAAAATTGGTAAAGACTGGGATTCATTTGTGTTTATGGCCGGTTTCCCAAGTAAAACGGGCCTCACTCCATTACCTGTAAGAGAAAGAGAAGAAAGGAGTGAGGAAACTACTTTGGCTGAAATTAGGAGAGAAATAACAGACCATAAGAAGCCCAAAGCTAAAACAAAGAAATCAGAGAGGTCTGTAACAGTTAAAGAAACACCTGAAGCATCAATGAAGAAAACTCCTAAGCTAGCAGTTAAAGAAACACCTGAAGCATCAGTAGATAAAACTTCAAAATCATCTAGAGTATCTGAAAAGGAAACCTCTAAGTCATCTCCCAAGGAAACACCTCAGTCATCAAAACAGAAGACTCACAAAAGAAAAGATGAAACTAAATCCAGTGAAGTTGAAAGGGTTTCAAGGGTGAGAACTAGAGGTCAGCTAAGCAAAGAAAAAGGAAAGTCAGCCTCTGTAGAAGAAAGTCCTATTTCAAAGGGTAGTTTAAATGACTTACTTGAAGCCATTGAATTAGAGCAAGGTCATCCAATCCAAATTGAACCACTTGAACTTGAGCAAGATCAATTGGTATCACCAATGCATATTGATCTAACACAATCCTCACCTGAATGTTCTAAGAAGTCAAAGGCTTCTAAAAGATTAAAGTTTGAAGAACCAAGTGAAGAGTATGCCTTTAAACCACGCAGACCAATGACTAGAAGGCAAATGAAAGAAGTGGAAAAAGCTCAGAAAGAGAAAGCACCTTCAGAGATGCCTAGGACAGAGGCACTTGAAGTCTTCTCTGAAATAGTCCAAGCAGCTAAAAACAAGAACAAGGATAATAAGGTTGTTATCAGTCAAAGTGGAAATGTGATTGCCATTAAGAAACAAGCTGAAGCAAGTAAGGAAATACCTCAGGTTCAAAATGTTTTTAAAGAAAAGGCAGTAAGATATACAAGCTATAAGAAAGCTGTAATGAAAGGTAAAACAAGTTTGATCAGTCAAGCTAGCTCAGTATCTGATGCCTATGTATGGACAGTGCCAGCTCTGAAGCAGGCGAAGACTATGAAACAAATAAATGCAGGTCTAAGAGCAGAGAACAAGAAGTTGAAGGAAGAAGTCATCAGCCTGAAAGAGAAGCTAGACAAACTAGCTAAATGATTCAAGAAGGGATGTGTTTTCCAAATTTTGATATATCTTGGCCATCGTCTTTTTAAAGCTTTTTGAGACTTTTTGATGTCTTTACACCTGTATAGAATGACTGAAGAAATCACAGACTTGAGTTATTGTTGCTTTAAGGTTCATGTATTTAATTTTGATGACCTACAGCAGTTTCGTAGCGCACTACGAAACTGCTGTAGATGACTGGTTATGTTGAAAACTTGAGTTTGAATGCTGAGGTCAGCAAATATTTAAAGAGATGACTTAATGCCAGCATGGAGGTTATAGAAGGTCAATCAGATATTTAAAAAAGGATGCCAGGTGTAAATATTCGAAGAAAAGGTGAAGTTTTGTCTCTTATTGAAAGTTTCACTTTATGTCCGAGTTTTTAGGGTTATGATAGAGCTGCTGAGGTGTTAAGTGATACACTTGTCTAGTTATGGGATGGCCAGATCATGAGTTTTTCTTCAGTCACACGGGACTATCCAAGGATTAAATGGCTTGAAACTGGATCATTAATACATGAACATCGATGGGAGGCAGCAACCGAGAATATAGGCTTCATTTTCTTATTGGTTGATGAATCATCTATGCATCAGGTATCCGGAGCTGTCCATACATTGAATCTGCTTTCAGTTTGGGTTTGGTTATTATTGTAATGCTACAGGTGGCAAGCTCCAAGAACGCAGCAAAGTATACGAGGAGAAAGACTTAAAGTGCCAATGTGATGGAGTCCTCTGTTTTCGTAGCACCATATCTCTTGTAATCAATTAGTTTGTTTATGATATAGTTAAGGTCATTAATGTCTAAATTCCGAGCTCCCTTCATGCTTGTTGAGGAGTCTCATGCAGTAGTGTTTTGATTGGCTATATATAGGAATAACTTTTATGTAAAAAAGGTTGGATACTTTATAGAAAAACAGTGTTGTTTTGGGCCATTGTAAGACCTTTTTTGACAGTAATAGTAAAACAGAGTTATTCTCTTCTCAAGATTCTCGAAGGATTGTCATGTTCAAATGTAGTGATGGTGTTTTATACTTTATGTTCTTTTATAGTCTTGTTGTAATGCAATCACTCAGAATTCATAATTATATGCTCTGACTTCCTGTGTATTCAGCAAGCTATGTTTTGGTGGAGTATGTTTGACATGTAATGCTAAGAGCCTTGATTTCCATGAGATCACTGTGTTTTCCTTGTTTACTTAATATTATAGACTCCATAGCCCAATGAGAGCCAGTTTGATGTGTTTCCAACCAGTTATGCTTTCATAAGTGAATAAAGAGTTAGCCATCTAGTGTTTGAAGGATTTTATCAAGAGTTGTGAGAGAGCCCTCTCTGATCAAAGAGGCTAATCTTTGGTCTAAAGATAGGTTGAAATAGTTACATGAAATCTTACTTGGTTGCAGCCCTCAGTAGTGATTTTGTGATAACAGGTGTCATTCATAAGATAACACACAATCCATCTGTTCGGGTTCCACAACACTATAGTATTGTTGAAGATCTATCGCAAGCTCCCCATACCATGTCTTCCCTTGAGGTTTTTCAAATCTATCCTTAGTAATGCAAGGCCTTGTTGAATATGATCAGTGGGGTGGACCCCTCAGACTCAAATGTTATCACCTTTAATGTTGACAAGGTTTCCATTCGGGTTTCCCATGAGGTCACTTTTCAAATTACTATGCTCATTTTTTAAAGGTATGTGCATCATAGTTTAGTGGATGAAGGCTCCTCCACTTGTGTCATGTCAACATCATGTTGGAAAGCTCTTGGTTCTTTGATGCTTTCCAAGTCTACTACCATGCTTTAAGAATTTGATGGGCACCATTTCATACCTAAAGAGGTTCTTCCCAAGTTTTCGATTGAGCTAGGGGGTATAAGAGCTGATGTTGATGTTGAATTCATTGACGCAATTTTGGATTATAACCTGATCCTTGGTTGTAGTTGGTTTTATGCCATGACCGCAACTGTCTTGTCTATATTTCATGTCCTTTACTTTCCTCATGATGGAAATATTATTACCATTGACCAACTTGATTATTGTGTTTTGTCGGCTCAAATTTCCACTACTGGGAACTGAGTCCCGCTTGTGGGATATAACCCTGGCCAATATCAGATTGTTGTTGTAGGCTTCTTTAAAATCTCATCCCTTACTGGTATCTTTCCTCAATTACCATTTCCTAGCACTCCTTCTACATCTACTCAAGCTCCTATGCATATGAACTCTTATAGCACCTGTGGACCCCACCGACCTCTTGATCCTTGGGTGGTGTCTCCTGTTGTTATGCGATATGATCAAGCTAGTGAGAATCCTATGCCACTATTAGTGGGAGAGATTGCCTCCTTGGCAGTCCTATCAGCACCTCTTGATGCTGGTCAAAAACTCCATCACAATATGGAACATGACCAGGTTTTTTTCCCACACAAACCATCACTTCACTTGTTTCACATGACTCTTTTGATGACAAACCCCCTCAGCTAGTCAAATCGAAGGTCATGGATTTACTCATTATTAATCTTAGAGCTTTTATGCCTCTTCTTACCTCTAGTATCCTTGATGTGGAACCAGTATATATTGGCAACATAAATATTGGAACGATTCAAGGGGCACAACCTCGGCATTCCTTAGAAGTTCCACCCCTAGACCAATTCAAGTATTGGCCTTCCACTACTGACCTTTCCAATGAATTGTCCAACTCCTTATCACCTGATGACGAGTATCTTATACCCCATTTATGTCTTGACCCTCCCATATGTCTTCAGGTTAATTTTAAGTAACAACTATGTTATAATGTCCCTAGAATGGTCCACCTTTGAGGATTTGACAATTTGACTTTATTTGGCATGGACTGACATTGGTGAACCATATGGACCCCCTACCCTCCATGAGTTCGCGTATAGAAACCCTTGGTTTATGCCCAACTTTTGGCACACATTAGCATAACCTACTAGATTGTGTTGCAATTGTATATCTTGTACATGGGAGTGTGATGATTTATCTTTTTTTTTTGGGTTTTGTGTGTGATGTGAGTATTTGTCATGCCTTATTTATGCCAAAATCCAAAAAAATTATAAAACTAAAAGAACCAAAAATATGATGCTTTTACCTAATCCATGTTTATATATTTCATTATGTGATTTAACCATGGGTCTAGTATTTCTGGTGGTTTTTATAGGATATGGTGGTGTTTTTACTATGACATCCTTTGGGCCTGAGGTATGTTTCTTTCACTGGCATATAGGGGTAGCTCATTTTTGCCATTGTCATTTCATTCTGACCATCAGTGCCACGTTATGCCTTAGGTTTGACCTTGTCAATTTGAAATATTAGCTACTCTTCTATATGCACATCGTAGCTTGGTGGTAGATCTTACCTCATCATGGATACCCTAGTATAGTACCTCATTGTCATTTTGGTTTCCATGCAATAATTTTTGTTCTATTTTTAGAATCCCTCCTTCTGACCCAACATGACCTAGAATCTAAGCCTCGTGTCCTCTTCTTCATCATATTTCTAGCTATATTTCAAGAGGATTCCACCATTGTATCCCTTCTGAATGCCACTTTTTATCAACCTATTTCTGCAAGATGATCCTTGGTTTTTCCTATTCCATAGTCATCATCTACTTGACATACCATTCACTTTCACTTGGTGTTTTACCCTTTCTTGGAGGAATCATTGTGATGAGTGTTCCTATTAGCCTTCCTCTTGTCCTCTTTATATCATGAGTAGTTCCACCGTGATCGAAACTAGTTGATATCCCTTATACCACATGTTTCTCTAAGAGGAGTTTCCTTTAAGCTCTTTTCAGACTCCTTAATTTAGAAAATATTTCCAAGTGAACTTGTCTCCTTCATGCCTGTTAAATTACTTGAAGTTCATCTATTCAGTATAAGTTTAACCCTTTTCTGTACTGAGTAGAATAGTTATGAAAAGGGAATATTCTAGTCTAGTATGGCTAGAAGGTTCTCCCTTGTATACTTTTATCTCTTTTTCAGGTTTGGGGGAATAAAATTAAGAAAAAAAACTTTTAAAAAGAGAAACAGAATAGAAAATTCATCTCCATTAATCATCAAAATTGTAGCGTCAGTCGTGTCTCCCTTGAACATGGCACCTATCTGCATCATTATATCACAGTTCAGTTTTAGCTTGCCTAGGAGACATACCATCCATATGATCCTATTTACTCCTCTGGCTAGTTACTCTTCCAATCATATGGAGCTTGCCTCGATGTCTCCTACATTATTTCATGATATCACATGGTTCTCATTAGTCATGCTACCAATTCACTCTTGTTTTGTGCCACTATGTGTTCAAGTGAAGTCTTAGCTTGTATCGGCCATCTACATTAGCCAATTGACCTATTAGGTTCCTATACCAATAGGTGTCATTTCTCATGATTGACTATGGAAGTGCCAAATATGATCATCCTTTCCATACTGCAAAGGTTCCATGTTTTGTATATAGATAAAGAAAATTAAAAAATGTAAAGAGGGTATGCCCTAAAAGAAAAAGCGAAGGGCAAGAAGAATGAATTGGTCAACAAAAGAAAAATAAAAATGAACCCCAAAGAAAGACCAGGAAAGTGGCCAGTCAAAATGCCACTACTATCTTATTTGTGTAAAGCAAGTTCACAAAATGTAAACATTTTTTTTAACACACTTGATGGATGGCCCAACAGTTCAATCTGGGCCAGTCCATATTTAAATTTCCCGCTGTAGAATAGAGAATGAAGGTCTATCCAAACAGTTCAATGTTGGCAGATCACTAGCTAAGTAGAGAAGAAAAGGGTCTCAACTACCTAATCTGAGCCCTTGGAGGAAATAAGTGTAGATCTAGATAGGAGGGCAGTCAAAAGAAAAGAGAAAAATCAGGGTTTGCAAGTTCAAGTGCACCCAATCAAAATGAAGAAAAAATGTTAGGAATTGTAGAATGGGTAAGTAGATTGAAGTTGTAGAAACAAGTCTATCAGCAGTGTCATCTTTTTCAATATGATCTACGTCATGGATATCTCAAGTGCCATGGCAAAGGTGTGATGACAGATCAGATGTTGCATGTCTAAATTCCCCTCTCCTCCCTCACAACAAATATTCACTAACATCCCTTAAAGAGATTGGGATCTGCCCAAACTCTTAACTTCACTTCATTTTCATGAAAACTTAAGTCAAATTGTAGGTTTGCTTAAGAGCTAAAGGCCACATTTCTTGTGTAAAGTTTTATTTCTTCTAACACCCTAAATTCTAGGTGATTCAATTTCATGCACCTAGCGCCTCCCCTCATATTCATATTAATATTCTAACTTTATTATATAAATCCCCCTTATATTTCCCCTCCCCTATTATGTATAAAAATACACAAAAAACCCAAAATATTGTAAATAACCTACCCTGGCCTAATATGTCTATATTATATTTCCTCGGGAGTCATTGGTCCATCTGGGACCAATAACAGCCCACCACTTGTTACCCTAGGATTTGTTTGACCTCTGGCTAAACGAATAACCATAGCCCGCCGTGAAAAAACAATGGGATTTAATTAATATTTGATTAATTAAATAACCGCATTCGTTTAACCCCTAACCAAAGTTTTCAACCCTCGCAAAAACATTATAAAATATAAAATATATGGGTGGGCCCCCGCGCCATATCTTACCGTTAACCCGCCATCCCATCAACCATTGGATCGTGCCCTCCAGATCCAACGGCCCACGTTGATATTGGAGCCGCCCCGGTGTACGAGAGTTAGCGCCTGATGGAAAGCGGTTTTCCCGCCGTACCCTGGGACGCGTGTCTTGTTCCTATTGCATCGGGCTCGCTCTGACATAAACCCCCCCCCCCCCCGTACCAAAAGCGGTATGATGAAAACCATTTACCACCTTCTGTCCCCGCCGTGCACGTCACCCACCACGTCTGTACCTGCATCGGCACCCCCGCCACTATTTCATCCATCGTGTCTGCCCCATCACCCATCCACCTCATCAACCACATCATTACCCGTACCCCGCTACGCGACAAAGCTACGTCATGATGACTTCATCCCAAAAAAGCACCAAAAAGGCCCAAATTTTGTCAAAAGTCGTGATATTCACGGTTTTTTGTTTATTTTTGTTTTATTGGTTGCGGTGAATGTGCATGGGCATTATGTTCAACTCACCCAACACTCCAGTTCGCCACCCAAGCAAGTTCAACCTGCAAACCCGACTCCCCCAGCTTACTCTGCAACTGCATTTCGCACCAAACTCTTGTAAAATAGGTATTTACCCGTCAGTCACCCATAAACCCTGTTTTTTACGTAATTTCTCTGTTAAAGATCACCGAAAGAGCTAAATTCGACTCAAATACATTGTTTCCCGTAAGCCTCTGCACTCTAACTCACTGCTTAACCATGTTTTCGGGAAAAACCTGCTAATTCTGTGGCCCTTTGATAGATTGTCCATTGAAACTTAAAGTTGAGCTCATGTCAGCTTACAAAACCACCAAAAACACCCGCAAAAGTCGCGCTCTTTCCACTGTTTTTTAGCTTCCTCATTAAAAAAATCTGCAGACTCTGTCTTCCCTTTGAAGTTTTACTCAGTAAGGCCATTTTCATATAAAACTCAGATTGCAGAATTCCTGTTAAAAACCCACTGTCAGTACTCTGTTTCCTGTTGAGACACAGACTCAAAATCCAATTATAAACATAGTGAATCATGGAGGCTCCATTGGCCCTGAACATTGCACCCTTGAATGCACCTCATAAGCAGTTGGAGTGGTTACCTCTTACTGATAGGGATTTCCAGATTGATGACATGGAGGGTCAAAAGCCTCACCTGCAAGCTTTTTGTGAAATAAGGTATAGTCACAAGAGCAAAACTGACATATTTAGAATCTGGGAGTCTAATATGCCTATATACTACCTGCCTTCAGTGAATGTCTTCCCTGATCTCATCCATCAATGTTGTGCTAATTATGAGCCTTCTCAAAGGGCAGTGATGGACCCTTCTGGAAATGTCCTCTTTTACATCACCCCTCAGTCTATAAATGAGATGCTGCACTTTGAGCCGCCTTTGGTCCCTCTCTCCATGAAAAGTTTGCTGGATCAAGCCTCCAAGTTGTCCTCTGCAAAAGTTGACCGAATTTCCAAGCTAGTTATGCCACCAGATTGCTAGTCCAGATACAAAATTCCCTATCACCATGCCTGGTTTAGTGAGGCTGGAAAAATGCTCATAGACATGATTTCCTACAACCTGGGATTCAGAACAAGTGAGAATGTGGATGAGACTATCTTTGCTTTGATGTCCATGTTTGCTCCAGGACAGCCCCCTGCTGTCAAGTATGATTATTCCACCTATATAGCTAACAAAATTCATGAGCAGTTCATGAACTTAGAGAGAGAGAGTGTTCAAATACACTGCATATATATACCATTTGATGTTGTACTATCAACCTGATAGTTTCCCAGTTCCCCTTAAAAAATTGGATGCTAAGGGGGAGAGAAGGTCTGTAAATTTTTGGTCCTCGGTATTCCATCATGTTAGTAGCTCCCCATATACATATTGTGAGTTTATTGACCTTTTCATATATCCAGCCACCTGTTTGTTGTCAATAACTCCTCCTACCAGGCTCTCTACTGAAATGCAGAAAATCTTACACCTCTCAAAGGAATACAGTATTGGTGATTGGTATTTTTACCAAAACCATACAGTGATCAGGATCTATGGCTATCAACTAGCTCCCTAAAAGCTGCCAAAGTATGTCCCTATGAGACTCTTTGCCCTGGAATACTACCAGCAATTCAGTAGTTCAAATTTGACTCATTTCTATGGTGCCAGGAAAAAGGCACAGCTCAAGATAAGGCACCAATTGGGCCCTTTTATCTTTAATAAAAGGGAAGAAGCATGGAAGGAGGCTGACACTATTCTGAGAGACAAACTTAAGCTGAAACAAAGTTTTCTTTGGTCACCATATGACCCTGAACATTTCATAAGCTTTAGGAGAGTCAAACACAAGCTTACAGGATATGTTCACTATAGTATCCCTCAGATTGAACAATATGCTAATCAACGGGAGTGGATATAAGGCACACTAGTTGAAGAACTTACTGAAGAAGAGAGATTAGAAAAAGAAATGAAAGAGTTTGAAAAGAAACTTGACCTAGACTCTATTGGACAGGTGTTTTTCACATTGCCTCGACACCTTGGAGCGGGCACATCATCTGCCACAACTTCCCAACAACCTGCCCAAGAAAGTGCTCCACCTATAGGGACATCTAAAGGCAAGGAGGTGCAGCATTCAGAGCAGCAGGAGACAATGGCAGACCAGCCAGATACAACAAAGGAACAAAGTCAAGGGCAAGCCCCTTCAACACAAGCAAAAGCACCTGAAATCCCTGTCTTACAAACTCCTCTCAATGAGGAAAGAGCCAAGAAAAGGGACAGGTAGGAAGAGACACCCACAGGGGCATCCACAGAACAATAAGGAGAGAAAAGGAAAAGGTTGAACCCCTACTCTGAGGAAGAATTTACAGAGGAGACAACAGGCAATCAAAGGGGTGAGGAAAAAACCGAACAACGGATTCCTCCAAGTATGGAAACATTAGCTAGCTCCTTTTAGTAGGAGCAAGAGAGACAACAAGGTGTGGAGGTTACATCCACCAAGCAACAGAGCAAGCAAGGCTCTAACATCAAAAAGGCATTCACTGAAATCAATGCCCGAAATGAGCCGGTAATGTTCCAGCTCTATAACCAATTATTAAGAATGGCTCCCACCAATCAACAGAGGCTAATGGTAGCCTATGATATCCAAGAAGGGAAAATGACCCTCAATCACTTCAGGCCTACAGTACAACAGCCCCAGTCAGCTGTTGATTATATCAGAACCAATCTGGAAGTCCTTGCTAAAGACATCCACCCAATGGACCAGATTGAGTTACACAAACAAACTAGAGAAATGGTGTACTCCACCTTAGCAGATAAGGCAATATTGGCCCACAGATTGCAAAATTCACTTCATAATACTTCTGCCCAATTGGAATTGGAGAAGGCTTCCTCACTAGCCAAGGACAATAGAATTAAATCATTGGAGGAGATCATTATGGAGCTAGGACATGATCCCAATGATCCCAAGGGCATACAAGCTTTAATTAAGAAGAAATAAGAAGACATAGCAGCCCTCAGAAAAAAACTCAGGCTGTCAGCTATAATGCATCCTCAAACCACAGAAGTAGAGTAGTAGAAAGAAGAGGAGGATGTAGTAAGTTTTCTCATGAGGATGAATGAAAGACTGCTAGAAACAGAGAAAGCCTTGGGGGTAGCACTGCAAGGAAAACAGGGAGAGTTGGCCTCCCAACTGGCTCAAACAGCTCTAACTCTTGGAACTTCTCCTCCTACAGTCACCACAGTAGTCCCTCCTACTGATCCAACATCAACAGCAGGTACCTCAGCTCCAGCCTCAACTTCAGCAACAATTACAGCAACAACTACAGAAGACTAACAGAAATCAAAACAACTTTGTGGAGTAAAATTGGCCAGTCCATCACTAATCAATGGACAACAATCCATACCATTCATGACCAGATTGAGTTGATTGGGATAGCTCAATTTGAGACTCAAAAGGCTAGAACATTATTGGTAAACAAGCCCGAAGAGGCCAACAAAATGATCCATTTTTTGAATACCCATACTAGAGAACAGTTAGCAGCTTTGGATATCAAGAACAGAACAGACACAATTCTATTAGTGAAAAAGGTGCTGACCATGAGGAATTTTGTGCAGACTTTGGATAGAAAGTGCCAAGAGATGCAAGCAGAAATAAATATCTTCAGAAAAAAGTTTGCAGTGTTGTAGAGCAAGGGGTTGACCAGCTTACTGACCAGCAGTGGAAGACTGTTAACACATGAACAGTATGCTCGAAGGGTAAATACCTATATCACAAATCAAATCACAGCATCATCAAGCAGCACAGAAGAGACAACACCTCCCTCTGGAGAGGTTTTGAATGACAAATTAGAGAATTTGTTTTATATTGAACATGAAATAAATCATCTTTATCAGGTCTAGCCAAATTACTACACATACACTGAAGCTGATGAAACATTGATTAAGCTACAGAGACACCAGTTGCCTACAAATCAATGGTGGGAGAGCATGCTTGAGGTTTTGCCAAGGTAATTTAAAAACTTTTTTTTTATCTACTACATAATAGCAAATTTAAATACAGAAGTCACCTATCAGAAAATAAAATCGATAAAGGAAGGAATTCGCACTAAAGGCGCTGAGACAAACTCAAGCACAGGTGGCAAATGACAGTACAACAGGTACGCAAATCAAAGAAACAGTTATCAGCCGACTACTCAAACCAAAAAGTCAACAATAGCGGAACACCTAAGGCGGCCTGTACAAGCATAGTTACTCCTTCATTCATTTCTGCTTGGTTTTTTCCACATTAGTTATTGCCTTTGCCAGAGTAGATGGATGAATTGATTACCTGATATTTTTTCCTACGGGATATTTTGTAAACTCTTCTATAAATACTTCCCCAAGATATGTATTATTGTTGGCTGGTGAATATCATTCTGGACCTGTGCTGTATGTTTGAAGAACTCTTCTGAAATAAAAGATTGCTGGAATGCTTTGTTGGTGAATTTGTTGGTTATGGAATCAATGGCAGAAGGATATATTGCAGAATTCTTGTTTTAATGCATGGATCAATAAGTCTTCTTTACTCTCGTGTTACTATACTTGCATTTTATTTACCATCTAAATATCATTCTCTAAGTTACATGAAAGAAGGATAACACTGAATTTACTTTGTTGTATTCTGTGTTCAATTCCTGTAATTTCTTATGTTTTCTATAGGACTAGCATAGGCAAGAATTCTTCACTGCTCTTGTCTCCTTGGTTCTTTCATTTTAAATATAATTAAGGAATTCTTAATTTCTCCCTAATTATGTTTATACAATTTCCCTCTGTTAGCATAATGAAAGATGGTTAATTTCCTTTCATTCCCTAACTTCATTTCACCTTATTCCAGCTTGAAAATTGTTTCTATGTTTGATTATCTTGATCTGTAATTCTCCTATTGCCAAAGACACCATACCCAAAGGTTTATTTCCATTAGACTCCATCAACCCAATGGTCTAAACTTCTCTCACACTACAACCCTGCTCTACTGAATGTCATATTCCAAACACCAAACAAAACTTATGCTTCATAACTAGCCTAACATATAACAAAACAAATCTAAATTATAAAGAGAGAGCCCTCTCTGGTTGCAGATTGGCTAGAATCCGCAGCTAAAAGATTGGTTAGTGCTTACCTCGGCTGTATTCCCTCCTAGAGGCAGGGAACAACCTAAGTGATAACATGACCTTTTTGAATCGACCATCCTTGTGTCAGTTGTACTTCTCATGATTTCATCCATCCATCACATCGTCCTATTCTTTTCTATGTCAATTGATGAAGGATACATCAAGGCCCTCCTTTAACAGATCTTCTCCTATCAAATTCAGCTCATTATCCAAGAGCTTGACCTAGGAATCAGTAGTACCTTGGAGCTTGCAAACCTCAATGGCTAGATTCCTCATGATCGACAGTGGATTTACGCCATTCTCTTGATCGGTCGAGTTCACTATTGTTCGACACCATCTCATCTATTTACAGTTAGTGGATCGTACTAGAGACCTTGGGTTCCATTTTCTTCATTGTTGGATTCCCTCGTGTTTATTACTAATCTACTTCATTGCCCGGTAATCATAATGTTTATACCATGCTTGACATCAACACATCTATTCACATGGTGTATATTTGTACCATTGAGGTTATGTCAAAGACCTTGGGTTAGGGACATCTCACTCTTATATGGCACCCTTCCCAGACTGCATCTGATTTATGTATCATTTGTCTACTTTGAGAGCTATTCTAGGGTACCTCTTATCTGTTATGTGTCCATAGTCCTATTGATATGCACTTTGACATAGATCCACATTTTATTTTCTCATGGTTATACTATTTTTGATGAGTCACACGGATCCACTATGTATTGTTCGTGGCCAAGTCTTAGTATTTCATGTCATGGATTCACAATGTATGTTTGGCAGCCATGTTCAGTATCTATTTATTACCAAGCACGGGTATGTCCACCTTAGGGATGTTATCAGTAGATTTGAGACTTCATCATTTGAGTTACTCTCATCCAACTTCATAGTCACTACTCCTTCCTCCCATTTTGAGCTTTGAGTATTATTGTGATGCATTTTGTCCATCAGTTTCTCTTCTGACCTCATGCATTAGGGCGCATCTATTCTAATCCTATTTTTCATTCCATTATAGTAAGAGAGACCCAATATCAACTTACCTCAGTTGTTGGCTAGAATGCATCCCCTTTCACCTTTTCTTATGTGAGATTTATCCCATGTTAAAATCATGAAATTATCTCAATTATGAAATAATTATTATCTCATAATTATACTATTTTGGAACAATAATCATGAGAAATTTCTCAGCTACGTAATTTCACCCTTTTAACATGGGATAAATCTCACATAATTAAAGAAAGGTGAAATGGGATGCATTCAATGGAGCAACTGAGGTAGGATGATCTTGGATCTATCTTACTATAACATAGTGGAAAATAGGGTTATAATAGTGAACTCTTATGCACATGGAGTCTTTTACTTATGATTAATACAAAGAGGTGTGCACAAAATATGAGGACATTGAAGAGGTGTTTTAATATATAATGTCTAAATTTGTTTAGAATAAGGTGATGCTAACGCTAACTATCATGTCTAGAATGGGATTTTTTGAAAGCTAAACAATATTTGTGCTCCTAATGGTTAAATATTGTAATGTATCATAGAGGTTCGCATTTCCAAGGTTGAAAGGAATTTTTATTATGGGAAGATAGTTTCCAACTTACAAAGGTATGTGTATTGGCCAAAATCCAAGGAGATGTAGCTTTTTTAATTAGATGATGCATGCTTTTTTATACTGGTAAATGTAGTAATAGAAATCAAGGTTTATACCATCCCTTACATGTACCCACTATACATTGTGATAATATATACATTGACTTTGCAGGTGATTTTCCAACAACTAGGAAGGAAGATGAATATTTCTTTGTGGCAATTGATAGGTTTTCTAAGATGTGCATCTTATGACATGTAAAACTACGATTAGAGGAAAAGATGACATGAACATTTTCTTTGAGGCGAAGTACACTTTGGGATACTTATGAGCATGATCTCAAATAGGGATACCGTATTTCATAGTTCATTTTGGACTATACTTTGGGAGAAGATGGAAACCAAGTTGAAGAGATCTACAATTTTCCATTAACATATAGATGGGCATACAAAAGTATTCATTAGGACATTGGTTAAAATTTTTAGGGTTCACAATAAAAAACATCTAAATACAAGGAATGGAAATTTGATTTATATACAATACTCTTATAATAGAGCATTTCAAGTTTCTCTTGACGCTTTTGAAACTTGTTTTGGGTATCTATTTAGGTCTCCCTTAGATGTTGTATATGGATCACAAACAAGAGTAAATGAAGAAATAGTAATAGATGCACTTAAAGTATATTTTTTGTTGAAAACATTAGGAAAATACAATTTTGCAAATACATGACACATTAACAAAGTCATTGAAAAAGTCCAAGGCCTAACATGATCACTACATAATTGAGAAAGCATTCAAGGTTGAAGATAGAGTCCAGTTATATTTGAAAAATGAAAGGCTAAAATTTCATGTTAAGATGATCAAGGATCTATGATATGTTATTTTTGAAGTATTAGAGAAGGTGGGTGATAATGCCTATAGACTCATTCTACACCCATATATTCACATTTACTTAGTAGGGAATGTGGAAAATATAAAACTCTTTGAGCCTTCCATGTTGGATCAAGAAATTGAGGAGACAGTCCTAACCACCATAGATTACTTATCACCATAATCTTAAGTAAAGTTAAAAGAAAAAAGAAAAAAGAAAAAAAGATAAAAAAATCCTGAAAATATCGTACAAGGGTAGCATGAATTATAGCAAATAGGATTAAAGTGAAAACTTTTAGGCAAAGCCAAATAGTATTTTATGGAGAGGGTAGAGGAAAAAATTCCTCACCTCATTTAGTAAAATATTTTTGGGACCAAAATATTTTGTGGATGTGGAGGTATGATTTGGAATGAATAATTATATAATTCTCCACCTATCTTAGTGTTTTCTAGGTGGAAAAGTTGAATAAATTGGTTTCTAACACCCATTTTAGGGGCATGTCCTAGCTTGGTGATTTGGGGTTCAAAGCCTTCTAGAGCCAGTTTAAGGCATTAAATGGCACTTTTTGGGGTCAAAATTTTATGAGAATAACTCTAGCCGCTTAATCCTACTCTACACACTAGAAGATTTCTAGTAATGAAAAAATCACCTTAATCGGAGTTCATGTGGGGAAGTTATTCCTCCGACAAATTAGCCTACATTATTGGCCACCATGTCATATGTAAACTACAATGTGTATTCAATTGGACAATTCACAACAACATATCTATTAAAATAAACCAAAATCTATATTATGAAGGCTTAATTCCTTTAGATTCCATATTTGTTATTAATAATTTGTTGTTTATGCATGCAATAGTTAAATTGTGAAAAATAGAGAGAAATTAAATACTAACACACAACAATCACATGAACACCAAGATATTCTCTAGGAAACCCTTGTGGGAGAAAACCCAACTACAAGGTGAGGCTAGTTTGCTCTTTTTTGGACGTAGCCCAACTTGGTCCAAGGTTTTGTTAAAGACTCCGGATTTTGAGGAGCGAAGCACGCGAAACTGGAAAATTTCTATTCATTGCACAGTGCTTACAAGCTTTGGGGTGGGTCAAAAGTCCCTTATTTTGTAACGGATTTTGGGTATTAGTCCATTGTTTTATAGGATCCATGGTATGTGGACCATTGTCTTACAGTAAGGAAGTCTATATAAATATGATGTAATACTTTGTCGAATATCGAAGAACTAACTAAGAATATATTGTTCGTATTATCTGTCTTGAGTCTCTATCTTTGGGGAAGCCTCTGCAGTTGAGTGTGTAGAGGCTTGAAGAGTCTACAGTTGAGTGCATGGACCGTGTTGGGGTCCTATTGGGTGCAACCCAACATAGTCCAAATTTTGGTCAAAGACTTCACATCTTGAGGAGTAGAGCACACGGAGTTGGCGAAGTTCTATTCATCGCACAGTGTTTAGGGGCTTTGGGGTGGGTAAAATGTCTCTTATTTTGTAACGGGTTTTGTGTATTAATCCATTTTTTTGTTGGATCCATGGAATGCAGACCGTGGTCTTGTAACAAGGAAGTCTACATAAAGAATATTTAATACTTTGACGAATATAGAAGAACTAACTAAGCATAGATTGTTTGTATTCTCTATCTTGAGTTTGTATTTTTTGGCAAAGCTCCCTAGCTGAGTGCATAGAGGCACTGAAGAGTCTGCAGCTGATTGTGTAGACCACCTATAGCTGGGTGCACAGGTCAGGGAAGAGCATGTATTGAAGATCCTTATTAATAAAGAAGAATTTTTGGCGAAATATTGTGTATCTTTTTGTGTTCATTATCAGTTGTTATTGATATCTTTATGCATGCCTTTTACTGAATTATGCAAAAGAATACATGTAATACTATTTTATGTTATGCCTATGCATTAAGTACCAATCTATAAGGTTAGTCATCAACACAAAGTTATTCATGTATGCGAAGTTGTAGGTAAATATAATACATAAGTGAATGCATGGACACAACAGCATGCATATCCCTCTGGTTGCAGAAACCTAGTTCTGCAACTTCCCATAACCGCTTTGGGTGAGACTGCGATATGCTTATAGGTCGTTGCCGAAAGTGCTAGTGGTTGAGGTTTTTGTTGGTGCACAGTACACTATGAACCTGGGTCAAGCTCCTTTAAACCAACAAATGGTTCCGTTCTTGGGACCAAGATCTGCTTAAGGGATATGTTTTTTCGTTTGTCGAAGAAAGAAACCCAGGAGTGGGTTGAACAGAAAGAAATATAATTTGTGGAAAAAGAGAACAAAAACCCTCAATTATCAGTTAAAGACTGTTTGCAGAAGTATATCTCTGAAGAGCAATATGAAATCTTCTTTGGTTTATTCCACATTGAATTGTAAGAGTGGGTATCTAGATTGATTGAGCATAAGATTTGTTTCAAAAACGACGAACCTAAGGAACAAAACCCCGAATTGATACGGTGACTCAAGAACATCAGTAGTAGTATCTCAAGGGTTGTTCATTTCTGGATCGACAAAATTTTGTGAGGATTTATCATTGATTTCGCAATAGATGCGATCATGTCCTATAGCGAAGATGAACGAATATTTTTCAAAGGACCATGAGGTAAGTTCTTAAGATCTTGTAATCTCTAGATTAAGATGCTATTGTGCAAAAAATGGATTTTTTGAATGTTGTCAGATTAATGTTTCGACGAAGAGGAAATAAGCCTGAATCAGGTTATATGTAAAGTGGAAAACCATACATAACAAATCCGAAGAATTTTATTGAGATTGACTATAGCCCCTTCTTAGGAGGACCTGAGAGAGAAAAATAAATAAGTAACCCTACAACCTCGTGACATTCCCCAGCTCGTCCTAAAGGCATGTCAAAGTTAGGAGTTGAGAAGAATTAGGGTTTCTTTGGGATTCCCCATCTATCCACCCCCCTTACACCCCATCCCCCTCCCCATAATTCCCATACACCCCCACCCGCTCCCCCTCGACCTAGCCCCCTGGGAAGGGAAATGGAAGATGACATTAAGCTTCCTATTTTTAAAGTAGTCGAATCAAAGGACCCTAATTAGTTATGGTTTGTAGATGATGGAGTATGGATAGCAATATAGATTACTAGTGATGATGCAAAGAAGGCATAACTCATGATGTCGCTGCAAGAAAGAGCGGTAACCTCGTATATGAAATACTTTGTGATTAACCCAACTTATTCGTTAGATGAAATTAAGAAAGCATTGGTATCAGAATTCAAGAAGCCGCAATCAGAATCACAGAGCATCACAAAGCTAAAGGAAATCAAATAGACATCGACTAAATCTGTGTGGTAGTTGGATCAACAATTCAAGGTGTTGATGGGTCAAGTAAGGTTTAATATACCCCAGAACTGTTGGGTGTGGAGCCTGATTATCTTCTGTATTCAAAGGTATTGCCTTATTAGACCCCAGTTTGAAATGGGGCGGCAACGCCGCCTGTAAAATAATCACTGCAGGGGGGGTTTAGTGGGGGCGGTTGTGACCTTTGAGGAGCCCCCCCCTAGTGGGGGGTTTCGGGGGCAACGCCCTCGAAGGTAAGAATAGATGTAAAATTGCCTTGTAAAAGTATAGTAATTTCTAGTCAATCTGGGTCAGTCATTAGGCAGAGATCTGATGGTAGAAGTTATGTTTAATTTAAGGTTTTTTTCCCTAGAAGGAAACACCTCACTATATATGAGGGAATTGTATTGTGTCTATGTAGATCTGTATTCTGAGTGAGAAAAAGAGAGGAGATTGAAAGCGGAGAGGGTGTTATAGTGGATTTGTTGTAGGTAGTATCTCTTCAGTGTGCTGGATAATATAAAAGGAAGGACTAGTTGTTCCTCTGTGGACGTAGCCCAAACTGGGTGAACCACGTATATCTGTGTCTCTCTTGTTTTATGCGTTTTCTGTGTTTATAGTTCTGCAATATTTTATGTGTTCCATTGATCCATAATATATAATTTTCTAGCAACTGGTATCAGAGCCAAAGGTCTTTTTGGCTGACAAACTCGCAGGAGAGAAGGATTCCTGGTTCGCGTGGGAGAAATGGCGGAAGATGGTAAGTTTAGGGTCGAGAAATTTAACGGCAAAAATTTCTCACTATGGAAGATGTAGATGGAAGATTATTTGTATCAGAAATATCTATAACTACCATTGGGTGGAAAAACAAAGGGCCAACAACCATGATAGATGAAGAATGGAACCTTCTCGATAGAAAGGCACTCGGAACAGTACGGTTGTGCCTCGCAGTGTCGGTTGTCTTCAACATTTCGAAGGAAACAACAATGGAGGGTTTGATTAAGGTGTTGGTAAAACTATATGAAAAACCCTCCGCCTCAAATAAGGTATTTCTTATGAAGCGTTTATTTAATATGAAGATGTTGGAAGGTGGATCTATTGCAAACCATTTAAATGATTTTAATACTGTTACAAGTTAGTTAAGTTCTGTAGGGGTAAACTTTGATGATGAAGTTAGAGCTCTGTTATTCTTGTGCTCATTGCCTGAAAGTTGGAATGGTTTAGTAATGGCCATTAGTAACTCTGTTTCTGGATCTACTACTTGAAAATTTGATGATGTTGTCAGTGTTATCCTTAGTGAGGAAATGCGATGGAAAAGCTCCGGTGAGACATCGGGTAATGATTTGAGTGTAGAGTCTAGGGGAAGAAAAATGGAAAGAGGAAAGAGCTCAGGATATCACAGTAAATCAAGGAAAGGCAGATCCAAGTCCAAATTAGGGATAGTCTATTGGAAATGCAGAAAGAAAGGACACCTAAAGAAAGAGTATAGATCTCGGAAGAGAAAAGAAGGAGATGCACAGCAAGAAAACAATCATGAAGCAAATGTGACAGGTGAGGTGTTACAAGATGCTTTGATTCTTTCTTTTGAAAATATCATTGATTCTTGGGTGGTAGATTCAAGGGCTTCATTCCATGCCACAACTGATAAGAAATAATTTCATGACTATGCTCAAGGAGATTTTGGACAAGTCCATTTGGGTGATGATAAACCTTGTAAAATTGTTGGAATGGGTCAGGTTCTTGTAAAACAACAGAATGGAAACCAATGGTTACTAAAGGAGGTAAGGCATGTTCCATATTTGAAGAAAAATCTGATTTCAACAGGGCAGTTAGGCAGAGAAGGTTGTGTGACAACTTTCATAGATAAAGCTTGGAAGGTCACAAAAGGAGCCCTGGTAATAGCAAAAGTCGAAAAGGTTGGTACATTGTATTTATGCAATGGTATTTCTAACTTTGTTAATGCTTTAACTTCCAAAGGAGCAGATGCAGCATGATGGCATCATAGGCTTGGACACATGAGTGAGAAGGGGATGAAGATCCTTCACTCAAGGACTTTGTTGTCAGGTCTGAAGAATGTTGATTTGGACTTCTGTGAGAATTTCATTTATGGAAAACAGAAGAGAGTCAGATTTCTCAGAGTTGGGAAGAAAAGAAGAGCGAAAAATTAGAGCTTGTGCATACAGATGTATGGGGACCTACTCAGGTATCATCTCTCGGTGGCTCTCTTTATTATGTTACTTTTATTGATGATGAAACTAGAAAAACTTGGATTTATTGTATTAAGAATAAATCTGATGTATTTGATACTTTCAAGAAATGGAAAGCTTTGGTTGAGATTGAGACAAGAAAGAAATTGAAGTGTCTTAGATCAGACAATGGAGGTGAATATTGTAGCAACGAGTTTGATAGGTATTGTTCAGAGCATGGAATTTGCAGAGAGAAGACAGTTCCAAGAACAACAGAAGAAAATGGTGTGTCAGAAAGGATGAATAGAACAATCATGGAGCATGCAAGGTGCATGAGATTGCATGCAGGATTGCCTTTACAATTTTGGGCAGATGTTGTAGATACTGTTGTTTATCCAATAAACATAGGGCCTTCAAGTTCCTTTGATGGTGGTGTTCCAGAGGAAGCATGGAAAGGTAAAAAGGTAAACTACTCCTTTTTAAAGCCTTTTGGTTGTGAGGCCTTTGTCCATATTAATAAAGAAAATAGAACAAAGCTTGAGGCAAAATCAAATAAATGTACCTTTATTGGATATGGTGTTAATGATTTTGGTTATCGCTTATATGATTATGAGAATCACAAAATCATTAGGAGCGAAGATGTAATATTCAATGAAAAGATATTGTATAAGAACTAGTTGCAGGAAAAGAAACAGGAAAAAGAAAACAAGGAATACACAGTTCTTGATGAGATCACTGAAAAAGTAAAGGTTCTCGAAAATAATAATAATAATCAACAACCACAACAACAGCAACCACCACAATAGCAACATGCACCCCAAACACCTGAAAGTGGTGTTAGAAGATCTACCAGGATAAGTAGACCCCCTAAACGATACTCTCCTTCATTATATTATTTATTGTTGACTGATTCTGGTGAACCCGAATGTTAAGAAGAAGCCATGCAAGTTGAAAGCAGGAAGAAGTGGGAGCTAGCCATGGAAGAAGAGATGGACTCCTTAATGTATAACCAGACTTGGGACTTAGTCAGGTTGCCTGTAGGTAAAACTACATTGTAGAATAAATGGGTTTACAGATTGAAGGAAGAAGATGGAGGAAAATAGAGGTACAAATCAAGACTTGTGGTGAAGGGGTTTGCACAGAAGAAAGGTATTGATTTTGATGAAATATTTTCTCCTGTTGTTAAAATGACTTCAATCAGAACTATTCTAAGTCTAGTAGCAGCTGAAGATTTGCATCTTGAGCAGTTAGATGTAAAGATAGCCTTTCTCCATGGGGATTTGGAGGAAGAGATATATATGTAGTAGCCACAAGGATATGAGGTAAAAGGGAAGGAGAAACTAGTGTGCAAGTTTAAGAAGAGCTTGTATGGCTTAAAAAAGGATCCAAGGTAGTGGTATCTAAAATTTGACAAGTTTATGTCTGAACAAGGTTATATTAGATGTCACTCTGATCATTGTGTTTATGTAGAAAATCAAAATGATGGCAACTATATCATATTGTTATTGTATGTAGATGACATGCTTGTTGTAGGGTCTAACATGCAGTAAATAAATGTGCTCAAAATAAAATTGGCAAATTCATTTGCAATGAAGGATTTGGGAGCTGCAAAACAAATCCTTGGTAAGAGAATAACTAGAGACAAAAAAATTCACAAATTAACATTGTCTCAGAATGAGTACATACAAAAGGTGTTGAAAAGATTTAATATGCACAATGCAAAACCAGTTAGTACACCTTGTTCTAGCCATTTTAAACTTAGTATAGGAAATGTGTCCAAAGACCCAAGAAGACATGGATTATATTTCTAAAGTTCCATATGCATCAGCAGTTGGAAGCTTAATGTATGTAATGGTCTGCACAAGGCCTGATATTGCACATGCAGTGGGAGTTGTAAGCAGGTACATGAAAAATCTAGGAAAGGAACATTGGATGGTAGTGAAATGGATTCTTAGATATTTGAAAGGTGCCACAAATCAAGCATTATGCTTTGGTGGTTCAAAAATTTCTCTATAGGGATATGTTGATGCAGATATGGAAGGTGACAGATATAATAGGAGGAGCACTACAAGATATGTATTTACTGTAGGTGGAACAACTGTCAGTTGGGTTTCAAAAATCCAAAGTGTTGTTGCACTTTCAACAATAGAAGCAGAGTATGTTGCTGCTATAGAGGCTAGTAAAGAAATGATTTGGTTACAAAGGTTTATGGGTGAATTGGGTAAGGAGCATGATATGGGCATGTTATATAGTGATAACCAAAGTGCCATTCATCTTGCAAAGAACTCAGCATTTCATTCTAGGGCTAAACACATACACCTCAAGTACCATTTCATACGATCAGTGTTGGAAGATGGAGAGTTGAATCTGGAAAAGATACACACTAGCCAGAATCCTACAGATATGCTAACAAAAGTTGTAACCAGGGAGAAACTGAGAATATGCTCAGTTTCAATTAGTCTTCAAGTATGATGAAGAAGATGAGATACAGCCAAGTCCAAAGAGGAGTCAATGTCCAACAAATGAAGTAGTGGTGGAGTTGCTATAATCAGTCTCCAAGTGTGACATTGTTGGGTGTGGAGCCTGATTATCTTCTGTATTCAAAGGTATTGCCACATTGGAACCCAGTTTGAAATGGGGTGGCAACGCCGCCCATAAAATATTCGCTGCAGGGAGGGTTTAGGGGGGGCGGTTGCGACCTTTGGGGAAACCCCCCCCCCCTAGCGTGGGGTTTCGGGGGTAGTTCCCCTAAAGCTAAGAATAGATGTAAAATTTCCTTGTAAAAATATAGTAATTTCTAGTCAATCTGGGCCTTTCATGAGGAGGAGATCTGACGGTAGAAGTTATTTTTAATTTAAGGTTTTTTGCCCTAGAAGGTGTTGAGCCCCGAAACCACACTTTTCCCACACATTTTCCTAAACTTTCTCCATCCACTTGGACCTAATAATCTATCAACATCATTGCATATTGAGTTTAAAAGAGCACATAAAGTGGTTTTCTAACTATGTTCTGTGTTTGCTGTTTGAACTAGATTTTTGCTCATAAGCTGCGGAATCTTATCACTTTCGCAGCTAGTCCAACTTTCCATGGCCTTTTTGTTAAAGTTTATATTGCAGGTGTCTTCAGGCAAATCGAGTCACATGGGCAAGTTGAAAATGACATGGACATGGGCTGAGTCCAATTGGCTCAGTCGAATTCATCAAAGAAGGTCGTGGTTAAAGGTGGTCAATCGGTGGTCAAATATAGGAGTCCTACAGCAACAGGACTCCGTTTCCAACCACGTGAAGACTTGCGTGGCTGTTCCTAGATCTCTGGGGACATATCAAAACCTATGGACTACTCCGTAAGGCGAATCCAACAGCCACCCTTAATAGATTTAATCATCACAGCAGCATGATGCTAGATCCATGGACATTGTCGTTCACGTGTCCACTATCAGCATAGTTTTTAGGAAATCAGTTATGTAGCCTTCTGTTATAAATAATGTGTTTCCATATGCATAATAGTTAGTCTTTTGAATGTGTTGTTGACTGTTAACGCGCCCACTGTGCCGTGACTTTGTTTCGTTGTTATGACTGCGTTCTAAATATATGAGAAGACTCTATTTCTGAGCATAATTCGTGGTTGATAGTTGTTGCCTGAGGTTGTGTAGAGGGCCCTAGCACACGCCGAGGTTTTGTTTCATATTGTTGTACAATTTCATGCTGTGTTTATTTACGTTCATTATGCCATAGTTAATCACTTGTATATATTGCATTTCTTATGGTATTAACGTTTCATTTTTTTCCATAATTTTACATGCTTTACATTGTTGTTAACGCTGATCAGTGTATTTGTTCCAGATTACAGTAGGCAGCTCGGGCATTTGCATATAGTTTCCAAAATGACTAATGACATGGAACTAGTCTTGTCTTTCTGCTGATTTATTTTTCTTAGCTTTTAATTCCAGGACTGTTTTGTTTATTTCAGTTCTGTTCATTGTCTTTATTAGTTAGATTAGATATTAAATTGCTCATGTCATTATTAGTTACCTCCGAAAGCCATAGCGAGACTAATGGTGAGGGATTGAAGTATGAGTGTGTAATTTGATATTAGTTTATTTATCTGCAAATTAGATATTAAATTTCTCATGTCATTATTAGTTACCTCCGAAAGTCATAGTGAGACTAATGGTGAGGGATTGAAGTATGAGTGTGTAATTTGATATTAGTTTATTTCTTTGCAAATTAGATATTAAATTGCTCATGTCATTATCAGTTACCTCCGAAAGCCATAGAGAGACTAATGGTGAGGGATTGAAGTATGAGTGTGTAATGTGATATCAGTTTATTTTTCTGCAAATTAGATATCAGATTGCTCAGGTTGTTGATGATTACCTTCGAAAGCCATAGCAAGACTAACTGGCGAGGGGTCAAAATATGAACTGATATAATTTGATTTTAGCTTTACTTTACTTGCAATTTTTAGATTTCTTTGAGTACAATAGCTTAATTAATTTCTTTTGTATTTAGACAGTAGCAGGGATAATGGTTTCATGATCAATAGTTCACTGTTTATTTAATTAGAATAGTGGCACATTTTAATTTTCTTTTAGGAATTAATTTCATCATTGCATGTTCTACGATCTTCGGAAGTTTGAAGTTTTGGAAATCATTTCAAAGGACATAATTGCCTTGAATATTTATATCCATTTAGAATTTCCATTTCACAGTAGGAGATAAACTAAGATAAAAACCCCCAAAAACAAAATAAAAATAAAAAACGACAAAAAGTAAGAAATAGGTTATCTTGCACATATAGTGCGCCACACTTCAACAGTTTACGACTCCCCGATTGACAATTAATATAGCAATTTAGGACACTCTAAATTGACCAAACATTTTGGCACCATTGCCAGGGAAGTGTAACTAGGTAGCCAATTTCTTCAAAAAAAAATTCTTTCACAGAAGGGAAAAATTGATAACTTCTCAAAGTATGCTCTCCTCTTGCACCTAGTGTGATCTGGAGGATCAAAAAAGAGAGATATTGGTTCAATAATTTCTTGAGTATTCTCTCTTCTTGCACCTAGTGTGATCTGGAAGATCAGAAAGAGAATTATTAGCCTGACTTGAAAAAATAAAAAAATGACATGCATAGAGCAAGAGATTCTAGGGGAATGTTTATAGCTAGGGCCAAGAGTTCGATTTTTACAACTCCATCCACTTCAAGGCATAGACAAGATACACCTCCATCATCTCCAACTCATACTCCCAGCCTTAGGATTCCTAGAATTCAAGGGGCAACAGCTAAATTAGGAGACTCTCCCACACTATCCATCAAACCTGACCTAGGGAAAGAACCTTTCTTCACTTCTACAGGGGAACATATTGTAATCAAAGAAGTAGAATCACCTGAAGAAGAGGGAGAAATTCCTCCTCATTGCCATTAATAGAAGAACTAGAGGACTCTGAAAACTCTGAGGAAACTCTCGTGACAGAGGAAGTAGTAAACGAATTTGGAGGAGGAGGTAGAGGTAGAGGTAGAGGAGGAGGAAACAATGGAGGAGGTAGAGGTAACAATGGGGGAAATAGGGATGGAGATAACTCATTTGGATTTCCTATAGTTGATGAGGAATCTCATACAACAATGAAAAACATCTCACAATCTGTCCTCCCAAACTTTTATGGGTTGCGAAGTCAGGATCCTGAAACATTTCTATTTGAGTTTGAAGTCGTGTGCCGAACTTATGACTATATGGAAGACTCTCAAAAACTCAAATTGTTTCCTTCAACATTGAAAGGACCTGCTTTGAAATGGTTCGTGGGATTAGTCACTCAATCTATTAGGACTTGGAATGATAGGAAACAAACATTTTTGGATAGATACCTAGACTATTGCATGCCCACCAACCATAAGGATGAGGTATTCAAAATGGTGCAAAAAGAGATGAAAATTTGGAGGATTTACTTGAAAGATTTCAATACAATCTGAAAAGATAAAAAATGAGTAACTTAGATGAGGAGACCTTGAAAGCCCTTCTATTAAAAGCCATTAGAGATGAATGGATAGATATTTTAAACATGATGGGAAAGGGAGATATTCTCAACTTCCACTTCATGACATAGCAAAACTATGTGTCCATCTCTCAAGGGGAAAATCTAAAACGGGAAAAGGGCCTAGAGATCCTTCTCTTATTAGAGTAAACAAATCTGCAACTGGATCAGTGAGTAGGGCAGAGATTGGCAATATGCTTGATGAGTTCAAAACTGATATTCTAAGGAGCATTAGTGAACAACTAGACACCCTTAAAACACAAAACAATCAGAAAGCAGAAGCGGAAGCTTTGGCCATCTTTTGTCCAAAATGTAGGAAGAAACATGCTCTAAGTGAATGCCCCTTGGATGAAAAAGTTGTAGAAACATATATGATTTGCCCAGAAAGCCATGAGACCAAGGATTGTCCTTCAATTCCTGGGCTCAAAGCTGTCTTTCAAGAAGATCCAAATTCAGTAGAGTCTCTCTGTTTCGTTTCAAGGAGACCTTGGTAGGGGTAACAAAATCAAGGGTTTAATAACCCTATGAACTTTCAACCCCCACCAAATTGGAATCCTTGGCAAAATCCTTGGTCCCAACCTCAAAATCCATATCAATCATGGGTGCAAGGTATGCAAAATCCTTATGGGAGATTTGCTCAATTTTATCAATATCCTCCATCTTTTTAAAATCAACAAGCTCCATAACTTCCAAATCAAAATCCACAACTTTCATTGCCATTTCCACAACAACAACAACCTTCTCAAAAAATCCAAATTCTCAACTCTTGCTTCCATTCCAACAAAAGAAAAATCAACTACCATCCCAGCCATTGCCAAATCCCAATAATAAAAATCCTCAGAATGCTTAAACAACAATTTCCTACCTATATGATTGTTCCTTTCAATGATGTACAACTCAGATCTGGTATATTTTAAGAAAAACCTTCTATAGATGCTCAAAAGAAAAGTATTTCTGAGGAAGATTCTCTTAAAGCAAATAAAGGTTCTGAAGCATATCTTCAAAACCCAAACACTCAAAAAGAAAAAGAAAAAGTGTCAACCCCCACACCTCCTATAGTTGAGCAACCTGCATCTTCATCCACACCTCCTTTCCCTGAAAGATTACCAATTGACAAAGGGGTGGAAAAACAAATCTTGTTGCCTAACTATGATTTCCTAGATGAATTAAAGAATGTTTGTATCAAGATTCCCTTGCTACAAACCATTAGAGAGATTCATATTCTAGAAAAAACAATAAAGGAGTTGAGTCTCAAAATACCAGGAAGGAAACCAAGAGATACAAGAAGAATTCACTTGGTAGGAAAAATTGCAGATATCATGATGGGAAAAATTACCATGCAGAAATATGTAGATCCAAGTAAGACACACATAAATGGGGTAGAAATTCCAAATACTTTGATTGACCTAGGGGTTGCTATCAACATTATGAGTAGACAGACTATGGAACCGCTTAAACTTCCTAATCTTGTTTTTACACCTACCTTACTGCAACTTGCAGATAGATCAATAATAAAACCAGATGGTGTATTAGAAGATATTTCAGTCTCCCTAGATTCTTGGGAATATCCAATAGATTTCATGATTTTGACTCCCAAGAGTAGTTTAGGAGGGCACCCACTCATCTTAGGAAGACCTTGGCTAGCCAAAACTGATGCTTTCATTAGTTGTAGATATGGAGATATGTACATTTTTTATCGTAATTCGACAAAGAATTTTAATTTGTATCCTCCAGCAAAAGCAATTGTAGAAGTAGGAGATAATGAATGGGTCGATGATGAGGACACTATACAACCTGTCTTTACCATTTCTGAAATCAGTGAAGATAGTCAAATTCTGAACACATTAGAAAATTTTGAAAGATCTTCAGAATAGTACCACACACAATTTCAGTTAGATTCTGACATTGAGTATCTATCATCTAGACAAATGTCTCTTTACTCTATGGAAGAGTTCGGTAGTTCCGCCATTGAGCTTGGAAAAGTCACAACAAGAAGAGCTAACCAAAATCTTGCAAAAACATTCTACTGCATTTGCATGGACGTATACTGATATGAAAGGTATTGACCCTAAGACTTGCATTCATCACATCTACATCGAGGAAAACAGTAGACCAATCAGACACCCTCAGAGAAGGATGAATCCAAACCTTAGGGAGATAGTGAAAGAAGAGCTCCAAAAACTGCTCAATGTAAACTTCATTTATCCAATTTCAGATAGCCGATGGGTTTCTCCTTTAGTTATAGTACCTAAAAAGAATGGTAAATGGAGGGTATGCATTGATTACAGGGAATTGAATAAAGCAACTTTGAAGGATCACTTTCCTTTGCCCTTTATCGATCAAGTATTAGATACACTAGCAGGAAAAATGTACTTTTCATTTTTGGATGCTTTTAGTGGCTATAATCAAATTCAAGTAGCACCTGAAGATCAAGATAAGACCACATTTACCTGTCCATGGGGAACTTTTGCTTATTGAGTGCTTCCTTTTGGATTATGTAATGCACCTGCAACATTCCAAAGAGCAGTACTAAGAATCTTTTCTGATCTAATCCATGATTGTGTAGAGGTTTATATGGATGATTTTACAGTTTATGGTAATTTGTTTGAAGAGGCATTAGAGAATTTGGAAAAATTCCTTATAAGATGTAAAGAAACAAACCTTTCATTGAGTCATGAAAAATGCTTTATGATGTTTACTGAAGGTATTGTTTTGGGACATCACATTTCAGGGGATGGGATTAAACTCGATAGATCAAAAGTTGAAGTCATCTCCAAGTTGCCTATTCCAAATTGTCAAAAAGATGTTAGAAGTTTTCTGGGATTTACTGGGTATTATAGAAGATTTATAGAGAACTTCACCAAAATAGCATCTCCACTCTTCAAATTACTTACAAAACACTGTGAATTCAAATGGGATCCTGATTGCCAATCAGCATTTGAAACTTTGAAGACAAGAATATCTGAAGCACCTATCTTGAGAGGACCAAATTGGAAACTTCCTTTCCATATTTCTATAGATGCTTCAAATACAGCTCTAAGAGCTGTGTTGGGACAAAAAGATCTAGTTCCTTATGCCATTTACTATACCAGTAAAAATTTGACTCCCACTGAGTTGAACTATACTGTAACTAAAAAAGAATTCTTAGCTATTGTTCATGCAATCAATAAGTTCAGACATTATATAACAGGCTATGAAACTTTTGTTCATAATGATCATTCTACGATTAGATATTTAATGAACAAACATGTTACTAATGGCAGAGTTACAAGGTGGCTCTTACTTGTACAAGAATTCAATATTACTATGTTAGATAGACCAGGGAAAAAAATACAGTAGCTGATTTCTTGTCTAGGATCCAGAATACTAGAGAAGATTCTCCTTTAGACGATAAGTTTCTAGATGAGTATTTATTTGCAGTAACTACTAAGACCCCTTGGTATCCAGATATTGCTAACTATTTGGTTATAGGGAAACTACCTCCACATCTATTTCCTAGTGAAAGAAGAAAGATTATTCAGGAGAGTTCAAAATATTCATGGATTTCTAATGAATTGTTTAAAACAGGGCCAGATCTTGTGATCAAAAGATGTGTCAGGGAAAATGAAATGCTTGACATCCTCAAGGCATGTCATGATGAACCATGCGGCAGACACTTTGCTGACAAAAGGACAACCTATAAAATCCTCTCTTTAGGGTATCATTGGCCTTCCCTCTTCAAAGATGCAAAAGAATATGTCAAAAGGTGTGACAGCTGCCAAAGAGTAGGGAAATTGACCCTTTCAAATGAAATGTTATTGCAACCGCAGGTACTCATCGAACCCTTTGAAAAATGGGCTTTAGATTTCATTGGACCTATTAATCCACCATCTAAACAAAAGAATTATATATTGGTATGTACTAATTATGTCACTAAATTGGTAGAAGCCAAAGCATTATTTTATGCTACTGAAAATTCAGTTGTTAATTTTCTTTATGAGGATATTTTTACTCGCTTTGGTGTTCCAAGAGAAATTGTGACAGATCAGGGAAGTCAATTCACATCCAACCTGGTGGAGAAGCTGATGGAAGAATACAAAATCAAGCACAGAAAATCTACTCCTTACCATCCACAAGCAAATGGCCAAGTGGAGTCTACAAACAAAGTTATTGAAGGCATCATCACCAAAATTGTTCATCTACACAGAAGAGATTGGGCAGAAAGGCTTCCTGAAGCCTTATGGGCCTACAGAACTACATGGAGGAATACAACAGGACATTCTCCCTATGAACTTGTTTATGGGAAAGAAGTCCTATTCCCCATTGAGTTTCAAGTCAAAACTTTCAAGATGGCATTTCAGTTGTGAATGAATCTATCAGAAGCCCAAAAGCATAGAATGGAGAAGTTAAATGAGCTAGATGAGATCAAACAAGAAGCAATCCTAAGAACTGATCTAGTTCAGTATCAAAGAGCTAAGTGGCATGATAAATACATCAAAGAGAAAAAGTTTCAAGAAGGAGACTGGGCATTGCTATTTGATTCCAAGTTTAAAGATTTCAAAGGTAAATTTCAAACTCATTGGCTTGGGCCATATGAGATTGACAAAGTCTTTAGCAATGGAGCGGTAAGAATCAAAACCATTGATCAATTTCAAACTCCTCTTATTGTGAATGGCCATAGATTAAAGGTCTATCATAAGCCACTCTCAAAAGAGGAATTTGTAAAAATGTTTCAAGATAGTTCTACAATAAGACTGGTGAAGAAGAATCCTTCTTCTCCACCAGCCTAGCCTTTGTTCCTTTCTTAGCAAAGAAAAAAATAATAATAATAACAATAATAATAATAATAATAATAATAATAATAATTGTAGAAGCCTGAAAACCAATCACAGATTGGCAGTCTTATACAGAAAATACAGGGCAAAAATCAGAATCCTTTGACGCCCTATATTTTCCAAAAAAAAAAAATTCTTTCCCATTTTCATTCCACTCCACTTCATTTTCATTTTACTCCATTTCATTTTCATTTCAATCCATCTCATTTTCATTCCACTTCATTTCGTTCCGCCAATAAAAGTTTTTATGACCATTTTTTCATTCAGTCAAATGATTGTTGTGTCAGTTTCCGCAACTGAAACCAGTTTCCGCAGCCAGAAGCAGTTTCCGCAACTATCACTCTGTTTTTCAAAACTAATAGTCAGATGTTAGTTCTATAATCATGAAATCAAATGCAGGTATGACCGAGGACATAATATGAAGACATGGGGCACCTAAAGGAATCAATAAGGAGCAGCTAATCAAGGGTTAATGGACAACAAATGGAAAAAATTCCAAGGTATGAGTAGAAATTTATTTCAAATAGCAATCAAAGCACATATTTTCATAGTTATTAAACCATAAGCTCCACTATATGCAATGATTGGCGTGATAGCCTCCATGAACCATGCATTTATTTTCCAAACGGTCTTATGATTAGCCTTCGGATTTAATTTGTGTTGGCTCCATTTTAACACTCCACCTGTAATCATAAGGACATAGTCGATTTGACTACAGCTCTTCTCAGCCGCACAAAATCTGTAGCCGTTTCATAAACGTGTTCGCGTCTACTTTGCAGTCACTCGATTTAAAATTCTGTCGGATGTGCTTTACTCCCCCTACTATTCTATTGACATCACAGCTGCATTTCCACCTTGCACACATAAGCCTTCGCCCCATTTCACGAATTCACTTCCGCTGCCTGTCCTCTGTTTTCCACTCACAGTCACTAGTTTTCTCCACAAATTCTGTTCACTCCCATAACCTAGTCGTCTCACTTCCGCTAAACCCTCTTCACGCAGACAAATTTTAAGAACAGAAGAAAGGATGGGTCTGTTGTTGAGGGCAAAACCGGAAGGGCCTAAGTTTTTGGAAGGATACCCGCAAGTGAAAGACATACTGAAGAAGGAAAGATGGCTACGGTTTATACAAAAATTCAAAGGCTACAATAAGGAGATTACAAAGACTTTCACGAGGTCTTTTAATGGCCAGGAGGTGGAAATTGGGGACCTTAAGTTTACAATCACCGAATCATCCATAGCAACTGCTACAGAACTTCCGCAGGAGGGTGAACGCTGGTTCAAGAACAAGAACTTTGACGAGAAGGCTTGGAGAGTCATACTATGTAATCCAAGTATGGATGTAACTATATTCAAATGAGGAATTCCTGTCCATGCTTTAAAAGAGGAGTGGGCCAGTTTATTGTTAATTATTCAAAAGTTCATTACCTGTGAGGGCCATTTCGGGTTAATGTATATGTATCATACCCGATTTCTGATGAACTTCTTAGAAAACCAAACCCTCAATCTGCCCTACGTTTTGTTGTTGAGCTTGAAAAAGATGTGCACATCAGTCCAAAAGAATATAGAAGACATAGAACCCCATTTGTATCATCATGGGCTTGTGAAAATTCTAATTGAAGACTAGTTGAAGAAAAAGAGGGACACTTGGGAACGATTTTTGGTGAGAAACTACTTTCAAGAGCCACTTGAGGTACCTGAGAGCAGTACAGCAAGAAGGACTAGGAGGAAGGAGACAAGTGTAAGAATTCAAGATCCTCCTATTAGCAGAACCAAAGAAGTTAATCAAGAAGAGAGACTGGAAAGAACCAAGGACAGAAACCAAGAAAAACCAAAAGGGAAATGAAACATAGAAGCTGTATATCAAACTTCAAAGCCTTCTCAAAAAGAAGACCACCAAACACTGTCTGAAAGATTAGCTTATCTTCGAGAACAAGCGGCTGCAGCTAAGAAGAAACGAAGAGGAAAGTAGAGTATGGAGGAAGATACTAGTCCACAACATGTAAGAAGAAGCTCTAGGCTTAAAGGGAAATTAAAGATAGTAAAAATCAAAGGGCCCCAATTTATTGATTTGGAGGGGGAAACCCCAGAAAAGCCTCCAGCAACCTCTCCTGACCGTAGCCCACACCATACTTCCATTTGACAGCGAGATGTTGACATGAGTCCCTCTCGGAAAAAAATTTGAGATCAGTCCCTCTCAACAAGATTTTGGCGTCAGCCCAAGGAAGACTACACCCGAGGTAGACCCAAATCAGCAGGAGATGTATGATTATATGGAATCCTTAGATAAGACAGCTGCAGGTCCAAGCACGTCATCCACTCAGCCTCACACAGCACAAGAAGCTTTAGTCCAATCATTGAAACAAGAAGTTTTTGAATTGGAGGTCTTAAACAGACACATTAAACATGAAAATGAAGCACTAAAAGAACAAAGTAGATT
The DNA here is from genome assembly GCA_031772625.1 of Pinus tabuliformis. Lineage (NCBI taxonomy): Eukaryota > Viridiplantae > Streptophyta > Pinopsida > Pinales > Pinaceae > Pinus > Pinus tabuliformis. The sequence continues at coordinate 139,333,068 of CM062814.1, read as the reverse complement.
GGACAAGATCATTCATGACAACACAATGTTACACCTTGGGCCATGGCAAAAGAAGAACAGGAAATTAAAGAGAAAGTGTAGGAAGTTGAGTAGGGAATTGATCAATCTCAAATTCAGATGCTTGATCAGGAAGCCAAGGATGTTAGCAGCACCAAAGAAGAAAAGAAGAGGGCTAGATGTACTGGCAAAAGTTTCAGAGCACATGGACTAAATGGAGGATGATCAAAATTTTGGTTGCATGGGGACAAGCAACACCTTCGCAGTGGGGGTATGTTCAGCTCCGAAACCACACTTTTCCCACACATTTTCCTAAACTTTCTCCATCCACCTGGACCTAATAAGCTATCAACATCATTGCATATTGAGTTTAAAAGAGCACATAAAGTGGTTTTCTAACTATGTTCTGTGTTTTCTGTTTGAACTAGATTTTTGCTCATAAGCTGCGGAATCTTGTTAGTTTCCACAGCCAGTCCAACTTTCCGCAGCCTTTTTGTTAAAGTCTATATTGCAGGTGTCTTCAGGCAAATCGAGCCACATGGGCAAGTTGAAAATGACGTGGACATGGACCGAGTCCTATTGGCTCAGTCGAATTCATCAAAGAAGGCCGTGGTCAAAGGTGGTCAAGCGGTGGTCAAATATAGGAGTCCTACAGCAACAGGACTCCATTTCCAACCACGTGAAGACTTGCGTGGCCGTTCCTAGATCTTTGGGGACATATCAACACCTGTGGACTGCTCCATAAGGCGAATCCAACAACCACCCTCAATAGATTTAATCATCACGACAGCCATGATGCTAGATCCATGGACATTATCATTCACGTGTCCTCTATCAATGCAGTTTTTAGGAAATCAGTTATGTAGCCTTCTGTTATAAATAATGCGTTTCCATACGCATAATAGTTAGTCTTTTGAATGTGTTGTTGACTGTTAACGAGCCCACTGTGTTGTGACATTGTTTCATTGCTATGACTACGTTCTAAATATATGAGAAGACTCTGTTTCTGAGCATAATTCGTGGTTGATAGCTGTTGCTCGAGGTTGTGCAGAGGGCCCCTGCACACGCCGAGGTTTTGTTTCATATTGTTGTACAGTTTCATGCTGTGTTTCTTTACGTTCATTACGCCATAGTTAATCACTTGTATATATTGCATTTCTTATGGTATTAACATTTCATTTTTGTCCATAATTTTACATGCTTTACATTGTTGTTAACGCTGATCAGTGTATTTGTTCAAGATTACAGTAGGCATCCCAGGCATTTGCATATAGTTTCCACAATGACTAATGACATGGAATCAGTCTTGTCTTTCTGCTGATTTATTTTTCTTAGCCTTTAATTCCAGCACTGTTTTTTTTTTTTTTTTTTCCAGTTCTGTTCATTGGCTTTATTAGTTAGACTATATATTAAATTGCTCATGTCATTATCAGTTACCTTCGAAAGCCATAGCGAGACTAATGGTGAGGGACTGAAGTATGAGTGCGTAATTTGATATTAGTTTATTTCTCTGCAAATTAGATATTAAATTGCTCATGTCATTATCAGTTACCTCCGAAAGCCATAGTGAGACTAATGGTGAGGGATTGAAGTATGAGTGTGTAATTTGATATTAGTTTATTTCTCTGCAAATTAGATATTAAATTGCTCATGTCACTATCAGTTACCTCCGAAAGCCATAGCGAGACTAATGGTGAGGGATTGAAGTTTGAGTGTGTAAAGTGATATTAGTTTATTTTTCCACAAATTAGATATCAGATTGCTTAGGTTGTTGATGATTACCTCCGAAAGCCATAGCGAGACTAACTGGCGAGGGGTCAGAATATGAACTGATATAATTTGATTTTAGCTTTACTTTACTTGCAATTTTTGGATTTCTTTGAGTACAGTAGCTTAATTCATTTCTTTTGTATTTAGACAGCAGCAGGGATAATGGTTTCATGATCAATAGTTCACTGTTTGTTTAATTAGAATAGTGGCACATTTTCATTTTCTTTTAGGAATTAATTTCATCATTGCATGTTCTAAGATCTTCTGAAGTTTGAAGTTTTGGAAATCATTTCAAAGGACATAATTGCCTTGAATATTTATATCCATTTAGAATTTCCATTTCACAGTAGGAGATAAACTAAGATAAAAACCCCCAAAAACAAAATAAAAATCAAAAACGACAAAAAGTAAGAAATAGGTTATCTTGCACATATAGTGCGCCACACTTCAACAGTTTACGACTCCCGGATTGACAATTAATATAGCAATTTAGGACACTCTAAATTGATCAAACAGAAGGCAACCCCTCACTATATATGAGGGAATTGTATTACGTCTATGTAAATCTGTATTCTGAGTGAGAAAGAGAGAGGAGATTGAAAGCGAAGAGGGTATTACAGTGGATTTGCTATAAGTAGTATCTCTTCAGTTTTTTGGATAATATAAAAGGAAGGATTAGTTGTTTCTCCGTGGACATAGCCCAAACTAGGTGAAGCATGTATATATGTGTCTCTCTTGTTTTATGTGTTCATAGTTCTGCAATATTTTATGTGTTCCATTGCTTCGTAATATATAATTTTCTAACAGCTGGTATCAAAGCCGAAGGTCTTTTTTGCTGACACACAAGAAGGAGAGAAGGATTCCTGGTTTGGGTGGGAGCAGTGGTGGAAGATGGTAAGCTTAGGGTCGAGAAATTTAACGGCAAAAACTTCTCACTGTGGAAGATGTAGATGGAAGATTATCTGTATCAGAAAGATCTGTACCTATCATTGGGCGAAAAAACAAATATGCCAATGGGTATGAAAGATGAAGAATGGAACCTTCTCGATAGAAATGCGCTCGGAACAGTATGGTTGTGCCTTGCAGCATCGGTCGCCTTCAACATTTCGAAGGAAACAACGATGGAGGGTTTGATTAAGGCGTTGACGAAACTATATGAAAAACCCTCAGCCTCAAATAAGGTATTTCTTATGAAGCGTTTATTTAATATGAAGATGTTGGAAGGTGGATCTATTGCAAACCATTTAAATGATTTTAATATTGTTACAAATCAGTTAAGTTCTATACGGTAAACTTTGATGATGAAGTTAGAGGTCTGTTATTCTTGTGCTCATTTCCAGAAAGTTGGAATGGTTTAGTAATGGCCATTAGTAACTCTGTTTCTGGATCTACTACTTTAGAGTTTGATGATGTTGTCGGTGCTATCCTTAGTGAGGAAATGTGACGGAAAAGCTCCGGTGAGACATCGGGTAATGCTTTAATTGCAGAGTCTAGGGGAAGAAAAATGGAAAGAGAAAAGAGCTCAGGATGTCACAGTAAATCAAGGAAAGGCAGATCCAAGTCCAGATCAGGGATAGTCTGCTTGAAATGCGGAAAGAAAGGACACCTAAAGAAAGACTGAAGATCTTAGAAGGGAAAAGAAGGAGATGCACAACAAGAAAACAATCGTGAAACAAATGTGAGAGGTGAGGTGTTACAAGATGCTTTGATTCTTTCTTTTGAAAATATCACTGATTCCTAGGTGGTAGATTCAGGGGCTTCATTCCATGCCACACCTGATAAGAAATACTTTCATGACTATGTCCAAGGAGATTTTGGACAAGTCCGTTTGGGTGATGATAAACCCTGTAAAATTTTTGGAATGGGTAAGTTTCTTGTAAAACAGCGAAATGGAAACCAATGGCTACTAAAGGAGGTAAGGCATGTTCTAGATCTAAAGAAAAATATAATTTCAACAGGGCAACTAGGTGGAGAAGGTTGTGTGACAACTTTCACAGATAAAGCTTGGAAGGTCACAAAAGGAGCCCTAGTAATAGAAAAAGGCGAAAAGGTTGGTACATTGTATTTATGCAATGGTATTTCTAACTTTGTTAATGCTTTAACTTCCAAAGGAATAGATGCAACATTATGGCATCATAGGCTTGGACACATGAGTGAGAATGGGATGAAGATCCTTCACTCAAGGAATTTGTTGCCAGGTTTGAAGAATGTTCATTTGGACTTCTGTGAGAATTTCATTTATGGAAAACATAAGAGAGTCATATTTCTCAGAGTTGGGAAAGAAAATAAGAGCGAAAAATTAGAGCTTGTGCATACAGAGGTATGGGGACTTTCTCATGTATCATCTCTCGGTGCCTCTCGTTATTATGTTACTTTTATTGATGATGCAACTAGAAAAACTTGGATTTATTGTATTAAGGACAAATCTGATCTATTTGATACTTTCAAGAAATGGAAAGCTTTGGTTGAGATTGAGACAGGAAAGAAATTGAAGTGTCCCAGATCAGATAATGGAGGTGAATATTGCAGCAACGAGTTTGATAGGTACTGTTTCAAGCATGGAATTTGCAGAGAGAAGACAGTTCCAAGAACACCAGAAGAAAATGGTGTGTCAGAAAGGATGAACAGAACAATCATGGAGCACGCAAGGTGCATGAGATTGCATGCAGGATTGCCTTTACAATTTTGGGCAGATGTTGTAGATACTATTGTTTATCTAATAAATAGAGGGCCTTCAAGTTCCTTGGATGGTGGTGTTCCAGAGGAAGCATGGATAGGTAAAAAGGTAAACTACTCCTTTTTAAAGCCTTTTGGTTGTGAGGCCTTTGTCCATATTAATAAAGAAAATAGAACAAAGCTTGAGGCAAAGTCAAAGAAATGTACCTTAATTGGATATGGTGTTAATGATTTTGGTTATCGCTTATATGATTATGAAAATCACAAAATCATTAGGAGCAGAGATGTAATATTCAATGAAAAGATCTTGTATAAGAACCAGTTGCAGGAAAAGAAACAGGAAAAAGAAAACAAGGAATACACAGTTCCTGATGAGATGACTGAAAAAGTAAAGATGCCTAATAATAATAATAATAATCAACCACAACAACAACAGCCACCACAACAACAACAAGCACCCCAAACCCCTGAAAGTGGTGTTAGAAGATCTACCAGGATAAGTAGACCCCCTAAATGATACTCTCCTTTATCATATTATTTATTATTTATTGATTCTAGTGAACCCGAATTTTATGAAGAAGCAATGTAGGTTGAAAGTAGGAAGAAGTGGGAGCTATCCATGGAAGAAGAGATGGACTCCTTAATGGATAACCAGACTTGGGACTTAGTCAGGTTTCCTGCAGGTAAAACTACATTGCAGAATAAATGGGTTTACAGGCTGAAGGAAGAAGATGGAGGAAAACAGAGGTACAAAGCTAGACTTGTGGTGAAGGGGTTTGCACAGAAGAAAGGTATTGATTTTGATGAAATATTTTCTCCTGTTGCTAAAATGACTTCAATCGGAACGATTCTAAGTCTAGTAGCAGTTGAAGATTTTCATATTGAGAAGTCAGATGTAAAGATAGCCTTTCTCCATGGGGATTTGGAGGAAGAGATATATATGCAGTAGCCACAAGGATATGAGGTAAAAGGGAAGGAGAAACTAGTGTGCAGGTTGAAGAAGAGCTTGTATGGCTTAAAATAGGCTCCAAGGCAGTGGTATCTAAAATTTGACAAATTTATGTCTAAACAAGGTTATACTAGATGTCACTCTGATCAATGTGTTTATCTGAAAAAGCAAAATGATGGAAGATATATTATATTGTTATTGTATGTGGATGACATGCTTGTTTTAGGGTCTAACATGCAGGAAATAAATGTTCTTAAAAGAAAATTGGCAAAGTCATTTGCAATGAAGGATTTGGGAGCTGCAAAACAAATCCTTGGTATGAGAATAACTAGAGACAGAAAAATCGCAAACAAACATTGTCTCAAAATGAGTACATACAAACGGTGTTGAAAATATTTAATATGCACAATGCAAAACCAGTTAGTACACCTTTTGCTAGCCATTTAAAACTTACTAAGGAAATGTGTCCAAAGACCCAAGAAGACATGGATTATATGTCTAAAGTTCCATATGCATCAGCAGTTGGAAGCTTAATGTATGCAATGGTCTGCACAAGGCCTGATATTGCACATGCAGTGGGAGTTGTAAGCAGGTACATGAACAATCCAGGAAAGGAACATTGGATGGCAATGAAATGGATTCTCAGATATTTGAAAGGTGCCACAAATCAAGCATTATGCCTTGGTGGTTCAAACATTTCTCTACAGGGATATGCTAATGCAGATATGGAAAGTGACAGAGATAACAGGAGGAGCACTACAGGATATGTATTTACTTTAGGTGGAACAACTGTCAGTTGGGTTTCAAAAATCCAAAGTGTTGTTGCACTTTCAACAACAGAAGCAGAGTATGTTGCTGCTACAGAGGCTAGTAAAGAAATGATTTGGTTACAAAGGTTTATGGGTAAGGAGCATGATATGGGCACGTTATACAGTGATAGCCAAAGTTCCATTCATCTTGTAAAGAACTCAACATTTCATTCTAGGCATAAACACATACAACTCAAGTACCATTTCATACTATCAATGTTGGAAGATGGAGAGTTGAAGCTGGAAAAGATACACACTAGCCAGAATCCCGCAGATATGCTAACAAAAGTTGTAACCAGGGAGAAACTGAGAATATGTTTAGTTTCAATTGGTCTTCAAGTATGATGAAGAAGATGAGAAACATCCAGGTCAAAAGAGGAGTCAATGTCTAGCAAATGAAGTAGTGGTGGAGTTTCTATAATCAGTCTCCAAGTGTGAGTTTGTTGGGTGTGGAGCCTGATTATCTTATGTATTCAAAGGTATTTCCATATTGGAACCCAGTTTGAAATAGGGTGGCAATGCCACCCATAAAATATTTGCTGCAGGGGGGGTTCAAGGGGGGTCAGTTGCGACCTTTTGGGAGCTCGCCCCTGGCGGGGGGTTCCCCCGAAGCTAAGAGTAGATGTAAAATTTCCTTGTAAAATTATAGTAATTTCTAGTCAATCTGGGCTGTTCATTAGGTGGAGATCTGACAATAGAAGTTATGTTTAATTTAGGGTTTCTTGCCCTAGAAGGCAACCCCTCACTATATATGAGGGAATTGTCTTGTGTCTATGTAGATCTATGTTCTAAGTGAGAAAGAGAGAAGATATTAAAAGTGAAGAGGGTGTTACAGCGGATTTGTTGTAGGTGGTATCTCTTCAGTTTGCTAGATAATATAAAAGGAAGGACTGGTTTTTTCTCCATGGATGTAGCCCAAATTGGGTGAACCACGTATATCTGTGTCTCTCTTGTTTTATGTGTTTTCTGTGTTTATAGTTCTGCAATATTTTATGTGTTCCATTGCTCTATAATATATAATTTTATAACAAGAACATCATAAAGAATGGTTCGTATCTGCGCTAATGCCACATATTAGGTTGCCTCTGGGACAGCAGAAGATCGCAAATCAAACTAAAGCATTGGAGATTGTGATGAAGTTGGAAGCTTCGCTAGTTGGAGATACTCATATAGGAGTACAACATAGACAGAGTTAGCTAGACAATTTGACCTTGGAATTGCAGGATCTGAAGAAAGGTAAAGAGACCATATCAAAAGTATGGTGTACAAGATGCAAAGTAGAGGGTCATTATAAGGATCAATACCTTGTATTCAGAGATCATCTGGCAAGTGGAGAACCTAATACAACAAATCCAGGTCTGTGGTATGAGAATTGTAGAACGAGAGGCCAACATCGCTCTGAATATTTCTGCCTATTATAGAATTACGTTCAGACCCCAAAGAAGTTGTTTTGTAACTTTTGTAGATCAGTAGGCCATGATTGTTGTTGGGAAAAGTATCTATTCAGAACGCCCCTATCCCACTCTAAGGTGTGACAGTGCCTTACCAACAAACAAGGAAAACTACTTGTGTATTCTTCTTTATGAAATGTAAACGAAGAGGAAGGATAAACTAACCTGTGTCTTGCGCTAGTTTGTTGATCCAATCGCTCTCCTCTTCAACAGCTTCCAGCTCCCTGCTCCCTTACTGGCCTAGCTTCACCAAATTCCTGCAAGATCACAGAAGAGAGAAACTACACGAAGATATAGATTTACATTCATAAAAAGCTCAGGATCAGATTAAGCTAAACATGCAAATATAACAAAACATCACTGGTACACAAGCATGTAGAAGAAACTCAAATAGTTTTATTAATGCAATAAGAAGATCCAGGAAGAGATACAACCAAGTGAGTCCCGATAGATCATCTACCTCCCAGCAAAGGAATCCCTTCCTCACCTCCAACAAAGCATAAATCACCCAATGCACTAATCTCAATCTCAAACCAACAGCAATTCTCTGCAAAGTACAAAATTCCAGCCTCTTGGATCTCTGGGATGAGGGATCCATATATAGATGTAAGCAGAGAGGATGAGTCAGCTTATGTTTTGACTTGTGGCTTCTCTCTGTCAGTTCTTTCTTCCACTTGGAGACTGAGAGCCTCTTACTCATCACTGGTCGAATTCAGTGAGGCAAGTGTCATTGGAGAAGATTCTGGAAGCTTCCATTATCTTTCCACCTCGTTGAATGAATTTGCCATTTGTCATTTCCCGGTCAGCACACCTTGGTAGTGCATTCACCTGCGTTGCAACACACCTAGCTAGTGTATTTGGGTGCTTTGCAACGCAGCCAGCTAGTGGAGCATCTGAATTGATCTTGATTTGACTAGTTTTGAGCAGTTTCTGGTGGAGAACTTCTGGGAGAAGCTGTCATTGGTTGACCTTGTTCCTCTAGGGGTAGGAATAACACTTTTAGGGACTTTGGATCCCTTGGATTATGGACATTTCATGCTTAGAGCTGTAAGGCACAAAAATGTCTATAACAGTTGCCCCCTAAAGTATGAGGTCGTTTATCGGGTGAAATGCTTTATTAGGAGGATCCGAAGTTCTTTCAATGTTGGGAGGAGACCTGTAATAAGATACAATACAATACATTATTTTCATACTGTTTTCATGATCTAGCTGAGGCGAGCATTCCCATGGTCAGCTTTATAAATTCATTTTTATGTACATAGGACAGACAATCGTCTAATGGTAGACTGATGATTCTGATGAAGTCATCATCCTTTTGGTAGGATGATCATCTGTGCTGCAATGCTGTACATGTCAATGTCTTTATTTTTCCTGAATATATATCGCAGCCCGGATGGATGAAACTAGATCCGGGGTCTTCAATCTCTTCCGATCTTCACTCGAAGTACAAGTCGATCCATGTGAGAAATGTTTTGAAGTCGAACATGGAAAGACATCTCTTGATTACTAGTCGATGATGTAAACTATTAACAAGCGCGAGAGGAATCATCGATAAGGATGATGACCCTCAAGGTACTGCAGTACAATTCACGTGGTGTGAATAAAGGACTTGGCGTCGAACACCACGCAAAATCTTTCGGTCGAAGGTCATTGATGTATATCTATCGCCGGAAGTGAGAAACTTGCCATTGAGGCATGCAAGCTTCAAAGTACTGACTGGGGTGTTCCTAGATCAACTTCTTGGATAATGAGCTGATGTCGACAAGAAGCGATCCATCAAAGGAGGGCCTTGATGAATCCCACATCAATGACATGGAACGGAGCAAATGATTTTGATGGAGGTGAAAATGATATGATGATACATGGTTCAGGCTGGCGGTCATGAAAGAATGAAGTATAATGTATGGTAGTGGATGGGACACGGGTGACTTCTCTGGATGACTTCTCTTGAACATGTCGGCGACACTTATATGATGGATTGGTAGCATTTACCCCAAATGTGGATGGTATGGCGAGACCATGGTGATGTGACCGGTGAATGAAACAACCCAACCCGACTCAGGCACGGAGTGGAAGTGTCATGTTCAAGAGCGACTTGCTACCAATAAAGATTCTTTGAGTTTCTTCCCAATTTTTCCCCAGTCATTGCTGACCAGTACCTCTTTATTTTTGTCAAGCTTGAGGAGGATAACATATGCTTGTTCTATAATTTGCCCTTCGGGCAAACCCATCGCTATGTTTTAACGAGCCTAGCGATAGTGAAACTCGTTCTCGTCTAAAGACAAGTTTGTCGCTATTAATGTTTTTAACGAGTTTAACGACAAGGATAACTTGGTCCTTTTCATTTTTAGAGAGTCTGAAAAGGTACGTAAAGTTAACTCCGGAATTCCTTTTTCATCATCTAATCCCTTAAGTCCGAAAAAGTATAAAACAATACAGAAGGGATGAATTTTCGATAGTTTTAACGAGCCGAACAAAAAAAGCACTCGATCTTTTTGTGCAATAATCCCTCAGGTCCAAAAAAGATTAAAATCTAGAGGAGGGATAGCTCTTCCGGTCGCTTTAACGAGCTGGAAGGCCAAAACTCGGCAATCTTTTCATATTTTACGAGTCAGATGAAAAGAGCTTAAAGAAGACTCGTCTTTTGAGGAACGAGTGATAAAATGGGTAGCAGCTGATTCCAGGTAAGGGTTGGAATTTTCCAATCACGGCAGTGTCACAAGGATGGCTAGTGAAATCACTCTTCGCAGCTGTTCCTCAAAATGGGTAAACAATCAAATGGAGGTGAATGATCGGCCAATGGAAAAGTGGAGGTGACGGTGCAAACACGACCAAGGCTTTAATGCCTGATAATGTTACATTCACGGTGGTTATTTACCAGAGGATAGTTCATTTTTTAACGAGCTTAAACGCGGATTGAAAAACTTGCTCAGTCTTATGTTTATTTTTTAACGAGCATGAACTATGTGCTAAAACTGCTCGATAATCCAGTCATATGATAAGAATGTCTCATATAAAACGACAAAATTGAGATTTTTGCCCCACATCCTTTCTTTATGCAAGTTAGGTGACGACTAATCCTACGAGTTTAAAGGGTTAGCCTACAGGTTTAAAGGGAGGACCTAAAAATTTAAAAAATAAATAGCCGCCCCTTGCTTGCACTCCAAAAGGTTTGCATGCCCCCAGGTATAAAACAGAGTTTCGAGGTCTCCCTCTATTCGAGCTGACAAAACATTTGTTTCATCAGGAAGGGTCACCCTTTATTCGAGCTGACAAAACATTTGTTTTATCAGGAAGGGTTCTACCTCTTACAGGCTACCCAAAGATTGTTCTATTTACGGTGTACACAAAACACTTCTCTGGCGATGTTTACCGAGATAAAAAAAGGTGAGTGACAATGAGCGCCAAACACATAACTTTGACAAGAGAATCTTGTTCTAGAATAACCCCTCTTCTAATCATGGACGGGGTACAGACTAGACATATTCTCCCATGGAAATCTACCCCACACCTAAAGTTTTCCTGCCGAAGCAGACCAGGACGCATTCCCCCTGGGTTCCAGTCATATCCCTCTGAATTACATGCGCTCATTGGGAGGACGGACCGTGGGTTGAGACATTTCTTGCGTGAAGAGACCATTTAGGGATGGTATATGACTATTTGCGATGCGTGATCCGGGAAATGAAAGCTGGTCCACGAGCTTGACCACTCTTCCTTTGTGTGGAAAACACATTACTCTAAAGAGTGAGGAGACGATGGCTCCCATGCAATAAATATAGTCTCGTCCAAGGAGTAGGTTATAATCCAAGGGTCCTTGAACGACCATTACGTTCATTTGAACTGTCTTCCCTTTCAATGTTATGGGCACATTGGGGAGAATCCCTAAAGGTTGACTGGTTCCTTTATCAAAGCCTGTCAGATTTCTCATTTCAGACAAAAGCGATGGCGAACCAAGCGCTTTCCAAGCAATAGAGGAAAGGATACTCACAGAAGCCCCCTCATCAATGATGGTACCAGCCATGACCATTCTGTATATTTGAACGAGAATTCGGAATGGTATGCCTGCTGGTAAACGGGGTCTGCCTAGCTAGTTCCAGTCGAAGGATACAACTAGGTTGGTTGGAGGTGGGACCGAGTAGACGGCCGGGTACGGCTCTGACGAACTTCCTTCCTGCGATAAAGGAATGGGTAGGTTGCCCCCGTGTTTGTCGGAGTCTGTGTTGATGAAGACAATTTGGACGGTGTCATCTTTGTTCTCTCCAGTGACTGTGTCATTCGAAGATAAAACCTCTGAAGGCAAGACCGGGTCAACTGCCGCCTTGACCTTTTGACTTTCGTCGGGTATGGATTCAACTGGTTCATCTTCAATGACAGGCGCTTCACCTGACCACTTGAGCGGGCCAGCTGGATTCTCAACTAACGAAGGACTTGGCAGGAGTTTTTTGTATCCAGGAGGAAGTCGCAACAGTGAAACCGAACGATCATCCAAAAATCTTTTAGCCTCGTCTAAGAAGGGACAACGGTTGAGGGCATGGTCGCCTTCGCACAGTCTATAGGGAAATCTAGCTTTCCCTTTTTGTCCTGGGGCTTCACTTTCACTAGTTGACGGTGTACTTTCAACATGATCTCCAGAGGTTGATGACACCGGATTGTGCAAACGAGGAGACCAGTCCCCTAGTATCCGGGGGATGCAAGGACAATCTCTGTGAAAGTGGTCTCCTCTACAAATGACACATGGAGATTTAGGCCTGGTCAGTGCTGTGTGTGGATTTTCATTAGACGACACTTGTTTTCCCTTATTTGCCTTTAGCTCCTTCTTCTTCTTCTCTTTCTTCTTCTTCTTCTTCTTCTCCTTAGGAACTTGGTTTTTGGCTTTACCAGTCCCGTCAAGCGAAGAGGAAGGAAGAGAGGACGAATTAGAGGAAGTCGAAGGTTGGTGGGAAATTCTGGACTCGTCTAACTGCTGATTTGACTGCTCAGGAATAGTGGTGTTCTGAACGACATTGGTTGAGAAGAGCCAAACTGGCAAGCCAATTGTCAGTCCTGGAAGCCACCATGTGGCCATATGGGGCGCACCAACATCTCCCCAAGAGGAGAAGGGACTAGGATTTCCACCAAGGGGAATTCCTTGGTTGGTAGGCTCCATTTTCTCAACCTAAAGATCAACGCAGGAAAAAGGGTATGAATATTCCGTTTAAAATAAATTTTAACATGCTTTGACACAACTTTGTTTTTTCAGTTTTAAAGAGTCGAGAAAAAACAAAAGATGACTCTAGTCTCCTTCGATTTTTAATGAGCCTAAAGTAACAAGTGCTCAGATGGACCTTTTCCGTTAAGGAGTCTGAAAAGGAACGAAAGGGACTGCTCTGGAGATCTAGGTAGAGGGTGTGCCAAACCAATCGCAAAACTGCAGAACACTTTTTAAGGTACGGGCGGTCAATCTTCCCGAATGCTGTGTTCAGTGCATTGCGATCAGTAGGGCGGCCGACACGGCTTCCTATGGATAAAGGTTTTATACCTATAGGGGTCTCCCAATATATACTCGACGGTACGTGCGAGCACAATCCGTACTGGCACTTATCGTCTCACAGTGGAGGAATCACCCAACAAACAGTGAGGACAACAGTTACCAGGCTTTACGACGCCGGAACACGTCTCTAGCCTAGACCTCTATGTTGTGCGTTAAGTTACAAAGCGTTGTTAAGTTCATTCAATTTATTTTAGGTTGATCTTTCTTAGAAGTTTGCCTTTTTGGATCACCACGAGATGTAGATGTAATTCCTAAATGCAGTCTAAAGATGATAAACAAGCTTTTATCTCTTTTCAACAATGAAAATCCTAGCTACAAGGGGAAAAGAAAGACAATCTTTTCTCAAAGAGCAAAGAGCACACTGTAAATGCACTTTTCCTAAATCAAGCCATACAAACTGTCAATATGCAAATGCACTTGTGCATGTATTTGTTTTTCACTTTCTTAATATTGATGCCTAAAAAGAAAGTTGTTGTACAAATTCGAATTCGATTTCAAGTGAAAAACACAAACAAGCTTCTTTTCGAAATCAAAAAGGTAGAGACGATTACGACACTTTATGATTTTGAAGTAAACACTTGTTTCGACACTAGAAATTCACAAATTCAAACCAAAAGGAAAAAGTAAAAGCGCAATCAACTGTCAACAGCAAATAAACTTTCTCCTAAGATCAAAACGACACTTACGACAGATCTAGATCTAAGGGCGACAGTATGATCAGTTTACTTTTGCAATGGGAAACTGTAAATGACATAACAAATACACAAAAACAAATACAGTTTCTTTTATACAACTGAGGTGGAATTAAGGCAAAGAAAAGGGGTTTTCAGATAGGTACACACACTGATAACAGGCTGCAAAACTCAGAGGCAAAACTGGAAAAAGTGAGCAAAGAACCTCAGCTAGGCAGGGCTAGGCTGATCAACGCACCTGCTACACAGAGAAACTGAATTGCAGTGCAGGTAGCCCTCTCGGGACCTGCGTTGAAATGCAGAGTCTCTTCACAGAGCCTGCGCTGAAGTAGAAACCCCTACAGACTTCCTGTAGAAGTTCATAAACACGGTTGCATGGTATCCAGACTTTGTGAAACTCTCGGAAAGAATTTTAGGGATCCCTTAGACCCTCTCTGTACCATCCCAACCTTTTCCAAGCATTTCTCCTCCTTGATCCATCCCTGCACAGTGAAAAGCCAGTTAAAAGCACATGCATGATAATTCTAATAACTTAATAAAAAATACAAAAAGATGTGTTCTTCAGATAGTGATAACTTAGACACATGCATTTTACCTTCCTAGAAGTAATGGCATCTCTTCTCGTAGTTTGCATTCTCATTTTTGCATCAGTAGGACTAGTTGGTAGAATTAGGGTTTGCTAGGGGTTGCTAGGGTTTGTATTTCTTTTTGGCTTTCAGTTTCTTTCCGCAAGTAGATTAGCTTCCTTTGAGTTAGCTTTCGTCCATCAGTTAAAAAGCTTCTTCTAAGATCTCATAGAAGTTGGCTTGAGCCCCTAGTGGACTTGTGCCAGCTGACCAAGTGACAGCTGCGGCAAGAGCTAGTACTTGTGCATACAGCACCGTCGCTTCCAAGTTTGTTACGAACTACCGGGTTGATAAAATTAAAGAAGGGAGTTCCAGGAGTTGTAGCATTATTGCTACAATACTGGGGTCCACCATCTTTTTGGCGCCGTTGCCAGGGAAGCGTCAGAGTATTAGTGATTGTTGCTTTTCTTCTATTTTCCACTACAATCTTCTACTAAGTAGTTTATTTCATTTCCATTATGCAATTTCATTTATGCAAAAGTAGATTAGCATTTCCTGCTTTCATAGATTAGCATTTCAATTCCGCAATTTCATTTCTGCAAGTGTAGATTAGCATTTCAATTTCGCAAGCGTAGCCTAGCATTTCATTCCTGCAATTTCATTTGAGCAAAATAGATTAGTCCTTTCCTGCTTTCATTTCAATTCCGCATTTTCATTTCAGCAAGATAGTTAGTTGTAGTTCAATCCATTTTAGTTTTGCAGGTACAAGAAGAAAAATGAAAAAATCAACCAAAAAGATTTCATTTCATGCCTTGTAGGAGTAGAGATAAGTTAGAAAAATGATTGCACAACACCCCCCATTGCTTCACACAGCCAACCTTCTCTCTTCTTCGATGGCTGTGACTAAGAAGAACCCTTGGATGGACATCAAGGCATATTTAAAGAACCTCTAGGGGAGAAGAAGAAGAAAACATTCCTCTGGAGAAAATGGCTACAAGTAGAAATGTTGGGAGCAATACCTTTTCCAAGAATGAGTTTGCAACTCAAATGGAAGATTTCAAGAGTGATATGAGGCAGTTTCTTGCCATGCAACTGGATACCTTACAGATCCAAAAGAAGCAAGAGGAAGCCAAGAGGGCTTTGGTCATCTTTTGTCCTAGGTGCACTAGAAAGCATCCTAGGAACGAATGTCCAATGCACTCCCTAGAAGTGTGTTTTGTCTGTGAAGAATACCATCCTATGAATCAGTGCCCTTCCTTGCCTGGACTTAAAGTTGCATATCAGAGAACCAAAGAAGCCACTGAATCACTCTATTATATGAACCAAAGGAGGCCACATGAGCTTAGATCTTACCAGCAGGAACTGCAAGGGACACCTGAGACCTATTATGACCCCTACCAAGCCACTTTCATGCCTTCTTGGGGTCCCCCTGCTCATCCTTCATGGTTCACACCTCCTCCTGATTCCTTCACAGATCCATATTATGCGCAACCAGTTGCTCATTCATTTCACTCTTATGCTCAGCCACAGCCTCAGTGGAATGCACCTTATCAGGAGTGGAGGCCCCAGTACAACCCTCATCCCGCTCATTTTCCTCCACCACCTGCTCATCCACAACCATCGCCTCCTCCTCCACCAAGGCAACCCCAAATGCCTACCCATCCACAATGCCATCCATCTCCATCTCAATTTTACACCTCCACTCAACTACCCGTACCATTTCCAAAGCCATACAATGGAGCAGCTCAACCCAATTGCAAAGCTGAGGCACAACATGTGCAAATGACTCCTCTTGAGCTCAATGATGTTCACCAAAGCTCAGGAAGAGTGTTGCAAAACAGAGATTATATTGACAACATTGAAGGACCAAAGGAAAAAAGAAGATTCCAAAGAGGAGATCAAAGAACCATGGGCTGCACTTGATGAAGAGAAGAGATCAGAATCAGAGATCGAGAAAGCCTCCTCATGGTTACCATCAAATCTTCCATGTATTCAAGAGAAAGATCAGCAAAAAGAGGAAGATGAGAAAGTCATGTTAGAAGGTGACATGAAACATGATCCAGATCAGCAAAAGAACCAAGTATATCAGAGCTATATTGAGATATGGTTTCAGACAGTCACTAAGTTGCAGAGGTACTCTCTTCCTCAGCTATGTTCGATCCCTTCAAGGTCAGATCATTTGGTCTCTGAGATCTGGATACCTATCAAAGCATGCATTTCGAGCCTTCACATCATTTTTTCTCTAATCTCGATGTGCACATGGCTCCATTGGAAGTATTCTTATACTTGAGAACGATCTTGTTTTTCAAGTAGGGTAGGGTAGAAGAGAAAAAAAAAAAGAAAAAAAGAGAAAAAAATGAAAATAAGAAGAAAATAAAAATCTAAGGTGAAAACCTCCTCAGAGGCGCCTTAGATTGGCTCATTGATTGAAAACCTCCATGAGGCGGTCAATGGGTTGAAAAAAAAAGAGAAAAGAGAATAAGATCCCTGGGTGAAAACCTTCCTTGGAAGCGCCCAGGGCAGACAATTAGGGTGAAAACCTCCATGAGGCGCCCTAGTTGTTTTTCAAAAAAAAGAGAAAAAGAAAAAGAAAAATAAAACTAATTTCCATTGGCTAATTGCAGGTTGCAAGAAGGACGTTTCATGACAGGAGGAGCACTCAAATCAAGGTCAAAGGAATTTTTTTTGTGCCTTCTACAGGAAGCTCTGTATTTCTACAGGAAACATCCTGTAGAACCTTTGGGCGAACCAAATTCAAATTAAAAATGGAATCTGATGGTGGGAATCTGTTGATTATGTCTACAAGCACTTGTGTGTCCATCCCTTGCCTTTCTCCATCATTTTTTCCACCTCATTGTGCTTCTCATTGTGCTTCTACAGGAACTTCCTGTAGAAATTGTGGGAAACTAGACATGGATTTCAAAAAGTGGTTTGGCGAACATGGTAGCTTCCTCAAGGGTTCAGAAGCCCTTATGCAATCTTCCAACTCCTCCTCCATCATCTCCATACCTGCATCACAGCCCAAGCTCAGTTTTCCCTTCCATGCAAACACTTGCAAAATGCCTTGAAGAAAAAAACACATGGAACAAAATTTGTTTTTGCCATAACTTGAAAACCATGCATCCATTTGACAAACCATTTTATGGGGAATTGTACAAGGGTGATGGAAACATGCTTGAGCAGTTTCAGCCAATTCCGGTGCACGGTTTCCAAGAAATCAGCCTCCATCACCATCAGCCATTTTTGCATTTTCTCCATATCCGTGCATCCGTTTCAAAACCTGTTTCATGGGGATATGCATATGAGTGATGGTAACTTACCCAAGCAGTTTCAGCCGATTCCGATGCACGGTTTCCGAGAAATTGATCTCTGAAATCTTCAGCCATTTTCCACTTTTCTCGAAATCCGTGCATCCATTGATCACGATTTTGCTATGGGAGATGCATAATGATGATAGGAACACGCTCAGCAAGTTTCAGATCAATCCGGTTTACCGATTGGGAGCAATGGCGAAAACAAGTTCTGGTTCTGTGACATTGCAGCAGCAGCAGCTTGAAGGTGCAGATTTGAACGTGGAAACAAATGCATGCAGCTTAGATCTGGTTAGAGGACACTTGTACAAGGAAAAGCAATCAAAAATCATCAGCCAAGCCCTCATGCAACCAAAGGATCCAAGCATGCAGCAGCAGAACATGAGCATGCAGCAACAAAAATCTTCATAAGCAGCCGTTTGACTTCAGGTACGTGACTAAACCTTGTTCATCTATTGCATGAATCTAGTCTAAGCATTGCATGAACGAATGGAATGGTGAAATTAAGCCATGAATGTAGCAAGACACCCAGTTCTCTAGCACGCACGAGAAAGTCACGCAGCATGCGTGGATAGTCATTCACGTGGAAGTTGAGAAACACAGGCAATGGAAGATTTGTTGAACTTCAGTGCACAGGGCATCAATTGATTAACAAATAGAAGAAGACATGCAGTTCATGATAGCACAGCAGTTCATATGGGCCAGCACACATTTTTTCCACCTCACTCCACCAAAAATCACGCAGAATTAATGAGCGCTCAGCCGAAACTCTTAGACTACTGTTAACTTGCACTTGCATCATGTTCAACTGAAGTATACATCCTCTGCTTCCTCAAAATGATTAACCTATCATCCTTCGCTGATTGTTTTGGCCTGTTCAAAATTCTCCAGCATACCAAGATCGTGCAGAGGCGCAGAGACATCCTATGGAATCCGGCTAGCATTCTACAGGAAGACGTTTTACAGGAAAATACAGCAGAGTCTTCCAGGGCAGAGTAAGTTGCTTGGTTTTCGGGCGGAACTGGGGTGGAGCTCTCTGATGAGATTTGTGTTTGCGCTCACTTCTCATACACATCAATCTCAATCTGAAGCTGTTCCCAATAGGAACTGATCTCTCTTTCATCTCTCAGCTCGAGGAGGCTAAAAAGATCACCAAGTTGCAGAGTTGGGGGAGGTTTATAATAACGAGACATCCACATCTGTTTTGGGTCCATCTGAGTCCTACACAGTATAGACAAGTACCCAGATGGTGCTCAGGTCTGGAAACCAATTGGGTCTTCCGAATATTGATCAGATCTGATTTTTCAAGCCCTCTTCAGCTATGGCCGAAACACAAACATGGACGAGGCGGGGCAGTAATCCAAAGCTTGAACAAGAAGTTATTGACATACCTCCAACTCCAACAGGAGAAGGAAAATATGGTGCATTTCCTGTGTCCCAGACTATTACAACAGCTCTCATTATTGCAGCTTGGTACTCTTCCAATATTGGTGTGCTATTGCTTAACAAATGCCTACTTAGTTTTTTGGATGCAGATACCCAATATTCCTCACAATGTTGCACATGTGTGCCTGTCATTTTATGGTTTTCTGGCAATTTCATGGTTAGAGATTGTACCAATGCAGTTCATCGTCTCCAGGAGATAGTTTCTTGAGATATTGGCACTGAGCTTCATTTTCTCCTTCTCGGTTGTTTGTGGCAATATTTCTCTGCGCTATTTGCCAGTCTCCTTCAATCAAACTATTGGGGCAACAACTCCCTTCTTCACAGCAATATTTTGCATTTATAATAACATGTAAGAGGGAGTCTTCTGTGGTTTATATGGCCTTGGTGCCTATGGTATTTGGCATTGTTATTGCAAGCAACAGTGAGCCATTATTCCACCTTTTTCGCTTTTTGGTTTGCTTAGGATCAACTGCTGCCAGAGCATTGAAATTAGTTGTTCAGGGGCTCCTGCTTACCTCTGAGGCAGAGAAGCTTCACTCTATGAATTTGCTCATGTACATGGCACCAATTGCTGCGCTGTTATTGCTTCCTGTTACTCTTTTTGTGGAGGGTAATGTATTAGCTATTGCTATTGAAAAAGCCAGAGAAAACACCTTTATCATATTCCTGTTGCTTGGAAACATGACCATGGCTTATCTTGTGAATTTAACCAACTTCCTTGTTACAAAACATACGAGTGCCCTCACGTTGCAGGTTTTAGGAAATGCCAAGGCCACCATTTCTTCCATATGATTGCATATACTTGCACACTCATAACAAGGCTGAGAATTCACTAGGAAAAGCAGCAGGCAGTGGGAAGAAGAAAAGAAGCATGGTTTCATGACAGAGAAGAGGACATCACTTCAGAAGCTTGGCATGAAAAGGAGGCCACCAGGGCCGACAAAGATGAGGAGAGAGATTGGTTGCTCAGAGGATGAGCAACACTTTCAGTAGGGGGGTGATGATGAGCCCCAAAAATGGACAATTATTTGGGCTCATTCAACCTCCTAATTTGACTTAATCCACCATTCTCATTAGTTTATTGCATGTTTTTTATTATATTTATGTTAATAGAGTGAATTTGGTTAGTCATTATGCCAACAAGTCTAATGGGTGCTTTGTGTAGCCTTTTTGGTCAATTTGGAGACAAAATTGAAGGTCTTAATGAGAACTTGGCAGCCAAATTCGTGGGAGAACAAGGGAGAGGATTTGTAGGAAGGTGTCCCCTTTATTTATGGGCCCTTACCTCGAATTCTCCACCATTAGCTCAGAGTTCAAGGGCCACCGAATCAATCAGCACAAGGGCAGCCAAGCAAGTCAAGTAGGACTGCTGTTAACTCCAAGTCTTGGGCAGCCGAGTCCCTAAATTTTAGGAGGACTGTTGGGTCCTCAAATTGTATAAATAAGAAGGCTCAGGGCCTCATTTTGGTTAGCCAGTGGATGTTAGCTAGTTAGCCAGTAGATAGTAGCTAGTAGTTAGTCATTTCATAGCCTTGTTGTAGTCATTTTGTAATTCGATTTGTAGGCAATGGATTAGCTTTTCTTTCAGCTCATTCTCAAGCTCTCCTTGTGGACAGTTTTGATGTAACTCTTCATTCTTGATTAATAAAGATGAATCCAGCTTTGCACCAGCTCTAAATCTCTCTTGGGAGGCTGTAGCTCTTGGGGTTGGGCCCATCTCAAGCACCCAGTACCTCCCTTGTTTATCTTTATGTGTGTTCGCTGCATTCTTAAAATAAAGTCTGCTCTTTAGATTTAATTCGTGCTTTGTTACTTAGGTTGCTTTTGATGGTTGAAGTAGCTTTTTATTTTTAGGATGGATTGGTAGGAGTTAGTCATGCGTTTATATCTCTTTGATAATGTTTTGTTCACATGCTGTACGTGATTCTTGTCATGAATAAGGTTGTTGTTCACTGATTTCATTAAACTGTTAGATAGATCATCTAATATTTTGATTGTATGCAAGACGTAGTTGGTTTGATCAGGTAAACACTATGCAGGGCACCTTCATCACCTCCTCGTTCATCTGAGCCTCGTCCAGATCAGCTCCTCCATCACCAAGTCTGTTTCCTCATCTCCTATCTGCTCTTTTGCCACGTAACCCTACCTTCTTGCCTTTCCATGGCCTAAACCTTCTTCGATGCAAGATAGACTTCCACACCCTCTCATCACCTCATCCCTCAGTCATTGGGTCATTCCAGGCCCCTACCCTACCTCCCTACCCATTCATGCATTCTCTCCCACTCACCTATCAGTCAAAAACCCAATCACGAAACATCCTGTAGAAGAATTACAGAACTTCCTGTAGAAACCCCTGCAGACTTCCTGTAGAAGTTCATAAACACGGTTGCATGGCATCCAGACTTTGTGAAACTCTCGGAAAGAATGTTAGGGATCCCTTAGACCCTCTCTGTACCATCCCAACCTTTTCCAAGCATTTCTCCTCCTTGATCCATCCCTGCACAGTGAAAAGCCAGTTAAAAGCACATGCATGATAATTCTAATAACTTAATCAAAAATACAAAAAGATGTGTTCTTCAGATAGTGATAACTTAGAAACATGCATTTTACCTTCCTAGAAGTAATGGCATCTCTTCTCGTAGTTTGCATTCTCATTTTTGCATCAGTAGGACTAGTTGGTAGAATTAGGGTTTGCTAGGGGTTCCTAGGGTTTGTATTTCTTTTTGGCTTTCAGTTTCTTTCCGCAAGTAGATTAGCTTCCTTTGAGTTAGCTTTCGTCCATCAGTTAAAAAGCTTCTTCTAAGAGCTCATAAAAGTTGGCTTGAGCCCCTAGCGGACTTGTGCCAGCTGACCAAGTGACAGCTGCGGCAAGAGCTAGTACTTGTGCATACAGCACCGTTGCTTCCAAGTTTGTTACGAACTACCGGGTTGATAAAATTAAAGAAGGGAGTTACAGGAGTTGTAGCATTATTGCTACAATACTAAGGCCCACCACTAGCGAGTGTATTTGGGTGTTTTGAAACGCAGCCAACTAGTGGAGCATCTGAATTGATCCTGATTTGACTAGTTTTGAGCAGTTTCTGGTGGAGAACTTCTGGGAGAAGTTGTCATTGGTTGACCTTGTTCCTCTAGGGGTAGGAACAACACTTTTAGAGACTTTGGATCCCTTGGATTATGGACATTTCATGCTTAGAGCTGTAAGGCACAAAAATGTCTATAACAATGATGACAAAAATTGTTGAAGTTATGAGTTGATGATGGAGTGCACTGCTGATACTTATAGACTGCAAGTTGATGAACATACACATGAGGAGCCAGGCCAGCATGCTAGTCGAGGAGGATTTCAAGGACGAGGATGAGGAGTTGGTTGAGGACATGGCCAGATTATCTGTTATAATTTTGGATAGGATGGAAACTTTGCAAGAGACTATCAGAACCCTATGACAACCTACAAGTACTGTAAGTCTTTTGATCATGTGATAGAATAATGCCCCATCCTTATTGTGAAGGTGTAGGAGAAAAGAAACCAACAGCCTGCAGCAAATATCCAAATTATGATTGTTGAGCCAATGTAGGATCAACCAGACATCGGCATTGTAACAAGATGCAGAGCTACGACTGGGAATGATAAAGCCAATGGGAAAAAGGAAGCTAAAGCTATGTGGGTAAGGAAAACTATTGAAAAAGCTCCTTCATTTGATATCCTGAAGGAAAATCATGTATTCACAGAGGAAAGGTGAAGCTTTATAGATTATGTGGCCTCTACCTCTACCGCAAAGCCGAATCAGAAGGATAACTACGAGATAGTACTGGTTGTGACACAAGATGTGGATCCAAATATTTTGAAGTCTTTTCTACAGATTTGAATAAAGTTGTTGAGAAATCAGAAGGTGTAGAGGGATTGCAGGAATTGATAGACTCTTGTGCTCCTAAAGAGGAACTGCAGAGTGGGATGCTTGCAGTGAATAATCTACATAGACACAAGAAGTAGACTGGAAAGGAAATGAGGCTTACAACGCAAATTGGGGAATACAACATGGATCAGGTTATCTTGGATCTAGGATCTGGTGTCAATGTCTTGCTAAAGCAAACTTGGGAATTGATGGATAAGATGAAGTTGCAATGGTCAACTATCCCATTGAATATGGCGAATCTACAAAATATTTTCCCTATAGGAAGAATGTCAGGTATCACAATAGAGATTGATGGAGGCCATGTTATAACTGAATTCAAAGTGATTGAGATTTTTGATGACAATAATCCCTACCCCGTGTTTCTCGGATTAGATTGGGCCTTTGATAAGATGGCTATAGTTAAATTGAATAAAAGGAAAATGATATTTGAAATCAATAATATGAGAGTTATTATTCCATTATATCCATCGGAGGGAGCAAGATATACTAAACCTATCATAGAAGAGCACATCACAGATGACATCGAAAACATTTATAAAACAACAACAAAAGAGGAAGAATGGATTAACCCTACTACAGATGGAAAACTAACTTGGGAACAAGATAGTTCATGCACTCCATATTCAAACGTGGAATTGGAAAATTGGCAGAACAGGTTGCATGAAGCATCTACAAGGCGATGTGCAAGGATCACTAAATAAATGTGTTGTATGACAGCTAAGATACGTGATTTACATTTGTATGATGGTTTGGATGATCTAAATACTTTCTTTAAAGATTATGAAATACGGATACCCGAATGTCAGATATTGTTAGCTCTAGATCAAGCACTGCGGCTACTCCTGCCACATGATGGGGTACCCATAAGAAGAATATAGGAGACTGGCAAAATTGTAGAAGGTTCAAGTGTGTAAGTTTTGGTCAAGTAGAAACAGAGTTCGTAGACACGTATGATTTCTAGAATGGTCCTAGAGACCACATACAACTCTATATGACAGCTTGGGGAGGAATTTTGTGAGAAGAATGGGTGCATGGATTCATCCATACCCTGGAGATAATTCCTCAAAATTGATATCTAGAAACCGAGCTTTGACATGGTAATGCTAACTGGAAAAAAATGGTTGATGGATTTACAATGACATTTAGATTTGAAGATGACTATCCACATATAAATGCAGCTCTGAATATATTTAAGAATAAAATTTTTGAGAACAAAGTTCTAGTTATCTGGCAACCTTATTGGGCTACATAGATACATAACGTAATGGAATGCTATAATATCATTGCCAAAGAGGATGAAGATCCTCGCAATATTTTCATCAAATAATTAGAAGGTCATCACAAAGTAAATGGACTTGAGATAGAGATGCATGATATAACAAAGCCATTAAAGATGAAGAAGGTAAATATAGGGTCAGAGGTTGAACCGAAGTATGCAACACTGGGAGATTACTGGGATGAAAAAATAGTCCAAAACATAACAGATCTCTTGCATGAATATTAGGAGTTTTTCCCTACTAAGTTTTCAATTATGAAGGGAATATTAGGAGATTTGGGAGTTATGAGGATTCCTTTGAAGCCTTATGTGAAGCTTGTCAAACAAATACCTTATAGACTGAATCCAAAACACAAGGAGAAGTTGAAAGAAGAATTAGACAAAATGTTAACAACTGTGATAATTGAACCTGTCAAAGAGTCTGAATGGGTAAGTCCCATGGTGGTTCAGGAAAAGAAGGAAAAAGGGAAATTAAGAATTTTTGTTGACTTAAGGAACTTGAATAATGCATTCCTACATGATCCCTTCCCTACACCATTTATAGATGAAGTATTGGACAATGTAGGAGGACATGAGGCCTATTATTTTATAAATGGTGTTTCATGATACCATCATATCATAATTGTGCCAGAAGATAGACATAAGATAATCTACAGAGTGGGGCTCTTATCAGTACATGGTGATGCCTTTTGGATTAAGGAATGAGCCTGATATATTTTATAAAATTGTAATTGTGGCCTTCAAAGAATATATACACAATTTTTTGTAAGTATACTTTGATGATTGGACAGTATTTGGTCTCTTAAAGAAGCATGTAGCAAGCATAAGTTTGATGTTGGATACATGTAGGAAGTATAAGATCTCATTGAACTTGAAGAAGTGCATATTTTGTGTAGCGTTTGGTACACTATTGGGACATGTAGTTTGTAAACAGGGATTAATGGTGGATCCCATGAAGATCATAGTTATTGTGAACCTTCCAGCACCAAAAATAGTGAGACAACTATGCACGACACTAGGACACACTGGCTACTATAGAAAGTTTATAAAGGGATACGCGCAAATAACTGCACCGATGGAGAAATTGTTGAAGAAAGATGTGACTTTTCAATGGAATGAAGAGTTCTAGAAGATATTGGATGTACTGAAAGAGAAGATGGTAACTGAACCTATTCTATTTTTCCCAAACTGGAAGAAGGAGTTCCATGCACATGTTGATGTACCTTTCATAACATTGGATCTAGTGCTAGCACAGCCAGGAGTAGGCGAAATTGATCATCCCATAGAATTTACAGGTAAGAAACTATCTAATATGGAAAAGAACTATAACACAATGGAAAGAGAGGGATTAGCTATTGTGTATGCATTACAGAAGTTCAGCCACTACTTGCTTGGAGCTCATTTCAAAATGTTCAATGATCACTCCGTGCTGAAATATTTGGTGAATAAGCCTATTTTAGGAGGAAAGATCTATCGATGGTTGTTATTATTCTAGGAGTATGACTTCGAAGTTATATTGAAGCCAAGGAATTTGAATGTTGGGCCTGATCATCTATCAGGAATAGAGACAGGGGAAGAACCCACAAATATTGAAGATAACCTGCCCGGCGCACACCTATTCACAATTAGAGTCACAGATGATCACTTTGTGGATATTATTTAGTTCCTGGCCATAGGGACGGTGCCTGCGGAGTACACTATGAAGAAAAAGAAGGAGTTCGTGGTTCTAGTAGCTAATTTCTCATTGATTGTTGGACACTTGTACAAAATGGGACTGGATGAAGTATTGCGCAGACACATCCCTGAACATGAACGGGAGGGTATTTTGACATAAGCTTGTGGAGGAGTTGCACATGGGCACTATGCAAGAAAATCCACTGTGTCAAAAATCTTGATAGATGGGCTATGGTGGCCCATAGTACATCAGGATGCAAAATAATTCTGTCAAGCATGTCATGTATGTCAAAGAATAGGAAATCCATCTAGAAGAGACGAGATGCCACCAATGCCACACATAACTTTGCAGGCTTTTGAAAACTGGGCTATTGACTTTATTGAACCTATAAGTCTTCCGGGAAAGAAGATTGGTGCGAGGTATATAATCTCTACAATTGATAATTTGACAAGATGGGCTAAGGCACAACCAGTGAAGGATTACAGTGTGAAAATTGTTATGAAGTTCATCTTTGAATATACGTTGTCCAGGTTTGGACTTCTAAAGATATTGTTGAGTGACGAAGACACACATTTCTTGAACAAGACCACTGAAGCACTAACTAAGGAATTTCAGGTTTACCAGTAGAAGAGCACTCCTTATCATCCTTGGGAAAATGGAACAATGGAAGATTTTTATAAGATTTTAGAGAATGCATTGACCAAGGTATGAAATGTGAATAGAGATGTTTGGGATTTAAGGATTCTAGCAGTGTTGTGTGCATATAGAAAAACATGCAAGAAATTGATAGGGAAGACGTTGTTTAGGTTGGTATATGGACGAAAGGAAATTATGCCTATGGAATACATCGTGCCAAGTTTAAGAATTGCAGTTGTCACAAACATGGAATATCTCGACATTATGAAGGAAATAATGTCGCATATACTTTTTCTAGAAGAAGATAGGTTCGTAGCAAGGCTCCATCAACAGGTACAGAAAGAAAGGGAGAAAACTTGGCATCACAAGAATATCAAGAACAAAACATTCAAAGAAGGAGATCTTGTATTATTATATGAACGAAAATTCATGAAGTTCCTAGGAAAATTTAAAACACATTAGTTACGACCTTATATCATCAAGCACATCTTAGATGGTGGTATATTTTATCTCATGAAGTTGAATGGTTAGTTGATTTTGGGATGAGTGAAATGTAGTAGGTTGAATATATATAGGGATGACTATGTCCCTAGAGCTTTTCACTAAAAAATGAAGGAAAGGAATTCTTAGTACCACCTGCAGTTGAAAGTGGGAGTGGGCTATAAACTACTCCACAGAAAATGGACTTCGGCGAAGGAAGATTATTGCATGATACTCAAGAATATGACAAAGCCCGAAGAAATTGTGACAAAGAAAAAGTAACTACACCACGAGGAAAGGTTCATCAAAGTTGGTTGGAAATATGACCATTGAAAGGAAAAATCTACTGTTTAAAGGAAATTGTCATTAAGGGATGCAGGAGAAGAGAATTTATGAAGTACAACTGGTTGTATCTAGCTACATACCTGCATTAAATGAGAAAATCATAGAGAAATCATGAGGATGGAATTCAATTTTTTTTATAAAAACCATATCCTGTGCCACATTTGACACTTTTTTGTCTAGAGAAGTTGAGAAATTTCATCTAAGAGTGAAGAGAAGAGAGCTATTGTATGTCTAAGAGGATTTTTGAGGAACTTGTTGGAATATTTTTAGAGAAAGGATTAGTGGGTACAATGGAGGCACAAGGATCGAAGGTAACCCATGTGCCCAAGATGTCAGAGATCACCGAGAAAGAAGGTACCCACAGAACCACAACCACAAAAGAAGTAAGAGAAGAGGCCAAATAAGGTCTCTAGGGTGGAACTCAAAACATCATCGAGAAAGAAAACACAGAAGGAAGTTCGTATGAAGAACAAAGAATATAAGGGGAAGAAGCTTGTGTAGAAAGCAAAGAATTCAATCCAGCAAAATGCACCTCAGTAGATCAATGATAGTGAAGAGGAGGTCAAATTTCAATGCATGGAAATAGAGGACAAAGAGATTCCCATTTTCCTCCCACCTTACATGCCACCAAGAAAACCAAACACTAAGCCAGTTAAGGAACCAAAGGAGCGTAAGTCTTCCACGTACATTCTATTTCTATCGAAGGAATTACCGTTTAAGGGTGAATTATTGGGAAGATCCCCCAGCTAAATATGGAAGACTGAGACTTTAACGATCAAAGAAAATACCCTCAATTTGAACCAAGTAGATACCTGAAGTAGGTTCGGTACCTAGAAAGTGGAGTCGCGATGTTGGAACTATTCTAATGGGTTGTGGGATTGCAAACAGCAAGCCTCTTGAATATGCTCAATGTTCCAAACTTCAGTTGAAACACATCTAGTACAATCTGTGTGCGACATCTCCTCGCATTGATACATGATGGATGCATTTGGCTAGGGATGAGGATATCGATCGATGATATGTTAATAAAAAAAATCACAACATTGCCTCATCAAGGAAAAGACCCCACAGAAGAATTTGTGGGAAAGAATAAGGATAAGGAGATGGCACAAATGATGAAGGAAAAGTTCGAACTAGTGAGGAAGTCACAAGGATATGACATCAACTCCATTGATGACCAAGGAGTGTGTTTCGCCATGCACATCTTGGAAGGTAAGATAATGAGGAAGTGTAAGGTCAATGAGGTACCTACAACTCTAATGTCTTTGGTTGTGCAGTGCATTGCAAGGATCTAGTTTAACTGGGTTGCCTATTTGTGCAAAGAATTTTTTACAGATTACAAGAAATCACAGGAAGAGGGGAATACATTCCACTATGCTTCGTTGATAATACTTATCGCGCTAATTGCATGGAAAGAACTAGAGGACTCGCAGTTTCCACTTGTCAATGTTGATATTTGTGAGGCAACGAGGTATGCCTCCCTTTGGTTTACTAAGGAGCCGACATACACAACAGAGAATAGGATTTTCTTTGTGGTAAGGGCAATGGATCTACACATGGTGGTGAATCAACATCTAAGATTGTAACCAAAATTACATAAGAACTGTTGTCACATTGAGGATGTCAAAGCGGACTTCCATAGAGCCTATGTGAAGGAAATGATCCAAACATCCAAAAGATAGAGGAGGAATCACAGGTGAAGAAGAAGAAGTGTGATGAAATCTTAGCAACTGTAAAGACCCTACTAGTCTTATAGAAGCTTCCTAGTATGACTGAAGCAAAGAACCTCCAAAAGGAGATAGACGATCTTCAAACAAAGGAAATAATTTTGCAACCGATGATTTAGGTGTGGCAGGATGACACCCTAAAACTATCTCAGGAAGCCGACGCAAGGCTTAAAGAGTTGAAGAAAAGGGAGGAAAAAAATACTACATAAGGTTTTTGGCCCAACCATAGAGGCATTGCTAGAGGAAGTTGTTGTGTGTGGAGCATGATTGTTCAGAGGTCTTTGTTTCAGCTGGATGTATACCCCAGGAAGTTTTGTACACCCCTCCTCGCGAGGGGGTGCGGGGGGGACTTGTCCCCCCCGCGGGGGTCCGAGGGGGCCCATCCCCCCCGGCTGGGGGGTTCGGGGGCTCGGGGGCAGCGCCCCCGAAGCCAAAAATAAATGTAAAATTGCCTTGTAAAAGTATAGTAATTTCTAGTCAATCTGGGCCATTCATTAGGCGGATGATCTGACGGTAGAACTTATGTTTCTTTAGGGTTTTTTTCCCTAGAAGGCAACCCCTCTCTTTGTATGGGGGTATTGCATTTGAGTCTGTGTGATAGATGTGTATTCTGTGTGAGCGAGAAACAGAGAGGTGAGACTGTGAGAGAAAACAGAGGATATTATAGCGGATTTCCTGTAGGTTGTGTCTCTTCATTTTGCTGGATAATAGAAAGGAAGGACTGGCTGTTCGAGGTGGACATAGCCCAAACTGGGTGAACCACGTATATCTGTGTCTCTCTTGTTTTGTGCGTTTTCTGTGTTTATATTTCTGCAATATTTTATGTGTTCCATTGCTCCGTAATATATAATTTTCTAACAACTGGTATCAGAGCCGAAGGTCTATTTGGCTGATAAACTCGCAAGAAAGAAGGGTTCCTGGTTCGAGTGGGAGAAATGGTGGAAGATGGTAAGTTTACGATCGAGAAATTTAACGGCCAAAACTTCTCGCTGTGGAAGATGCAGATGGAAGATTATCTGTATTAGAAAGATCTATACCTACCATTGGGCGGAAAAAAAAAGATGCCGACGGGTATGAAAGACGAAGAATGGAACCTTCTCGATAGAAAGGCACTCAGAACAATACGGTTGTGCCTTGTTGTGTCAGTCACCTTCAACATTTCGAAGGAAACCACAACAGAGGGTTTGATGCAGGCGTTGTCGAAACTATATGAAAAACCCTCGGCCTCAAACAAGGTATTTCTTATGAAACGGTTATTTAATATGAATATGTCGAAAGGTGGATCTATTGCAAACCATTTAAATGATTTTAATACAGTTACAAGTTAGTTAAGTTATGTAGGGGTAAACTTTGATGATGAAGTTAGAGCTCTGTTATTCTTGTGCTCATTACCATAAAGTTGGAACGGTTTGGTAATGGCCATTAGTAACTCCATTTCTGGATCTAGTACTTTAAAGTTTGATGATGTTCTCGGTGCTATCCTTAGCGAGGAAATGCGACGGAAAAGCTCCGGTGAGACATCGGGAAATGATTTGAGTGCAGAGTCTAGAGGAAGAAAAATGGAAGGAGGAAAGAGCTCAGGATATCGCAGTAAATCAAGGAAAGGCAGATCCAAGTCCAGATCGGGAATAGTGTGCTAGAAATGTGGAAAGAAAGGACACCTAAAGAAAGACTGTAGATCTCGGAAGGGAAAAGAAGGAGATGCACAGCAAGAAAACAATCATGAAGCAAATGTGACAGGTGAGGTGTTACAAGATGCTTTGATTCTTTCTTTCGAAAATATTACTGATTCCTGGGTGGTAGATTCAGGGGCTTCATTCCATGCCACACCTGATAAGAAATACTTTCATGACTATGTTCAAGGAGATTTTGGACAAGTTCGTCTGGGTGATGATAAACCCTGTAAAATCGTTGGAATGGGTAAGGTTCTTGTAAAACAGCAGAATGGAAACCAATGGCTATTAAAGGAGGTAAGGCATGTTCCAGATCTAAAGAAAAATCTGATTTCAACAGGGCAGTTAGGCGGTGAAGGTTGTGTGACAACTTTCATAGATAAAGCTTGGAATTTCACCAAAGGAGCCCTGGTAATAGCAAAAGGCGAAAAGGTTGGTACATTGTATTTATGCAATGGTATTTTTAACTCTGTTAATGCTTTAACTTCCAAAGGAGCAGATGCAGCATTATAGCATCATAGGCTCGGACACATGAGTGAAAAGGGGATGAAGATTCTTCACTCAAGGAATTTGTTGCCGGGTTTGAAGAATGTTGATTTGGACTTCTGTGAGAACTGCATTTATGGAAAATAGAAGAGAGTCAGATTTCTCAGAGTTGGGAAAGAAAAGAAGAACGAAAAATTAGAGCATGTGCATACAGACGTATGAGGACCTGCTTAGGTATCATCTCTTGGTGGCTCTCGTTATTATGTTACCTTTATTGATGATGCAACTAGAAAAACTTGGATTTATTGTATTAAGAATAAATCTGATGTATTTGATACTTTCAAGAAATGGAAAGCTTTGGTTGAGATTGAGACAGGAAAGAAATTGAAGTGTCTTAGATCAGACAATGGAGGTGAATATTGCAGCAATGAGTTTGATAGGTACTGTTCAGAGCATGGAATTCACAGAGAGAAGACAGTTCCAAGAACACCACAAGAAAATGGTGTGTCAGAAAGGATGAACAGAACAATCATGGAGCATGCAAGGTGCATGAGATTGCATGCAGGATTGCCTTTACAGTTTTGGGCAGATGCTGTAGATACTGTTGTTTATCTAATAAACAGAGGGCCTTCAAGTTCCTTGGATGGTGGTGTTCCGGAGGAAGCATGGACAGGTAAAAAGGTAAACTACTCCTTTTTAAAGCCTTTTGGTTGTGAGGCCTTTGTCCATATTGATAAAGAAAATAGAACAAAGCTTGAGGCAAAGTCAAAGAAATGTACCTTTATTGGATATGGTGTTAATGATTTTGGTTATCGCTTATATGATTATGAAAATCACAAAATCATTAGGAGCAGAGATGTAATATTCAATGAAAAGGTCTTGTATAAGAATGAGTTGCAGTAAGAGAAGAAAGAAAACGAAAACAAGGAATACGCAGTTCTTGATGATATCACTGAAAAGGTAAAGGTGCCTGAAAATAATAATAATCAACAACAACAACCACCACAACAGCAACAGGCACCCCAAACAGCTGAAAGTGGTGTTAGAAGATCTACCAGGATAAGTAAACCCCCTGAACGATACTCTCCTTCATTATATTATTTATTGTTGACTGATTCTGGTGAACCCGAATGTTATGAAGAAGCAGTGCAGGTAGAAACCAGGAAGAAGTGGGAACAAGCCATGAAAGAAGAGATGGACTCCTTAGCACATAACCAGACTTGGGACTTAGTCAGGTTGCCTGCAAGTAAAACAACATTGCAGAATAAATGGGTTTACAGGCTGAAGGAAGAAGATGGAGGAAAACAGAGGTATAAATCTAGACTTGTGGTGAAGGGGTTTGCACAGAAGAAAGGTATTGATTTTGATGAAATATTTTCTCCTGTTGCTAAAATGACTTCAATCAGAACTATTTTAAGTCTTGTGGCAGCTGAAGATTTGCATCTTGAGCAGTTAGATGTAAAGACAGCCTTTCTCCATGGGGATTTGGAGGAATAGATATATATGCAGTAGCCACAAGGATATGAGGTGAAAGGGAAGGAGAAACTAGTGTGCAGGTTGAAGAAGAGCTTGTATGGCTTAAAACAGGCTCCAAGGCAGTGGTATCTAAAATTTGACAAGTTTATGTCTGAACAAGGTTATACTAGATGCCACTCTGATCATTGTGTTTATTTGAAAAAGAAAAATGATGGCAGCTATATTATATTGTTATTGTATGTAGATGACATGCTTGTTGCAGGATCTAACATGCAAGAAATAAATGTGCTCAAAAGAAAATTGGAAAATTCATTTGCAATGAAGGATTTGGGAGCTGCAAAACAAATCCTTGGTATGAGAATAACTAGAGACAGGAAAAATCGTAAATTAACATTGTCTCAGAATGAGTACATACAAAAGGTGTTGAAAAGATTTAACATGCACAATGCAAAACCAGTTAGTACACCTTTTGCTAGCCATTTCAAACTTGGCAAGGAAATGTGCCCAAAGACCGAAGAAGACATGGATTATATGTCTAAAGTTCCATATGCATCAGCAGTTGGAAGCTTAATGTATGCAATGGTCTGCACAAGGCCTGATATTGCACATGCAATGGCAGTTGTAAGCAGGTACATGAACAATCCAGGAAAGGAACATTGGATGGCAGTGAAATGGATTCTCAGATATTTGAAAGGTACCACAAATCAAGCATTATGCTTTGGTGGTTCAAACATCTCCCTACAAGGATATGTTGATGCAGATATGGCAGGTGACAGAGATAACAGGAGGAGCACTATAGGATATGTATTTACTGTTGGAGGAACAATTGTCAGTTGGGTTTCAAAAATCCAAAGTGTTGTTGCACTTTCAACAACAGAAGCAGAGTATGTTGTTGCTACAGAGGCTAGTAAAGAAATGATTTGGTTACAAAGGTTTATGGGTGAGTTGGGTAAGAAGCATGATATGGGCACGTTATATAGTGATAGCCAAAGTGACATTCATCTTGCAAAGAACTCAGCATTTCATTCCAGGACTAAACACATACAGCTCAAGTATCATTTCATACGATCAGTGTTGGAAGATGGAGAGTTGAAGTTAGAAAAGATACACACTAGCCAGAATCCTGCAGATATGCTAACAAAAGTTGTAACCAGGGAGAAACTGAGAACTTGCTCAGTTTCAATTGGTCTTCAAGGATGATGATGAAGATGAGAAACAGCCAGGTCCAAAGAGGAGCCATTGTCCAGCAAATGAAGCAGCGGTGGAGTTGCTACAATCATTCTCCAAGTGGGAGATAGCTTGTTAGGACTCTGGACACCACATATCTCCACAATGGTATGATATTGCCCACTTTAGGCCTAAGCCCTCATGGATTTGTTTTTGGGCTTTACCCCAAAAGGCCTCATACCAATGGAGATATTTGTCCATCCTTATATACCCATGATCCTCCCCACTTCTAGTCAATGCGGGACTTTGGTCGTATACCCAACAATCCTCCCCTCGAACAAAGGACCATCGAGCCTCCCCTCAAACGATTATCCATCCATCCACTCTCTACTAACCAGGATTCTTTGCTCCAATGCGTTGGAAGCACACGCCTTACATGGAAGCACCACCTGCTTCGAGAGCTTGCTCTATCCCAGGTCAACTCCTCTTCACCATGTTGGGACCAGGACACGTCCATGAAGAATCTGGAGAACATTGCCTATCTAACCGAGCTCATCCACGGATCCCATCGTGATATTATCGGGGCCCACCACCTTCGTTCGACATTCTGAGGATTCATCCACTTGGCTAACTTCGGGGCATGGCTCTGATACCACTTGTTAGGAAATTTACTGCATAAC
Source organism: Pinus tabuliformis (assembly GCA_031772625.1). Lineage (NCBI taxonomy): Eukaryota > Viridiplantae > Streptophyta > Pinopsida > Pinales > Pinaceae > Pinus > Pinus tabuliformis. The sequence continues at coordinate 139,298,336 of CM062814.1, read as the reverse complement.
ATAAATAATTACTGAGAGGAATAAATATAAGAAATAACTAGCAACAACCATAAACACATAAACACAAATGTTTATTTGGGAAAACCCAAAATACGGGGAAAAACCCAACCTAATAAGATCTCATTAGCATTGGCCAAAACCCTGGCCAATCCGACCAAGTGAGCCTTCACCGCTCACCTCTAGGTCTTGCATTACAATGAAGTCCTTCCAGCCTTTTATAAGCTCCATTACATATAATACCACAAGCAGAATACTATGAATGCACAATACCATGTGCCCCAAAATCATCACTGTTTAACCTGGTCAACTTTGACTCTATCATAAGTCAAGTTTACCTAACAGAAGTGCACAAATAGGAGAAACAAATGGCAGAGAGAGTGTAGTAGTGTAATGCAGTCTACAACAAAATTGTAGTGAAAATCAAGGGAACCGTGGTTGAGAGACTCAAGACAAGTCATAGGTGAGTGTTGGGGACTATTGGGCATGGCCAAAATTGGTCCAAGTTTTGGTCAAAGACTCCACATTTTGAGGAGCGAAGCATAGAGATGGGAATTTCTATTCATCACACAGTGTTTAGGGTCTTTAGGGTGGGTCAAAATTCCCTTATTTTGTAATGGGTTTCAGGTATTATTCCATTTTTTTGTCAGATCCATGGTATGTGGACCATGGTCTTGTAGTAAGGAAGTCTATATAAATAATATGTAATACTTTGTCGAATATAGAAGAAATAACTAAGCATAGATTGTTCGTATTCTCTGTCTTGAGTCTATATTTTTGGGGAAGGCTTCGCAACTGAGTGCGTGGAGGCCTTGAAGAGTTTACAGTTGAGTGTGAAAACCACCTACAACCATTAAGGGGGTTTTGAGGTATAAAATGGGCCTTCTAAGGAAATTATAAAATAATAGTGGAAATAATAATATAATATTAGATTACATCATAAAATTTTCGAGGGAAAAAAGAAAAAAAATATTTTTTGAACTCGTATTTTCAACGTATCTCCCTATGGGTTTACTCAAATTTTGAGCAGAAGCACTAGTTGGATGCATAATTTGATTCTTCATCCGAGTACTCATGTTGCATACTTTCGATGGAACCTGCAACACAAAAAATGAGAAATACATGAAAAACATGATTGTAATCACATTTTTTCATGTATTTCTCATTTTTCACGTAGCAGGGTCCATCGAAAATATGAAACATGGGTACTCCTTGGATGAGGAATTAAATTTTGCATCCAACAAGTACTCCCTCTTGAAATTTGAGTAAAAATTTAGGGAAATAAGTTAAAAATACGAGTTGAAAAAGTAGTTTTATTATTTAATTATTTTCTAATCTTTTTACTTTTTTACTCCAAAAATGGGGAATCATCACCCATGGTTGACATCACATCTTGAATCCTATTGGTTCTTATAAAGTTTATTTTGGTTGTACAGTTTTCTTAGAAGGCCCATTTTAGACCTCAAAATTCCCCTAATGTGGGTGCGCAAGTCAAGGAAGAGCATGTATTGAAGATCCTTATTAATGAATAAGAATTTTTTGCGAAGTATTGTGTGTATTTCTATGTTCATTCTATGTTGTTATTGATATCGTTATTCATGATTTTTACATAATTATGCAAAAGAATACATGTTATACTATTTTATTGTTATGTCTATGTGTTAAGTACCAATCTGTAAGGTTAATCATCAGTGTGAAGTTATTGATGTACGCAAAGTTGTAGGTAAATATAAGACATAAGTGAACACACAGACGCGAGAATGCAAATATCCCTATGGCTGCATAAATATGGTTTTTCAACCTCCCATAACTGCTTTGGGTGAGGCTGTGATCTGCTCACAGGTCGTTGCCAAAAGGGCCAGTGGTTGAGGGTTTTGTTGGTGCACAATACACTATGAACCTAGGTAAAGCCTGCTTAAACCAACACTCCCTTTTGTCTAGAATGGAAATAATGGAAGTACAAAGAAGAAGGAACTCTCTTTGGAGTTTCCTAAGACCAATGGCCTGTGGGCTACTACATAATACAAATCCCCTCTATTCTACTCTTCCTCTATCCACTCTTAGCCACAAAATTCACTCAAATAGGAAATGGAAGCCATTTTCCTCCTAGTGGCCCAGTTATAAGAAAACCCAATAACTAACTAGGGTTTAACAATGGATTCTTCAACTCTCAACCACATTTACAACTTTGATCGCTCTAGAGTCTTATTCATAATATTTACATGGCTATCCCCATTTCCATGAGTAACAAGGGCTAATGTGGTGCCTTCTAAAATTATTGTGTTTAATCGTGATAGGTCAAATTCTAATAGATGTAACTTTTCATATGATCTCTAATTGATGTCTTTCTTGCACCATTAGAAAGGTCTCAGAGTTTCGAATAGTTTCATCGGGTTTAAGACTTAATTTGGAAAGTTTTACTCCAAAAATTATGTCATTTAATTCATTAAAATGGCCCCAAAAGGTTTTAGATCCCAATTCTAAAAAATGGGTCCACCGATAAAAGTGTTCCATTAAATTGATTCCTTAAATTTTACACTCTCAAATCATAGAGATGAATGAAAAATATATAGTGATCTAATCTAACTCATACCTCCATATTTTCTTAGGCTTTCGATCCCCAAAATATTTAATAAATGCGAAGAAAATTTTCATTTAGATTCTCCATAGAGTACCATTTAGCCTTACTTTGAGGCTATCCTTTTAGAATAATCTACCAAAGGTCATGTTTCCCATGTCTTATAGTTCTACACCTCTTCCACAAATTTGAATCCATTTTCAACTCTACCTAAGCATTTGTAGATAAGCCCTCTATCAAACATAGGGCCTACTTCTCATCCTAATTCAACATGGAAGGTTCATAGGTCTTAAGATTTTCCACATTCAACACTAAGTAAATGAAAATGTATGGGGTAGACTAATTATATAGGCATTATTTCCCACCATTTACAATATCTCAAAAGGAAATTATCATGGAACCTTGATATTCATACTAGTGCCTTGTTGCCTCTCCCTATTCAATTGTAACCATACTCTTTCTCCCTCTCTAAATGACCTCTCTATCTTGTGTTAATCATGCCTGACCTTTTATTTCTCCTTTGACTTCTATAGTTCGTCTTATACTTGATAATGGTTCTGCATGATCTTCTCAGAAAAAAATCAACTCTTAAAGTATCCCCTATGAGATCCTCCCTCACTCCTTATTAAGCACATACTACGTCCAAAGTTGAAGGTGGAAAATATCCAAAGAAACTCTCAAATGGTGACTTTTTTATGCAACCAACGACTTAAAAATTATGCTCTTTGAGGGGGAAACCTCCTTTAGATTACATAAATGAATAATTCTGGGATAATTCAAATGACAAAACCTAATTTCTATATATAGGAGTCTAAGGGGTCACAATATAATTAGAGCCTACATAAAAATAATAATGTAAAGGCACAAAAATAACAATAATGGGCTTCTATGGGGCACAATATGGGGACTACATGGCCACAACAATAACATTAAGGGGGCTACACTAACAATAAAAATAAGGGACTACACTAGTATTATAGGGACCTAATATGCCCCTCTCCTTCAAAAAAGTATTATCCTCAACGCTTGAGTAGTTATGGATGCTTTTGTATAAAATTATCATCCTCCCATGTGGAACATTCAGCATGTAAGTTCTTCCACTTGAAGAGATATTGTAAAATTGATCGATTTCGTAGCTTTCGAGTTCTTGTTTCCATGACTGCTTCAGGTTCCAATATGACTTTTCCTTCCTCGTCAATTTCTGGAAATATTGTTTGAACTCGGAGCTTGTCACCTATAACCTTCTTTAAGCATGAAACATGGAAAACTAGGTGCACTCGAGAAGTTGTGGGGAAGCTCCAATTTCTATGCCATAATACCAATCTTCTCCAACACCTTATAAGGACCATAATACTCTAGTGATAATTTATTATCCTTCTTAGCTTTCTTGAGGGACATTTGTTTGTATGGTTGTAGCCTTAAAAATACCAAGTCACCTACATTAAAACTTCTTTCATTGTGATGTTGAGCTACCTATTGTTTCATTCGGTTATGTGCCAAAGGGAGGTTATCCTTTAAGAGTTGGAGAACCTTTTGTTGATGCTTGATGTGATCTTCCACTATTTGAACCTTAGAATTTTTTCTTAAATATGATGTGATGGATGGTGGATGATATCCATAAAGTGCCATAAATGGGGTCATTTTTGTTGCAATATGGAAGGATGTGTTAAACCATCATTTCGGCAGAGGTAGCCACTTGACCCATTATGTTTACTTATCAGATACAAAGAAACAAAGATATCCTTCCAAACATTTTTTCACTATCTTAGTTTTCCCATCAAATTGAGGATGATAAGATGAGATATGATATAATTGAGTACCCAGATAAGAAAATAATTTCGTCCAAATATTTATGGTGAAAATGGGATCTTTTTCGCTAACAATAATTTATGGTTTCCATGTAGCTTTTGAATTGTTTCCATAAATGTAGTAGCAACTGTACTAGATTTAAATGGATGAGATAATCCACAAAAGTATGCATACTTGGTAAGTCTATCAACTACCACCATCATGACACTCTTTCCTTTGGACTTGGGTAAACCTGTGATAAAATCCAATGAAACCTCCTCCCAACATTGACTTGGAATGAATAAAGGTTGTGTTGGCTTGTTCGGGCCTGACCCAAGTTCAGAGGCTATTTAGCCAAACAAATCTCAGTACTACTGGCCCTTTTGGAAACAGTCCGTGGAGCGCGGATAGATGTCTCACCCGAAGTAGTATGGGAGAGTGTTAGAACCAGGTTTCCGCACCTTGGAGATGTCTGATGGTTTCAAGTGATCCGCGCTTCAACCCTACGCATACGTCACTATGTGCGCTTACCCGTACCTCATAGCCTAGGATGTTGCCTTCGCACATCCTATGCCAAACAATGTTATTACCCAAATATTTACTAGTAGCCAATATTAGTTGATTAACTTAGCTTAATTGTACGCTTTCAGTTACACTTAACAGTATTCAAAATTCATATAAGTGCGCACAGTAAATAAACAATATAATTGCAATTTAAGATAAAACATGTAATAACTCAAAATAGATGCACAGAATTTGTAACAGAACCTTTCTTTATTAACCCTTTCTCTGGTTACAGACTCAACTCTACCTTGCACACTCAGCTGCAGAGGTCCATGCACTTAGCTACAGACTCTACTAGGCCTCTATGCACTCAGCTGCAGAGCCTCTTCCTACTACTACAACCCAAGAAACACTTAGACACTTCTCTCTGCTTCGCTTATTCTATCCATTCTATTCTATCCTGGTATTCTTCTTTACAACTTAGAGCCTCGCTCTATTTATACAATCCCATGGTCCACAGACCATGGGTAGGTCGACATTACATTCATACTTAGGGCGGACAACCCTATGACTCTAACATATATTTCACACCTGCAATTCACGGAGCTTTACAATAATATCACTTAAAACTTGGGCTTTGAGCCCCGAAACATGTTGTGGGGGGATTCCATGCCCAATAGGTCCCCAACACAAACATCGTGACTTGCCCTAAAGTCACTTTGTCAGTGCGGCGATCCTGGCACAGAGTCCCTCCAACTGGTCCCAAACGGTCCTCATGTCCGTAGCATACTGAGCCACTCCTTCTTGAACCTGATGCATCTGTTCTTCTGAAGCCTTTGTTTTTGGCGTGTTTCCCTACATCTGCGCATGCATCCCCTAAATGTACGCGAGCTTCCCTTCAATATTTTTTGTGATTGTGAAGGCCTCATCAATCCATGGCTGGACGCGCTCTTTGAGGATTGCTTCCTTATGGCATGCCACATCCACCTGCTCCTTTAATTCCTTGGCTTGCTGCATCGTTGCAAGCCACTGAGTGAGGACTACTGTCTGCGCAGTCCCTCTGGTTTTGTCATACTATTGCTGGAGTTCGCGTGCCTCTGTCTCCAGCCATTGGATGTTGGGGTCCTCTTGCAACATCGTGAGGACCTGTTGACACCTCTAAAATCATAGCACCAACATTGGGGGATAACCACCTGGTCCGGACCTTAGTGCAGCTCCTTATCCGTTTGGTATGGTAGCTACGACTGGATATTATGGGACGAGTTTCCCAATAAATTATGATTTGATAAATGGGTGTTTTAAATATATAAAAAGATGATAGGTGGCTTAATCTATAAGCTCTAAAATATATAGATATATCTATATAACCCGGGGGATCTCATAATAATTCCATTCTTGATGATTCCTAGCAGACAAATAATAATATAGATTATTTACTTATCTACAGAAAGATGCATTTAAATAATGATTACTTTGTTTAAGAAATTAAACAAAGTAATATGAAAACATATCGCATAACATACTAATATTTATTGCTGACATATGTATACAATATAACAATTCTAAATCATTCAGAAGTGAAATAATACAGAGTTGTTTGAAAAATGTGAATACATCAGCAATAGCAAATCAATGGAATGTTAATTACATAAAACAAGACAAAAGAACAATGATAGAAGTACCAAATGCATTTGAGTCTCATTTATGCAAGTAACACTTTGGTTCAATCTTCTTATTCTGGAAACTCCAAGGAGATACAAAAATGCGAGTCTTTATGAAGCTATTTTACAAAAAGTCTGAACCTCAATCCATGGCTTATAAAAAATAAATTAAGAAGTGCAGAAGTGCAAACTTCTCAAGTCTAGTTTTATACAAATTGAGGACCCTTTCTAAACTGACATGAAAGGGTCTTTATAGTAAAATTAAAAACAAACTGTCAATACAAATTGCTGAGAGTGTTGGAACTTCCTTTATCAAAAGATGGGATTTGTATTTCAAAAATAGAATTGTGATAAGATTTGAAGAGATTCATTGCATCTAGGCTTTCTCTTGCATCTTCAACCAAAACATTGAGAACATTCTTTGGATCTCTGGAGGATGAATCATCCTGGAGTGTAATTGTCTTGTGTATGTGGCATCTGAGAGCTCGGGCATCATACGATCAATGGCATCAACAAGGCACTTGATAGTCATCTATTGGCTATGTGGCTTGACCAGAAAGGACCAATGTGCATCCCAGTTAAGACCTTATACTCTTTTGATCCACTCTTCCTTGGTGTCCAAATCTTGCTTCCATTTCTTCTCTAAAACTTTCGCCTTTGGAAGTTTTCCTAGGGAACAATCAGAAATTAAATTAGCGCCATATAAGTTATCGTTTTCCAACTAAATAACATTATTCATTATAGCCCTGGCCCTAAAGGTAGCTCTTTTTTCTTTTATCAACTGTGTTTCCCATTCTGGAAACCATATCTCTTTATGAGACTCTTCAATTTTAGGTAAGTTAGCAGCTCTTCCATCTTCTGTGCTTTGCCAGAAGAGGAAATTTGTGGCTTTATCATCCACATCTTCAAATTCTAACCTGATATTAACTGCTTAGTGAATCAGTGATGTTGTTATGATGCATAATGTATCAATAAAAGATATTTTCTGGTAGAGTAGATTCAGCTATTGATATAAAGCCTTATTTGCGTCTAAGGCTTCCTTTTTGAACACTTCAACCTTGGGATAATCTTTGAATTTTCCCAAGGAGAATTGTAGCTAAGTGATTTGCTCTTCTTTAGACTTAATCTCTTGCTAATGCATAAATTTGAGCTGCTTGAGCTCTTGAGACAACTGTTATTGTCTCTAAATGGCATTCTGGTCAATTTTTTGCTTTTCTAGGTTTAATTGTCCTTCGAGCTGCTCATTCTTCTATTTCTCTACTGTTAACTATTCCTCAAGTCGATTAACCTTTTTCTGCTCTGCCGCCAACTATTCTTCAAGCTAATTAATCTTTTCATCCTTTTCTTTGATCAATTGATTCACTTCAGTTGCCTTATCAATTGTAGCAGCTATGTATGTGCCTGCAAATTGAGATAACTTATTCAAATCCTCAGAAGGGTTGACCTCTAAATTTTTCCATATGACATTCATAAATTTAGATTGAGGAGCTATGGATGATGTTTGATCTATTTTCCTCTTTTTCCACTACCTCTTGACTACAGCCTTGTGTTTTTGGCTGTAAAACACATCCAAGGGTGGAATCTCCTCAATATTCAATGTAATATCTCCTTAAGGATTTTCAGGGATCATTTCTATCTCTTTTCTACTTGTTTCTTTGTTGGATGTCTCTTCAATCACAATATCAGGAGTAATGGGCTATTTTGTTTTAGGAGGCACAGATGTGATAATGTTTTGAGGATCATTCTGACTTTTGATCTGTTGATCAAATTGCTCCCATTCTTTAATAAATATGGGATCAATGTGAACATCAATGTTTAATTGTTCATTGGCCTTATCACTTGTCTCAAATTCTTCGGAAACCTTCTCAATTACCTACTCTCTGTTGTGTTCTACCTGCCAAATGATTGGTGTAGTACTTAACAAATCCAGAGGTACTGTCAGTAACCTCTGTGTCCTGTATTCAATGAATTTTCCCATTTTCTCAGCACTCAATTTGAATTTTTCCAAATGACTTACTGTTGAGAATAATTCTGCTGAAGCAAACAAGTCATCAAACTCATCTTCCTCATGCAAGAATTTATTAACTTTCATCTGAGTGGTGAAATTGATAGCAACCTTCTTTGGGTCGTATTGTCTTTTAGGGATAACGGCTAGAGTCGGATCTTTTTCTTGTTTGCTTCTTTCTTGGCATGTTTAAAATCGTGTAATGAGTAAGTGCTACAGCGAAGAGGAAATGCAAGCCACAACTGTTTCTTGGAGTCTTTAAGATTTCTAGTCATCCCTTTTTCTACTATCTGGTAGGCTACCTCCCTGGCTAAAAGATTATCTGGAATGTAAAGTGGAAGGACATGAGGATATGTAATACTGCCAAAAACCCTAAAATAGGTAAATGTCTCTTCCCCAAACCAATTGTCGATTGAGGTTAAATCAATGCTAGCCTCATCAAACAGCAGAGGAGCAGGTTTATTAAAGATGGCTGGATGGACAGGTAAAATAAAACCATGGAAAATATTGTATAAATGATTCTTGTATTCAGACTTCCATAAGTATTTATGGTAAATGTGAATTGGGGTTGGGTCCTGAACAGTTCATTTCCAACCTAGTATGGGAAAGTCAGAATTAAAACAAATTGCGTCAACTATGTAAGCACTCATATGGAATGGGGGCATGAATCGGGTAGTGACATATCTGTTCTTTCTATAATCTAGTATTTGACTAGCTATTTTGTCTGATAGGATAATTATACAGTCCATGACAAAGGATTTTATCGCTGCTTCTATCAATGGAACCATCTCAATAGAAAATCTAGTAGAATCGGGGCTTTCGAAAGGTCTACACATCATAGCAGCAGCATAACAATATGGAGATGCCAAGGAGTCCACGGAATACATACCAGATGATTCATGTTTGTGCTTGTTAGCAAAATGTCTCCAGTGCTTGATAGGGTTTGATTCAATGTCATTCTCCTTGGCGAAAGCTTCCAGGAATGCTTTGTTGTAGTATCGCTGGGGATCTGGCGGTGATACATTCTCTTGACATCTTTTGGTTTGAAGGATCCAAACATCCTTCTATCAGCTATGAAGAAAGCTCCATCCGTTATGTTAATGCTATCAATTACCCATCTTACCATATCATTATATGGTAAAATCTTTTCTCGGGCCATTATTCGATGGTGGAAAGAGCTAGCTAAATCATTAAGCATGTTTTATGATTTATCAGTTCCATCAGTTGTTGCTTCTTCCTCTATCTCTTTCGGATCTTCATTTTCAAGCAAAGTATATATGCCTTCCCATGAGGTCTTGCCAAAGCCTAGATAGGTGGTATCTGAGATTAACACCAATTTTCCTTGTCCTTCTTCCACTATAAGGGGAACCTTTGCCTTTCGAGTTCTCTTAGACATCTTAACTGCATGCGTGATTCTGGATTTATACTGCAAAATGAGAAAGAGGAGTGATAGGAGAAAAACTCTCAGAGGAACCAATACTACTAATTACAGACTAAAAGTAGTTATGCACATCAGAAGATCTGATATAGTACATAGTCACAAAGGATGAAATCCTGAAAAGATTGTAACCATAACTGCCTCTAAATGCATTACTGTATCCTCATAATGTGAACTTTAATGCCAAATTAATATATGTTGCATCACAAGTTTTCCAATGGTCCTTTTAGAACAGGTGTCACAACTCTCCGATTTTGTGATTAGTGATTGTATTATTTTAATACATGTAGAGCCATCGCATATCACAAATCGGGAGTTACAAGCACTATGTTCAAAAGAATTCCTTATATTTTTGCGATTGCGATGAGTGATGAGCTGGCATGTAGAGTTGGCGGGTTGGTTTCAAACTTGGCAAATCATGTTTTCTTTATACTTGGTTTAGCATTATATCATGAGTGCTCATAATATATGGTACTTATTTCTATTGGAAGTGTCGTATGCGATATGTGATTGTGATTGTCACATTGCATCGCAAAGTTTCAACAGAATCGTTTCAACGTTTTCCTATGGATTGGCGCGATGTGATATGCGATAGCCTTATCGCATCGCAAGGTCTCAACGGAAAGCCCTAACTTATTCCTCAGAATTACCAATATGTGAAATATGATATTTATATCACATCGCATTTTTATAAATGGATTTTTCAATTTAAAACTTTACGATAAGGCATTTTTGATGACTTTGATCGCATCGCAACTTTCCAAATGAATGTTTATTGGTCTTAAGCAATTGTGATTTGCGATGAGCGATTTCAAACACTCATAAAGCAACTTTTATATGGAAAATATGGAAAATATACTTTACTCAAAAGGTTTTATTGCTTTTTAATATCCTAAAGGGGACCTATTTCTTATTTAGCATCTTTATACTAAGATTAAAAATTTGAAATGGGGGGGGGGGGGGGTTGTTGTATAGCACAACAATTGGTGATTCACCAAAAGAACTAGTTATCTCTGAACAAAATAATGAAATTTCTAATACTTTCTTAAGTAGAATCAATTGAGAAAAATGGAACTATCTTGGAATTGTTTAGATAAACATTTTACTCTAAATAAAAGAAAGAGATCAATTTTGCAATTTCTTTTACAAACCCTTATCATAAATAAAAATATTTTTTTATTTCTTCAAGCTTTGATTGGTTGTTAAAGATAAAGTAGGGGGCTCCTCCAACTTAGCTTTTAAATTTACTCTCTTGTCATAGGTAGTACCATTGCTGCCAACAAACATCTATAGTCTTGACAGGTTTACCTTTCAACCATCAATTATTCATTGTCCTATCCATCTAAGAGTACAATCTTTTAAAGATAAATTCAAATATATATATATATATATATATATATATATATATATATTCATATTCATATTTTGTTTTATTATTTGATTAAAAGCCATTGCCCTGGTTTGGTAGCCAGAAGATGACAATGCCATTCACTAGTTGTAATTAAACTGAACAAGCTGGCTCATGATGAGACCCCTTGTCTTTTGATTTAAGCCATTACCCTGTTTTGGTATGCAGTATTGGTAATGTCAGCTTAACTAACTCCCTATGATCATGGTAAGCAGGCTCATAATGAGACCTCTTATCTTTTAAATCAGATATATTTTAGAATTACACTCTGAAAAATCATAAACCTAGTGGATGGGGTGAATGTTTGACTCCTTAAGAGTTTATGGATGACAATTAAAGAGTTGTAGATGCTTAGTTGGAGAAACTATTTACCTTTTTATAAATAACCTTTCTCGACTAATAAAACTCAAAATGATTTACTGTGTTTTCAAGGTTTGAAATATTTCACAAATTTAAAGAGTATTTCAGAGTTTTCCGTTTTTTTATCTAATTGCCAAAAATGTAATCATTTCCTTAAAAGTTTCTATTTTCTAAAAGAAAGTTTTCCAATATTCTTTCAAAGAGAAATTCAATAGTAGAAAGCCAATGGTATACTATTTACAACCTTATTTATAAAAGAAACCACAATTTGCATAAAGAATATGTACAACTAAGAAGGGGTTACCTCCTTAGGAAAATAATTTCTTTAAGATAAGCCCATTCACAGGAAGAGAATCTCTCTTTAGTAGAAATGTTGATGAACCTATCTTTTCAATGCTCTGAAATGGTCCAAGCCACATCTTCTAAAAATTGGTATGCTTACCTTTGTCTTCATGTGCTTTGTCCCATTTCAAAACGATATCACCAATATGTAACATTTTTGAGCCAGCTGAACTTGCATCAAAAGAAGACTTAATGACTTGATGATGTTTAGCATGAGTAATTTTTTCCTTTTCCCTTTCCTTATCCAATTTAATAATTTGATCAAACCTTAATTGAATAGAGGAAGAAGGAGTTTCTTCAATGAATTGTACTAGGGCTAGAGATGGGAGGGCTAAATTTGGTGGAATTACAGCTTCTTTCCCATACACTAAGTTAAAAGGAGAAGTACCTATTGAGGCCTTCTAAGTTATACGATCTACCCATAATGCAAATATTAAAGATTTATGCCAATTCTTTTGGTTTTGATCAATAGTTCTTTTAATAATCCTAATGAGATTTTTGTTAGTTGACTCTGCTAAGCCATTTCCTTGAGGATAGTAATTTGCAGAGTATTTTAACTTAAAACCTCTCTTAAGAGCAAATTCAACTATATTATTTCCATAAAAATAAGATGCATTGTCAAAGATAAGCGCGTTAGGTAAACCAAACCTTGTAATGATGAATTGATCAATAATTTCGATAATCGCATCAGAATTGGCTGCCTTTAGTGGAATTGCTTCTACCCACTTTGTGAAGTATTCCGTGGCTATGAGGATGTATTTTTGTTGCTTGGAAGAATGTGGAACGATCTCTCCTATAATATCAAGCCCCCACTATTCAAATGGTTGCTCAATGTTAACTGGTTGTAAAGGAAAAGTTGATTTCCTTTGTCTCCCGCTAGCAGTTTGGCATATCTTACATTTCCTCATGTAGTCATGGGATCTTTGAACAAAGTTGGCCAATAATACCTAGCATGTAGTATTTCGTGGGATATAGTGTCTCCTCCAAAATTTCCACCTGCTGGGCCATCATGTAATTCCTGCAAAACCTTCTGCGCTTTAGATTTTTCAAGGCATCTTAATAGAATAGAATGATAATTTCTTCTGAATAACACATCATCAATGAATTCATAGTGTTTGGCTTTTAACCTTAAGACACGTTTGTTTTTGTAGCTGAATTCATGGGGAGAATATCCATTTTTTAAGTAAAAGATCAGATCAGAATATTGAGATTTAGAATCAATGATACTTATCTTGTTTACTTGTGCAGTACTATCTGAATCTTCATGATTTGGTATATTGGAAGCTCCTACCAATAACCTGCAAAAACATTGCCCTCTAACAATTTTCACTGGTTTAATATCAATATCATACTCTTGTAAGGCTGTTACCTAGTTAGCTCTTTTCTCTCCTACTTCTCTTTGAACTAGCAATTGTCTCACTACAAAGAATGGGACTATTACTTTAGTGTGTGTTTTTAGGAGGAATGGTCTAAAATGTTTAACATACTTAAACACAATGAATGCTTGTTTTTCAACTTCAGAATAATTAAGCTCAACACCCTGCAAATTAGAACTAAAGAAAGATATTGGTGCTTCTACTTGTTGATCATTGATTTGTGTTAAAACAACAACATAATATGTTTCAGTGGCCAAAGTATACAAAATAAAATGACTAGAAAAAATCAGAGTACTCAATGCAGGAGAATTAATGATCGTTTGTTTGATTGATTCAAAAGCCTCTTTTTCGTTATGTCCCCATTTGAAGACTGAATTTTTCTTAATCATGGATTGCAAGGGTAAAACAATATGAGAAAAATCAGGAACAAACCTTTTTACGAAATTTATCTGTCCTAAGAATAATCGCATAGACTTTTTATTATGTGGCAAAGGGATATCAACAATTTCTTTTATCCTGTCAGGATCAATGTATATGTCATTTTTGGATACAATAAACACTAAAAGTTTACCTTCATTAAGAGCAAAGAATGATTTTTTGGGATTTAAGGAAATCCCATATTTTTGCAATGTTCAAAGATATGCTTTAAATCATGCAGATGATTTCTCTTTTTCTTAGAATAAACAGTTATGTCATCTAAGTAAACAATGACTGTCCTATTGATAAAATCTTTGAAATCTATGTCCATAGCTCTTTGGGAAGTAGCTCTATCGTTTATCAAACCAAAAGGCATTTTCTGATAAGCATATGTTCCCCATTTGGTTTTGACTGTCGCCTTTAATCTATCATCTGGATGTACCAAGATCTGATTGTATTCTAAAAAACCATCAAGAAAAAGCATTAACTCTGAGCTTGCTACTGATTGAAGTATCTGCTCCATTGTTGGTAAAGGGAAATTATCTTTCTGACATGATTTGTTGAGATTTCTAAAATCTTGAAAATCCTAATATCACCATTATTTTTCCTCACAGGTACTAAATTTGAGACCCATATAGAATGTCTGATAGGAAAGATTATTTTGGCTTTAAGCAGTTTATTCAACCCTGCTTTGATTTGGCTTTAATATTTGGGTGAATTTTCCTTAGCTTCTGTTGTACATGTTTCTCATCAGAAATCATTAGAATTATGTGTTGAATGATAGAGGTATCATAAGTTTTCAGATCTGTATAATTCGAAGAAAAAACATTTTTGTATTTCTTCAATAAACTGATGAAAGCAAATCTTTCAGGTGATGAAAGTCCAAGTTCAAGATTGACATTTTGTGGTTTGGCATCAGTGCCAAGATTTACTAATTCAAACCTTAAAGTTGAACTTTGAATTTTTGCATTAGTGACCTTTCTGAATCTATCCTTAATATCATAAAGATATTCTAGCTTGACCATAGATTTAGGAATAAGGTTTTCATTGAGTCTCTGCTTTAATTAAAGATCATGATCGCTTTCATTGATAATTTGATCGTCATAAGATCCTTTAGATGTCAAGAAATTTAAGATATCCTCATCATGATTGAACACGTGCGAATTGGTAACATTATCTATGACAGATGGTCGAAAAATTAATTCAAAAGAAAATCTATCTGGACTATAATCTTTGGATGTAAGGAGTTTAGAAGCAACATTAGCCAGAAGATCTGCTGCTGCATTCTGTGATCTAGGAATAGGAGAAATGTCAAATGCCAAAAAATGAATTATGATATCTTGAACAAGCGATTGATAATGTTTCAGATGCCCCGAAAGACATTGGATAGTATTTCTCACTTGTTTAATGACAATTTTAGAATCACCAAATACTTTCAGATATTGGATATTCAGGCCTATTTGTTTATAGAGACCTTGAACCAATGCTTCATATTCTACGGTATTGTTGGTACATTCAAATTCTAATCTACATGATAGCATCATTTTTTCTCCTTCAGGACTGACTAAAATACGTCCTGCTCCTACACCATCATTAGATTTAGATCCATAAAAATACAAAGACAAAAATAAAGGCTTATTTATAGGTTTATCTACAATTTTATCTGCAACACTAACACACTTAGAAGTATCGGTACTGGAGAAATTTTCAACTTGTGATATCAGACTATTAACAGGAAATGGGGATTGTTGAGCATTGAAATTACCAAAAAATGATTCAGCCGAATAGTTTCCAAGAATGGTATTATTGGAGGCTACAGGTTGTTTTTCTTCTTCAAAATCAATTACTGTGTGAGTCAAATGTTTTTTGTAATAAATTCTGTCACACGGAATAAGTCGATCTTGCAGACAAGATAGACCTTCCTAGAATCTAAAGAAGACCTAATGACAAGCAAACCAACCAGACACTAGCTTTCTCTAAATATGCTTTGATAAACAATAGCAAACAAGTGTTTTTAGGGCCTACATTAGGTCCAACGCAAGCTTGTGGATGCCCTCACTTCTTCGATTCAAATGAGCTCCTTTATCTCGAATCTGCAAACACAAACAAGGTAAACAAATTAAATAGAACTTGAAAAGGCAATTTCATAAAACATATTTAACATGAAAGTCAAGGAGTCCATGAAACAAATAACTTAAGATACTTGTTGAGAAAAATGAGTTTGATTGTGTTAATTCAAAAGAAGAAGAACTTTACAACCTTTGCCTTGATGCTGTACAAGCTCCTCCCAGGGTCCAGCAAGAAGTCTCCTCTACTTTGACAAGTTTCACTCACTCCCCAATGAAGCCAAAAAGGTATGTGATCTCTCCTCTTAAGCTCAACTAGGAAGTCTTGATTTCACCAGCATTTACCCTAAAAAATGTTTAGCTTCTAACCTCCTTAGCAACCAGCCCAATGCCTGTATTTATAGTGCAATGGAGGGAGGTTACTAGGTCCTCCTTCAAAGGGATAAAGCCCTCCTTCAAAGGGATAGCTCCTCTCATCAAGGGATTAGCTACTTCTCTATTGGGATGCATGAACCACCTCAGAGCGAACAATCCACGTCAAAATTCCTTCTAGAAACCTCTAGAATTAACCCAAAGTGAGTTTTTTAAGATAAAACTTGCTCCTTTTGACTTTCACAGGGGCCCGCACCTACACCGTTAGGGACAGAGTGGGCAGGTCCACAGTTTTTGTACACAGAAGGTGCGGGACCGCAGGTGACAGTGAGAGAAAGTGCGGAACCAGAGTTTCATTGATTTTTAATGTCTTTCTCCCATTTTCAAAGCTTGACTTGAAGAGCTGAGGTCTGAGACTTGCTTAGGAGGACAGTACAAGCGATGATAGACCCATACTGACTGCAAATAATCATGGTGACGATATTTTTGTGTAACAGATTTCCCCCTAAAGTGCGAAGTCTGTAATAGATGAGGATTTTTTATCATTCAGGAAGAGTGAAGTACTTTATCATTTCGAGGATCATCTTGTGGAGAGCCTGGTTGGAACCTGTAAAAACATTCAATGCAAGATATATATATGAGATCATATCATCACTGAGGTAGGCATTCCCATACTCAGATCAAAACTGACTAGAAAACTAACTACTGCTCTGATACAGGAATGATCTTGTAAAACATCACAAGTATAGACTCATGTGGACACAGTATGGACGCAGCCATCTGTTTATGAATAGTAGATTATATAATGAATACAAAATTCCTCGCAGCCTGGATTGTGGAAACTAGATCCAGGGTCTTCATTTCTACTTCCCGAAACAGTACGATTGTATCCATGCGAATGAATGTATTGATGTCGAACATGGTAGAAATCACTTGATTACCAGTCAATGATGTAAACTGTTAACAAGTGTGAGAGAAACCACCAGTGATGTCAATGGCTCTCAAAGTACCCAGTACAATCCATGAGATGTGTTAACACCCAGGTTGTTCCCTTTGACTCCCAAGGGAATACGGCCGGGGTAACCACTAACCAATCTTTGGATTACAGCTCCTAGCCAAACTGTAATCAGAGAGGGCTCTCTCTTTATGATTTGTCTCTGTTCTGATAGTATTTTAGGCTAGTTATGATTTTCAAGATTTGTTTTTTGTATTTGGTTGGAGAATGTTTCAGTCAAGATATATATGTGCTCACATTAGAATGTTATAGGTCATTGGGCATGGAGTCAGTGGTCCTTTAGATGTTTGGTGTGCTATGTTGATATGATAGTGATGCTGCAGAGCTGGATAACTTATCTGGGAAACAACGCTTTGGAATTTTGATTAAGTGTGATGTATTCAGTTTATGAAAGGCAGTTAAGAATCTTTCAATAAAAGGATGTGTGAAGAAGTGAGAATATTATTTAGAATCAACTAAGAATTTCTAGATAAACATTCACAGTTATTGAATTAACGCAAACATGAGCACTCAAGATTTCATGTCCATGTTTAATTCAGAAGAAAACATTTACCACAATAAAAGATTGAGCACAGAGTGTTATGAATCATGTCCTGTACTATTCCTTTTCTCTATTGCTAGATTTGATGAAAACGTGAGTATGCAATAACATAAGAAGACAAACAGAGATTAAGAAGACTTATTATTCCACCAGACAGCACAAGAATTCTACAACAGCACGCAGGTCATCAGCAAGACATCAAAACTTCAGGAAATCACTGAGCTAGTCCAGCCCTTTGTATTAGATAATTCTGAAAGTGTACAATATATTTTCCTCAGAGTAAAAATTACCAACCCCTTATGCGTTACTAAGGGGGGTATATATACAAAATTTACATGAAAAATATCAAGGAAAATGAGTTAATGGCTCATCGATGTTATGCCAACTCCTGGAGCGTTGTAGCTGAGAAGGTTAATGCTGTAATAACTCTTCAGTGCTTTAGCTGTCAAAATGGTCAGAGACTGTTGACTTGGTGGCTGCTGGAGTCGGCTGAGGACACGCTGTCAAAGATATGCGTTTTTTCTTATCCTTTGGGCTAGCTATCGTTGTACATGTGCTGAGTCATTTTTCAGCTGCTTTAAATGCTAACCTTTTTCTGCTGTTTGTCTTCTAGTGAGCTGGGGATGGCAGTGACCGAGCAACTGAGGCTAACGTGGCAGAATTTGAAGCATTGCCTGCCACCAATCCTCCTTATGCATTTGATGTCTTCGAATCTTAATCAAAGTTTCATCGGCCTCTGTATACCTGTAAAAATTAGGAGGAATTTCAAAAAGGTGCTTCACCTCACTCTCAATAAAAAACAGGCCTTCAAGTTTATTATATAAGCTCTGTCCTGTTGGAGGCCCTGTTTCCTGAGAGGTACTGGCAGATGCAGTGATTTGGTTTTCAATATAAGCTGCCATCCTGTTAGCAAATTGATCTCGGGAGATCATCTTTCCTGCACCGCTTAGTAGGCTGGGCAGTCCTTTTGCTTGCAGTGCTGCCATCTTGTGCTGATACTCATGTACCTCAGCTTGTATCTCAAAGCACTTTCTCTCTACTGTCTGTACATAAATCCTGAGAGTGAGTACTTTCTTGGCTGTAAGGATGGCCTCTGTTCTATTGACTATGCCCATGGCTGCCAGTTCCTCCTTTTCTTGCCTGTTCAAAAAATCTATCATTCTGTTGGCCTGTTATGGCTTGTCTCCCAGTGTTGTCTTGGCCCTCTGAATCTCTGTTTGTGCTAGGCCAATTAAATCCATCTGCTCATGTATGGTTTTAATTGATCTCCATTGTTTATTGATGGATTGGCCAATTTTGGCCCACAGAATTCTCCTTATTTCGGCCATGGCACTTTCCAAATTCAGCTCCTTTTCCAAGGCCTTTATCTTTTCTTTTAGGGCCTTTATTTCTCTGCCTTGTTCTGCCACTGTTATCTTTGATTTGTCATATTTGGCATCTAATTCTGCCAATTTTTCTTTGGCCTTCTTTATTTCATCTGCCTGGAGCTCCATTTCCTTAATGGCCTTGGTTAATTCTTCCACACTTGCACTGGAGCTTGGAGCTGTTGCTGCTACTTCTGTCGTAGGGGCCACTGCTGCCTCTGTAGTTGTTGCAGTGGTTGAAGTAGTTGGAGGAGCTTGGGATGTAGATTCTCCCTGTTTATCTTGCAATGCTCCTTCAAGCTCCTTCTCCAAATCGAGGACCTTTTGATTTAGCTGCATTATGAGGTCCAGTTGCTCATCAGCCTGTTTTTCCTTTTGTAGCTCAGCTGTTTGAGGGTGCTCTGTGGGCTGCAGCTTTAACCTCTTCTTCAATGCATTGAGGTCATCTTCTTTTTTCTTCATAAGGGCCTTTACACCCTTTGGATCCTTAGGATCATGCCCTAGGTCAACAATAATGTCCTCTAGTGACTTTATTCTGTTATCTTTGGCTAGGGAGGACATTCTCTCAAAATCCAACTGAGTGTTGGTATTTTTGAGTGACTCTTTTAGCTCATGGGCCAATGTTGCCCTCTCCACCAAGGTTGCATAGACCATTTCTCCAGTCTGTTTGTGGAGTTCAATCTGGTCCATTGGATGGATGTCTTTGGCTAAGACCGCCACCCTTGTCTTCACATAATCTGCTGCGGATTTTGGATGGGGCACTGTAAGCTTGAAATGGCTGAGGACCATTTTCTCCTCCTGGATGTCATACACAGACATTAGCCTTTCCTTTTGGGCTGGTGTGGCATTGAGAAATTGCTTATAAACCTCCACCCTCAGCAGGTCATTCTGTGCCTTTATTTGTTTGAAGAAGTCCTTAGTGCCTTTGGGCTTCTTGCTCTGCTGTGAGGAGGAGGACACCTCCAAACCAAGTTGTAATCCTTGCTCCTGCTGAAAGGAGCTTGTACCTGTGTGCTGGCTGCCCTCCCTGTTTTTCCTTGAACTGTCAAGGAATTCTTCAGTGATGTCTTCTACCTCCGGGGAATCAGCTCTTGGCCTCTTGGTCTGGGGTTGCTGGGAGGATCCACTAGCAGGAGTGGACTCTTCTCTGGCTCTCTTCGTACCCCTGTCCTCTTGTGCTGGGGTCTGCAAAATTGGAGCTGTGGGTGCCTCAGTTTGTGGAGGGGGAGTCTGCTCTTGCTGCTGCTCCGGTTGCTGCCCTTGTGGCTACTCTTGTTGCTGTTCTTGTTGCTGCCCTTGTTTTTGTTCTTGTTGCTGCCCTTGTTGCTGTTCTTGTTGCTGTTCACTTGAAGGGGCAGACTTTTCTTTCATGGTTTCTTCCTCAGCACCCATTATGCCTTTCCCTTTGTCTGTAGCTGGTGCTGCTGTGGAAGGTGCCTGTGCGACTGGTGCAGTCCTTGAGGCCGAGGTCCCTTCTCCTGCTGAATAAGGCCGTTTGAAAGGTACCTGCTGCACAGAGTCTAGGTCAATAGTTTTTTCAAGCTCCTTTACATTCTTTAGCATTGTCTCTTCTTCAGTTAGTTTTTCAACTAGAGTACCCTGCTGCCATTCTTGCTGGTTGGCATATCTTTCAATGTGTGGGTATTGACAATGCCTATAACCTAGAAGCCTGTACTTGGTTCTTCTAGCAGTAATGAAGCCTTCAGGGTCATAAGGGACCCACCGAAAACTGTATGACAGCTTGTATTTATCTTTGAGGATTAGGTCGGCATCTTCCCATCCTTCTTTCTTATTCATGATGGAGGGGCCCAACTGGTGTTTGAACTTGAGGTGGGCCTTCTTTTTGGAGCTGTGGAAGTGGGTGAGGTCGGACTGAATCAACTGCCTGTAATAATCCAAGGCAAATAACCTCATAGGCACATATTTTGGGAGCCTGTATGGACAGAGCTCACAGCCATAGACTCTGATGACTGTATGATTCTCATATAGGTACCAATCACCTATTTTGTATTTTTTGGAAAGCTGCAGAGCTTTCTGTATCTCAGTTGATATTCTGGGAGGAGGGGACCTCATCAATAGGCAAGAGACTGGGTATACAAATTGGTCAACAAATTCACAATAGGAATAGGGTGAATTTGAGACTTTGTGATAGACAGAGGTCCAGAAGATAACAGATCTTCTTTCCCCTCTATAATCCAACTTTTTGATGTAGCATGGAAAGGCCTCAGACTGATAGTACATGAAAAGGTGATAGATATAGGCCGAGTACTTGAAGACACCTTGTCTATCCACTTTGCCCAACTAATCATGGATCTTGTTAGCTATGAACTTGGCAAAGTTATATTTGCGGGCATGGGGTTGGCCTGGGATGTAAGCAGCTAGTAATACCAGCATTGTTTGATCCACATGCTCGCTGGTTCTGTATCCCAGCACATAAGCAATCATGTCCAGTAATAGTCTGCCTACTTCAGTAAAATAGACATCCAGATAAGGAGGTGGCTCTGTAGGCTGGCACTCAGGTCTCATGAATGTCCTGGTGACCTTTTGAATCTCCTCACTGGTCATCTTGGCACCAGTGTCCAGCAGATAATTCATGGAAAATGGGAACAGCAGCTCTGTCTGATCAAAATGGAGCATTTTATTGATGGATTCAGGATTAATGTAAAAGAGGATCCTCCTAGATGGAGAGCTAATAGCTCTGTGCTGCACATCATAGTTTTCTGCACATAGGCGAATGATCTCAGGAAAGACATTGATAGAGGGGAGACAATAGTATGGCAGGTTTGATTCCCATATCCCATATGTATCATGACCATTCAGGTAGTCCTCTCTCAATTGCCTGAAGGTCTGCAGAAAGTCCCTGTTACCCACAAAGTCTTCAATGAGGTAGTCCTTGTCAGCAAAGGGCAAGGCCTCCAGGTCTTTATTTGGTGGATTTAATGGAGCTACACTGAGGGCTGAGGGTGTAGGGGCAGCCATTGTATAATCTGATTTTGAACAAGGTGAGTGCAATGGATTGCAAGGTTCCTCAGAGCTTAAGTGATAGACTCACTGTAGACAATGTTTGAAATTCTTTTCACAGCGGAAAAGGCAGGCTTGTTTCTGCAGTTTTTTGGTAAATTCACAGGGATTGTGAATTGCTAGGGGTAAATTGCAAAGGGTATGTGAGATTTACTTTGGTAAGAAGCTACAGCTGGTCTACACCCGGCAAAAGGGGACAATGCCGGGCACCTCGAGGACAAATTTACAATTTTGGTCCGCGAATTGTCTATTTTAATGTTAAATTATGGTGCTGGGGCAATGCAGGTTACCTTAGCTCACTTTCAGGTAGCAGACAGAGTTTAATTTGGAATTTGACAAGTTCTTTAATGGTAATTTGCAGAGAAATGGTATGTATGGGCGAAATGGGAAAATTATGGTGAATACCTGGATAAAATCGCTTGACAAGCCTGCGGGCCGAACTGTGAAGGCTCAATGTAGCTGAGTTGATAAGCTTGGACGGTCGCAAATTCAAATTTGGAGGTTCGGGAACAATCTGGCGCAGAAGCAGCGACAAGAGCTCTATGTATTTCGCTCAAAAATGACATAAAACTGCTATTTCGGGCGTTTATAACGACAATTTTGGTAAAAACGGGTTATTGGCGCTTTTCCGCCGATGACGTCAGCATGACGTCATGGCGGGCCCGGGTACGGAGGGTGACGTGGGCGCTGAGGTGGACGCCAGCGTGGCCGGACACGGTGGCTGGCGGATAAAGTGGCAGGGCTACGTGGAGGGCCACGCGGCGCGGGGCGGGAGATGGTCCGACGTCATGGTGACGTGTGGGTGACGTAGGAGGGAAGGTGGTAACGGGGAGGGTGGTAAGCGGTTTCCCCACACCACCTTTGGGCAAAGGCGGTATCGGGGAGGGGGGCTCCGAACAACCCCGCCGCCTGCCACGCGTCCCATGTACGGGGCGGAAAACCACCGTTCCCCGGATGCTAAAGGTCGGCAGATCCAAATCTGGAAATACCCGCCCACCGTTGGATCGGGGGTGGCAGACGATGGATGGCTGGCGGGCCTCCCGACGGATCGTGCATGTTGGGGGGGTCCCGCCGACATATTAAAATATTCAAATTAATATTTCGGGCGGAGAACTTTAGGTTTAAGGGCTTTTTGTGGGTTTTTCGGGGCAAGGGTTAATCTGAGGGGGGAAGAAGGGTTAAAAAGTGGGTTTTAAGCAGAGGGAAGGGGTTTTTGTGGAATTCTTGAGCAGAGGTGAGGTGAGGGCTTAGGGGGAGGTTATCACTCCAACCAGAGGTTAGAGCAATCCCATGACAGGGTTGACCATAGTCCCTGGTGGACTAATGTCTCCCTTTAGACAAACTTATTTAGCTATAGTGCTAAAAAGGGAGGATATTTATACAAAGCTAGGGATTTATACACCATGGTGTTATAATAGTAGGGAAAAGGTAACATAGGGGATTTAGATAATAGAAGTAAGGGGTTAATATGGATGGAAAAGGTGAATGAGGAGTGAAATCACTAAGTTTATGTGCAGATAACTTAGCTTAGGGAGTAGATCAAAATAAAAAGATTTTTAGACAAGAAATGTGGCTTTTAAAGGAATAAGAACCACCATAAAACCTCAAATTCTTCCATGAATCTCAACTGATGAAGGGATGTTAGTAATGAATGTGAAAGGGGAAAATGTGAAGTTAGACATGCTCCTTATCTTTGCTGCAACATGATGGAGAAGAAGACCTTCTCAATCCATTGGTTTTCCTTTGTGAATAGGTTAGCACACATTCAATTGTAAGGAATGACATTTCTGCAACCCCATCTGCCTAACCATCTACTTGCCTAACATTTTTTGTTTCTTCATGGAGGGTGCACTTAGACTAGCAGACCCTTCTGTGCCTTTTCTTTTGTTTGGCTTTTTTTTTTTTGATTTCCTATCTGGAACTACCCTTATTGCTTCCAAGGTCCTAGATTAAACAGTTGGGAACCTTACTTCTCTACCTAAGCTGCTGGTCTGCCAAGATTAAACAGTTTGGACAGACTTCTTCCTCTATTCTACAACAAAAATTGAAACATGACATGATCCAGATTAGGTTGTTGGACCAGCCATCAAACTTGGGACAACATCAAGCTATATACACACATTGTCTTCTCTTGGAAATATGGGATCTTTGCATCACCAAAGTAGAGCATATTTGGACTTTTCTTTGTCAGTCATGAAATATGAAACCTATTGGTATAGGTAACTAACAGTGGCTCCACATGGGGATGGTTTTTCCTTTGAAAGACCAAGAACAGCAGGTCAGAATGCCTTGCCCTTGACTTCTTGTATCAAACTTGGAGTATTCTTCTTTGAAATGCCAAAGTTATGCTCTTCCCATCTTAGTAAATCTCTGAACTTATTTTCCCTTTGCTGATAACTTACAAACTTGAGAAACTGCATTTTTACATGTCAACAGAAAGTAATATATACACCTGGATATGTACAAGGGAGACTTAGGCTGTACTCATGGATGGTAGTCAAAATAGTGCTTCAACATCCTGCCATTTACAGGACCTTCATCCAAATCAGCTTCATCAAGACTTTTAAGGAAGTAAGGATTGTTTCCTTGTACTGCTTGAACAGCAAATGGTCCTTTCCAAAGGGAATCAAACTTTCCATGTTTTCCTTTGTCTTCCCTTCTTGAATCCCATTTGAGGACTTTGTCACCAACGTTGAAATCTTCTGCCTTGGTCCTTTTGTCAAAGGCTTTCTTTAACTTTTCTTGTAAAACTTGAACTCTGTTATAAACTTGGTCTCTAGTTTCCTGCAAACATATTATTTGATTAATTCTTCTTTGTATATCATTTGGTTCAGCTTGACTTTCTTGCAGTAGTTTCATAACAGGAACCCCTAGTGATGAAGGGAATTTGGCCTCTAGTCCATAGACTAACTCATATGGGTTGACCCCAATTGATCTCTTGGTTGTTAGTCTATCTGCCCATAAGGCATTCACAAGCTTCTTGTGCAAGTTCTTTTTATTTTCTTCCAGCACCTTTTTTATGATGTTCACCAGGCTTTTATTTGATGATTCAGCAAGGCCATTTCCTTGAGGATAGTATGCAGTAGAATGGCCCAAGGTAATGTGAAATTTGTGGCAGAAATTCACCATCTTCTTTGATCTGAAGGCGGCAGCGTTGTCTGTTATTATTTTATCAGGACAGCCAAATCTAGCAAGAATATTGGTCTCAAGGAACTGAATGATAGTGGAATCATTTGCTTGTCTGCATGGAACAGCTTCAATCCATTTAGTAAAGTAGTCTGTAGCCGTTAGAATCCATCTATGTTGGCCTGAAGATGAAGGATGAATTTCCCCAATGAAATCCAAGCCCCATTGTTGAAAAGGTCTCTCTGTTGCAATAGGCCTCAAAGGGAGTGGCAGTAACTTTCTCTTTCCCTCAAACACTTGACATTTATGACATGAGGTGGTGAATTTCTTGACATCAGAGAAAATGGTGGGCCAATAGTAACCAGCCCTCAGTATCTTATCCACAGTGGACTTCCAATACAAGTGTCCACCACAGTCACCTGCATGAAATTCTTTGGTGACATTGTTAGTCTCATTCTCAATCAAGCAGTTTAACAGTATACCTTCATGGTTTTTCCAAAGCAAATTGCCATTTATAACACAAAATTTAGAAGCTTTCATTTTTAGGAACCTACACTTAGTTCTGGACAATCCTGGTGGAGCACACAGGTTTTGTAACACATAACATATATCAGAATACCAAGGGGATTGTTCAAAGGCTACATTGATCTTTGGAGTCGCCAGCTCCGGTTCATTGTCCAGCTGGTTTATGTCTAGGGCTTGGAAGTTTGCTTCTGTCATCATTTTGGCCAAACCTTGCCCTTTAATTAGTTTTGTAGGTTTTATTTCAATGTCAAATTCCAAGATGTTGGCAATCCATTTTCCTCTTCTGCCCTCTAAAGTTTCTTGAGTAAGTATGTCTTTTACAATGGGACTTGGCACATAAGCTATAACATGGGAGTAAAGGATGTAAATCCTAAAGTCTTTAATGGCCTTGACCAAAGCATAAGCTTGTTTCTCCATGAACTGATATTTCAGAGGTGCATCTCTAAGAGCTCTACTGAAGAAAGCAATTGGTTTCTCGTTTCCTTGGTCATCTTTCTGTAATAGAACAGCAGCAATAGTATGCTGAGAGGCAAAAGAGAAAATGATAAATTCCCTGTCAAACTGAGGATTTGTTAAGACTGGAGTTTGGGTAAGGGCCAATTTTATGCCTTCAAAGGCTTGATTTGCTTCTACTGTCCATTTCACTTTTGAATCCTTTTTTAGCATGTTGTTTAATAATCTGATTAGTTCTGCTAAGTTTGGGATAAACCTTCTTAAGAAATTAATTTTCCCTAAGAAGGCTTGCAATTCTTTGATGTTTCTTGGGTGGGGCATTTGCAAGATAGCTTGTATCCTACCTGGGTCAATTCTGATGCCATCCTTTGAAATGATATGCCCTAAGAGCTTTCCTTCTTCCATACCAAACAGGGACTTCTTTGGATTCAAGGAAATTCCATATTTCCTGCATGTTAGGAAGATCTGCCTCAAGTGTTTCAAATGTTCTTGGTCTGATTTTGAGAAAGGTGTGAGGTCATCCAAATAAATGACAAGGAAGTCATGAATCTCTTTGGCAAAAGCAATGTCCATTGCCCTTTGAAAGGTTGCCCCTGCATTTTTCAATCCAAAAGGCATTTTTACATATTTGAAAGTTCCCCATGGGGTTGTGAATGCAGTTTTGTCTTGATCATCAGGGTGTACTAGGATTTGATTAAAGCCTGAGAATCCATCAAGTAATGAGATCCTTGATGCTCCTACCACTCTTTGGAGAATGTGATCCATCTTAGGTAAGGGATAATTGTCTTTGAGGGACACTTGGTTTAGATTTCTAAGATCAACACAAAGTCTTATTTCACCAGTTTTCTTTCTTGTAGGCACCAAATTTGAGATCCAATCAGAAAACCTGATTGGTGCTATGATACCAGCCTTAAACATTTTTTGTACCTCTTTCTCAATTGCAGGGAGGAGCATAGGGTTTATTCTTCTCAATTTTTGCTTAAATGGCTTTTGATTTGGCTTGAGAGGGATTGTGTGTTGGATCACAGAGGTGTCATAGGATTTCAAGTCCTCATAACTCCATGCAAAGACATCCTGGAACTCTTTGAAAAGGTCAATGTATTTGGGCTTCTGATCAAGAGGTAGGGATGCAGACAATTTTATTATCTTGGGCTTTTCCATGGTTCCAATGTTGCATTCCTCGATGGCAGAGTTAAGGGGCTGCATTTTTGGTTTTCTAGGGACATCATTTGAATCAAAAATATCCTCTAGTGGAGTTAGGCCTGTTGGAAGAAAATTATCTTTCAATTGTATCACTTCAGCTTCAGCATCAGCCACTTCTTCACAACCGATTTGTTGAATTTCTAGTATGTTGTCTTTGTTGAAAATTGTTGGATGTAGGATTTGGTTAGTTGTTTTAGGTGATATTGGCTTATGATTCTGTTGATCAGGTATTTGTGATTGACTTGCTCTTTCAGTGTCAATATTTAGTCCTGCAAATTCTTGTTGCAAGGTCAAGAAATTATTTATTTGTGCATCATCTTCAAATTCTTGCCAGTCCTTGACATTGTTTGGGACAGAAGGTCTGTGTTTTACCTCAGCTGTAAAGCAATGATGGGGCTCAAAAGGTAACTTGCAAGTACTTGCAAATGTGGCCAAGCTATGGGCATGCAGATTATGGGTTCTAGGAATTTTGGTAATCTGGAATTCAGTGAAGGACTGTAGTAGTTCAGCAGCAGCGGACCTATAAGATCTCAGTCTTTTATCATTAGTAACAAAATTTCCCTTTACTTGTTGGATGATTAAGTCTGAATCTCCCATAATTGAAACCTTTATGTCTTGTAAGGATTTTACTAGCTTAAGGCCTAACAAGAGAGCTTCATATTCTGCCATATTGTTGGTGCATATGAAGTTTAACCTATAGGCTCGGCCCTCTGCATGACTGTTTTGTTTATTATGTATCCAAACCCCTGCTCCTGCCCCTAACTTGTTGACTGACCCATCAAATTCAAGGAACCATAGGATCTCTTGTTCTGGGGGAGACTTAATAACTTGTCTGTGATCTGGGATCATAAGTTGAAGTTCTGGTTTTTCACCTGGTTTGTCTTCTAGGACAGTCTGATCACTTGCTTGAATTAGCTTGATTTCTAGAGCAGCAGCTTGTTCATTAATATCCTGGTCTTGCTCAAGTGTTTTGGTTTCAACATCATTATTTGTAAGACCTGTATTGTCATTGAAAAGAATATATGAGTCTATATCAGAATGAACAGCATATATGGGAAAATTTTGAGGTTTTTCTTCACTGCTGACCATGTATTTCATAAGTGTTTCTCTGTATAGTCTTTTTGGTTGCCCAAAGACAGAGATGGTTGCATATGACATGTCTAGTTGTAGGGAACCTTGGATTTTAGCCCCCCATGATCTTGATAACAGCATCCCATATTTAGGTGGGATATCAGCAACCACAACATCCATGAGAATTGTTTTATTTGGATATTGGACAAGGGATACACATAAGTCTTTTATCAAGCCTAAACACTTAACTTGGCTGGAGTCAAATGAGAATAGGTCCTTAGATGGTCTTGTAATATCTAGATTCAACCTTTCCATGACTGATTTCGGCATCAGGTTATGAGAGGCACCTGAGTCAAACATTGCATTGTGTAGTATCTTATCATGAACATGTAAACTGACATAAAAAGGTAAGATCCCTGTGACTGTTGTCTTTCCATCAACTTCTGGACCAAAAAGCAATTCTGGGGTGTCATCTAACACATTTACATTATCTTTATTATGAGTTAGCTGAAGGGACTTCTTGATTTTTTGTCTATAAATGTCATGCTTGGCTAGTTCTGAAAGAGGGACAACTACCTTCAATTTGCCAATTTCAGCTTCTAAGTCAAAGGGTCTTTCAGATTGGATCTTGGTGTTGTGGGTGGCAGTCTTTTCCTTGTTCACTAGGTTTTCTTTTTGATTCTTATCTTGATCTTGAAGCTTGTCCTTGTTACTGACCTCTTGAGGAATGTTAGTTGGGTTGGGCTGCAAGGGTGATGACTCTACTGGTTGCTGTTTTGAGGGAGAAGTTACAGCTATTTCCTCAACTGTTACCTCATCTGTAATTGGACCAGTTTTGTCACTTGGTTCTGTGATAATAGCTTTCTTAGGCTGTGTTGTGTCCTTTGTCTTGTCAGGCTGTGTCACATTTATAGTTCTGCTTCTTAGCTTATATTGTTTATGAACTTCATAAACAGCTGTGTCATATCCTTGTTTAAAGTCAAATGACTCACCTGACCTGGTTTGGAATTGCTGAATGTCATCATCCTTATGATCCTCTTGACTTAGAAAAACTTGCTGCTCATCATTCAGGCCCATCAGGTTAATGTGGGTGTCATCTGTTTGTTCATCCGAAGTGGATGCCTCAGTATAGTTTTCCTGGAAAGGAGGTCTTATGTCTGGGTCAGAACCGGTCTTGCCAACGTTTGGGTTTTGATTTCTCCTAAAGTTTGGATTCCTGTTAGGGTTATTTTGTGGTGCATCCCATGATGACTTTCTCTCAACTGATTCTACTCTGTCCCCCAATCTCTTCATGCCAGTGAGTATTGCATCCAGTTTTTGATCAAAGGCTGAGGGTTCTTCTTTGAAGGTGGTTCTCTTTTCTAATCTTGCCCTGTTTCTTTTGGCAATCAGGTTAGCCTCTACTGTGACAGCAACCTTTTGGGCTTCTTCAAGGGTTTCAGGTGCCCTTTCTTTCAATTGATATGCCATATCAGGGTCAAAACCATCAGGAAATTTGTACAAGGCTAAATCAGGGGGAGGTCTTAAATTCTGTGGTATTGTGTTATATACATTATTGAATCTTGCACAATACTCCAAAACGGTCTCTTGAGGACCTCGTTTGATTGTGTCATATTCACCAAGTATGTGCAGGGATCTTTCTTCTTCTCCCACCTATTAGTAAAGGCTTGATAAAGGTCATCAGGAGTTGTGATGGTATTTGCAGCTAGTGATCTAAACCAAGTTCTTACATCCCCTGTGAGGCTCTGAACAAAGACTCTCATTCTCACACTGTCATCATCAATTTCATAGTTCTCAAAGTGGTCTTGCATCCTTCTGGCATGCTGAATTGCTGTGAAAGGGCCAGTGGAGTCAAAATATGAGATCTTGGATTGATAGTCCTGAGGTAGGGCTGGAAAATTGGCAGGTAACTGCAGGGGTGCATATCTATTAGCCATATTTGCAGGATTTAGAGGGTTAACAGGCATGACTGGGATAGCATGAATGACTGGTATAACAGGGGTAGTGGGAAAGGTGGAAACTAGAGTGTTGGTCAAGGGAATATGTGCAGTGGATGGAGGTGTGAAAGGAGGGCTTTGAGATGTGGATGGTGAACTGGGGGAACCAAGGGTAGACCGAAATAGAACCTTGATTGGAGTTGGAACAGGGTTTGGATGAGCTGTCTCAGGACTTGAGTCAGCAAGGATCTCCTGTTCCCACTGCTTCCTAATGATCTTGGGGATTGTATTAGGATTTTCAAAAATAGCTGGTGGATTGGGGTCCGGGTTTGACCTAGTATGTCTAGTTTCCCTTTTAGGAGCCAGCTTCTGAACTTGTTTTTTGATATTTTAGGATATTTTTAGAACTGTTTCAAGGGACTGCTCAAATTTTTAGAACCACTGTCTATAGACAGACAATAGTTGAAAAATAAGTTGCTCCCCAGTGGAGTCGCCAATTATGTTAACACCCAGGTTGTTCCCTTTGACTCCCAAGGGAATACGACCGGGGTAACCACTAACCAATCTTTGGATTACAACTCCTAGCCAAACTGTAATCAGAGAGGGCTCTCTCTTTATGATTTGTCTCTATTCTGATAGTATTTTAGGCTAGTTATGATTTTCAAGATTTGTTTTTTGTATTTGGTTTGAGAATGTTTCAGTCAAGATATATATGTGCTCACACTAGAATGTTATAGGTCATTGGGCATGGAGTCAGTGGTCCTTTAGATGTTTGGTGTGCTATGTTGATATGATAGTGATGCTGCAGAGCTGGATAACTTATCTGGGAAACAACGCTTTGGAATTTTGATTAAGTGTGATGTATTCAGTTTATGAAAGGCAGTTAAGAATCTTTCAATAAAAGGATGTGTGAAGAAGTGAGAATATTATTTAGAAGCAACTAAGAATTTCTAGATAAACATTCACAGTTATTGAATTAACGCAAACATGAGCACTCAAGATTTCATGTCCATGGTTAATTCAGAAGAAAACATTTACAGCAATAAAAGATTGAGCACAGAGTGTTATGAATCATTTCCTGTACTATTCCTTTTCTCTATTGCTAGATTTGATGAAAACATGAGTATGCAATAACATAAGAAGACAAACAGAGATTAAGAAGACTTATTATTCCACGAGACAGCACAAGAATTCTGCAACAGCACGCAGGTCATCAGCAAGACATCAAAACTTCAGGAAATCACTGAGCTAGTCCAGCCCTTTGTATTAGATAATTCTGAAAGTGTACAATATATTTTCCTCAGAGTAAAAATTACCAACCCCTTATGCGTTACTAAGGGGGGTATATATAAAAAATTTACATGAAAAATATCAAGGAAAATGAGTTAATGGCTCATTGATGTTATGCCAACTCCTGGAGCGTTGTAGCTGAGAAGGTTAATGCTGTAATAACTCTTCAGTGCTTTAGCTGTCAAAATGGTCAGAGACTGTTGACTTGGTGGCTGCTGGAGTCGGCTGAGGATACGCTGTCAAAGATATGCGTTTTTTCTTATCCTTTGGGCTAGCTGTCGTTGTACATGTGCTGAGTCATTTTTCAGCTGCTTTAAATGCTAACCTTTTTCTGCTGTTTGTCTTCTAGTGAGCTGGGGATGGCAGTGACCGAGCAACTGAGGCTAACGTGGCAGAATTTGAAGCATTGCCTGCCACCAATCCTCCTTAGGCATTTGATGTCTTCGAATCTTAATCAAAGTTTCATCGGCCTCTGTATACCTGTAAAAATTAGGAGGAATTTCAAAAAGGTGCTTCACCTCACTCTCAATAAAAAACAGGCCTTCAAGTTTATTATATAAGCTCTGTCCTGTTGGAGGCCCTGTTTCCTGAGAGGTACTGGCAGATGCAGTGATTTGGTTTTCAATATAAGCTGCCATCCTGTTAGAAAATTGATCTCGGGAGATCAACTTTCCTGCACCGCTTAGTAGGCTGGGCAGTCCTTTTGCTTGCAGTGCTGCCATCTTGTGCTGATACTCATGTACCTCAGCTTGTATCTCAAAGCACTTTCTCTCTACTGTCTGTACATAATTCCTGAGAGTGAGTACTTTCTTGGCTGTAAGGACGGCCTCTGTTCTGTTGACTATGCCCATGGCTGCCAGTTCCTCCTTTTCTTGCCTGTTCAAAAAATCTATCATTCTGTTGGCCTGTTCTGGCTTGTCTCCCAGTGTTGTCTTGGCCCTCTGAATCTCTGTTTGTGCTAGGCCAATTAAATCCATCTGCTCATGTATGGTTTTAATTTATCTCCATTATTTATCGATGGATTGGCCAATTTTGGCCCACAGAATTCTCCTTATTTCGGCCATGGCACTTTCCAGATTCAGCTCCTTTTCCAAGGCCTTTATCTTTTCTTTTAGGGCCTTTATTTCTCTGCCTTGTTCTGCCACTGTTATCTTTGATTTGTCATATTTGGCATCTAATTCTGCCAATTTTTCTTTGGCCTTCTTTATTTCATCTGCCTAGAGCTCCATTTCCTTAATGGCCTTGGTTAATTCTTCCACACTTGCACTGGAGCTTGGAGTTGTTGCTGCTGCTTTTGTCGTAGGGGCCACTGCTGCCTCTGTAGTTGTTGCAGTGGTTGAAGTAGTTGGAGGAGCTTGGGATGTAGATTCTCCCTGTTTATCTTGCAATGCTCCTTCAAACTCCTTCTCCAAATCGAGGACCTTTTGATTTAGTTGCATTATGAGGTCCAGTTGCTCATCAGCCTGTTTTTCCTTTTGTAGCTCAGCTGTTTGAGGGTGCTCTGTGGGCTGCAGCTTTAACCTCTTCTTCAATGCATTGAGGTCATCTTCTTTTTTCTTCATAAGGGCCTTTACACCCTTTGGATCCTTAGGATCATGCCCTAGGTCAACAATAATGTCCTCTAGTGACTTTATTCTGCTATCTTTGGCTAGGGAGGACATTCTCTCAAAATCCAACTGAGTGTTGGTATTTTTGAGTGACTCTTTTAGCTCATGGGCCAATGTTGCCCTCTCCACCAAGGTTGCATAGACCATTTCTCCAGTCTGTTTGTGGAGTTCAATCTGGTCCATTGGATGGATGTCTTTGGCTAAGACCTCCACCCTTCTCTTCACATAATCTGCTGCGGATTTTGGATGGGGCACTGTAGGCTTGAAATGGCTGAGGATCATTTTCTCCTCCTGGATGTCATACACAGACATTAGCCTTTCCTTTTGGGCTGGTGTGGCATTGAGAAATTGCTTATAAACCTCCACCCTCAGCAGGTCATTCTGTGCCTTTATTTTTTTGAAGAAGTCCTTAGTGCCTTTGGGCTTCTTGCTCTGCTGTGAGGAGGAGGACACCTCCAAACCAAGTTGTAATCCTTGCTCCTGCTGAAAGGAGCTTGTACCTGTGTGCTGGCTGCCCTCCCTATTTTTCCTTGAACTGTCAAGGAATTCTTCAGTGATTTCTTCTACCTCCGGGGAATCAGCTCTTGGCCTCTTGGTCTGGGGTTGCTGGGAGGATCCACTAGCAGGAGTGGACTCTTCTCTGGCTCTCTTCGTACCCCTGTCCTCTTGTGCTGGGGTCTGCAAAATTGGAGCTGTGGGTGCCTCAGTTTGTGGAGGGGGAGTCTGCTCTTGCTGCTGCACCGGTTGCTGCCCTTGTGGCTGCTCTTGTTGCTGTTCTTGTTGCTGCCCTTGTTGCTGTTTTTGTTGCTGCCCTTGTTGCTGTTCTTGTTGCTGTTCACTTGAAGGGGCAGACTTTTCTTTCATGGTTTCTTCCTCAGCACCCATTATGCCTTTCCCTTTGTCTGTAGCTGGTGCTGCTGTGGAAGGTGCCTGTGCGACTGGTGCAGTCCTTGAGGCCGAGGTCCCTTCTCCTGCTGAATAAGGCCGTTTGAAAGGTACCTGCTGCACAAAGTCTAGGTCAATAGTTTTTTCAAGCTCCTTTACATTCTTTAGCATTGTCTCTTCTTCAGTTAGTTTTTCAACTAGAGTACCCTGCTGCCATTCTTGCTGGTTGGCATATCTTTCAATGTGTGGGTATTGACAATGCCTATAACCTAGAAGCCTGTACTTGGTTCTTCTAGCAGTAATGAAGCCTTCAGGGTCATAAGGGACCCACCGAAAACTGTATGACAGCTTGTATTTATCTTTGAGGATTAGGTCGGCATCTTCCCATCCTTCTTTCTTATTCATGATGAAGGGGCCCAACTGGTGTTTGAACTTGAGGTGGGCCTTCTTTTTGGAGCTGTGGAAGTGGGTGAGGTCGGACAGAATCAACTGCCTGTAATACTCCAAGGCAAATAACCTCATAGGCACATATTTTGGGAGCCTGTATGGACAGAGCTCACAGCCATAGACTCTGATGACTGTATGATTCTCATATAGGTACCAATCACCTATTTTGTATTTTTTGGAAAGCTGCAGAGCTTTCTGTATCTCAGTTGATATTCTGGGAGGAGGGGACCTCATCAATAGGCAAGAGACTGGGTATACAAATTGGTCAACAAATTCACAATAGGAATAGGGTGATTTTGAGACTTTGTGATAGACAGAGGTCCAGAAGATAACAGATCTTCTTTCCCCTCTATAATCCAACTTTTTGATAGTACATGAAAAGGTGATAGATATAGGCCGAGTACTTGAAGACACCCTGTCTATCCACTTTACCCAACTGATCATGGATCTTGTTAGCTATGGACTTGGCAAAGTTATATTTGCGGGCAGGGGGTTGGTCTGGCCTGTAAGCAGCTAGCAATACCAGCATTGTTTCATCCACATGCTCGCTGGTTCTGTATCCCAGCACATATGCAATCATGTCCAGTAATAGTCTGCCTACTTCAGTAAAATAGACATCCAGATAAGGAGGTGGCCCTGTAGGCTGGCACTCAGGTCTCATGAATGTCCTGGTGACCTTTTGAATCTCCTCACTGGTCATCTTGGCACCAGTGTCCAGCAGATAATTCATGGAAAATGGGAACAGCAGCTCTGTCTGATCAAAATGGAGCATTTTATTGATGGATTCAGGATTAATGTAAAAGAGGATCCTCCCAGATGGAGAGCTAATAGCTCTGTGCTGCACATCATAGTTTTCTGCACATAGGCGAATGATCCCAGGAAAGACATTGACAGAGGGGTGACAATAGTATGGCAGGTTTGACTCCCATATCCCATATGTATCATGACCATTCAGGTAGTCCTCTCTCAATTGCCTGAAGGTCTGCAGAAAGTCCCTGTTACCCACAAAGTCTTCAATGAGGTAGTCCTTGTCAGCAAAGGGCAAGGCCTCCAGGTCTTTATTTGGTGGATTTAATGGAGCTACACTGAGGGCTGAGGGTGCAGGGGCAGCCATTGTATAATCTGATTTTGAACAAGGTGAGTGCAATGGATTGCAAGGTTCCTCAGAGCTTAAGTGATAGACTCACTGTAGACAATGTTTGAAATGCTTTTCACAGTGGAAAAGGCAGGCTTGTTTCTGCAGTTTTTTGGTAAATTCACAGGGATTGTGAATTGCTAGGGGTAAATTGCAAAGGGTATGTGAGATTTACTTTGGTAAGAAGCTGCAGCTGGTCTACACCCGGCAAAAGGGAACAATGCCGGGCACCTCGAGGACAAATTTACAATTTTGGTCCGCGAATTGTCTGTTTTAATGTTAAATTATGGTGCTGGGGCAATGCAGGTTACCTTAGCTCACTTTCAGGTAGCAGACAGAGTTTAATTTGGAATTTGACAAGTTCTTTAATGGTAATTTGCAGAGAAATGGTATGTATGGGCGAAATGGGAAAATTATGGTGAATACCTGGATAAAATCGCTTGACAAGCCTGCGGGCCGAACTGTGAAGGCTCAATGTAGCTGAGTTGATAAGATTGGACGGTTGCAAATTCAAATTTGGAGGTTCGGGAACAATCTGGCGCGGAAGCAGCGACAAGAGCTCTATGTATTTCACTCGAAAATGACATAAAACGGCTATTTCGGGCGTTTATAACGACAATTTTGGTAAAAACGGGTTATTGGCACTTTTCCGCCGATGACGTCAGCATGACGTCATGGCAGGCCCGGGTACGGAGGGTGACGTGGGCGCTGAGGTGGAGGCCAGCGTGGCTGGACACGGTGGCTGGCGGATAAGGTGGCAGGGCTACGCGGAGGGCCACACGGCGCGGGGCGGGAGATGGTCCGACGTCATGGTGACGTGTGGGTGACGTAGGAGGGAAGGTGGTAACGGGGAGGGTGGTAAGCGGTTTCCCCGCACCACCTTTGGATAAAGGCGGTATCGGGGAGGGGGGCTCCGAACAACCCCGCTGCCTGCCACGCGTCCCATGTACGGGGCGGAAAACCACCGTTCCCCGGACGCTAAAGGTCGGTAGATCCAAATCTGGAAATACCCGCCCACTGTTGGATCGGGGGTGGCAGACGATGGACGGCTGGCGGGCCTCTCGACGGATCGTGCATGTTGGGGGGGTCCCGCCGTCATATTAAAATATTCAAATTAATATTTTGGGCGAAGAACTTTAGGTTTAAGGGCTTTTTGTGGGTTTTTCGGGGCAAGGGTTAATCTGAGGGGGGAAGAAGGGTTAAAAAGTGGGTTTTAAGCAGAGGGAAGGGGTTTTTGTGGAATTCTTGAGCAGAGGTGAGGTGAGGGCTTAGGGGGAGGTTATCACTCCAACCAGAGGTTAGAGCAATCCCATGACAGGGTTGACCATAGTCCCTGGTGGACTAATGTCTCCCTTTAGACAAACTTATTTAGCTATAGTGCTAAAAAGGGAGGATATTTATACAAAGCTAGGGATTTATACACCATGGTGTTATAATAGTAGGGAAAAGGTAACATAGGGGATTTAGATAATAGAAGTAAGGGGTTAATATGGATGGAAAAGGTGAATGAGGAGTGAAATCACTAAGTTTATGTGCAGATAACTTAGCTTAGGGAGTAGATCAAAATAAAAAGATTTTTGGACAAGAAATGTGGCTTTTAAAGGAATAAGAACCACCATAAAACCTCAAATTCTTCCATGAATCTCAACTGATGAAGGGATGTTAGTAATGAATGTGAAAGGGGAAAATGTGAAGTTAGACATGCTCCTTTGCTTTGCTGCAACATGATGGAGAAGAAGACCTTCTCAATCCATTGGTTTTCCTTTGTGAATAGGTTAGCACACATTCAATTGTAAGGAATGACATTTCTGCAACCCCATCTGCCTACCCATCTACTTGCCTAACATTTTTTGTTTCTTCATGGAGGGTGCACTTAGACTAGCAGACCCTTCTGTGCCTTTTCTTTTGTTTGGCTTTTTTTTTTTTTGATTTCCTATCTGGAACTACCCTTATTGCTTCCAAGGTCCCAGATTAAATAGTTGGGAACCTTACTTCTCTACCTAAGCTGCTGGTGTGCCAAGATTAAACAGTTTGGACAGACTTCTTCCTCTATTCTACAACAAAAATTGAAACATGACATGATCTAGATTAGGTTGTTGGACCAGCCATCAAACTTGGGACAACATCAAGCTATATACACACATTGTCTTCTCTTGGAAATATGGGATCTTTGCATCAGCAAAGCAGAGCATATTTGGACTTTTCTTTGTCAATCATGAAATATGAAACCTACTGGTATAGGTAACTAACAAGATGCGAATAAATGTGTTGATGTCGAACATGTCACGGAATCCTTTGATCGAAAGTCAATGATGTAAACTATCGTCAAAGGCAAGAAACCTGCCATAGAGGCATGCAGATCTCAAGGTACTAACGATTTCTAGATCATCTTTCTAGATAATGAGCTGATGTCGATAGAAAGCGATCCGTCGTAGGCAAGCCCACAACACGAAATCATAGATCAAGTCAAAGAAATTTAGTTGCAAGGACTGACTCAGGGATGGTCAAGATGGATGACAGATATTTTGCAGATGAATGGCTTATTGGCAGTGACCTCTTGAACACATAACGACACGACAGATGGCTTGGTGACAATTGACCCAAAGTTAATACCCAGAAACCGGCTGAAGACTTTTAATGTGGTTTGATCAACTGTTAGGCAAAGGATTTCCCAACCCAGGTGAATAAAAGTGTCATGTTCAAGAGTGGTTACAAAGTATGACAAACAGATTCATTTTTCTCTCTTTTCCCCCACCATTTCTGGCAAGTACCTCTTTATTTTTGACAAGCTTGAGGAGGATAACATTTGCTTGATTATAAGCTCATCCTTCGGATGAGTCCAACTTAGTTTAAATTCGAACCCTAAGAAGGAGTGGTTCGTTCCTGTTTGTAATTGAATAGGTCCTTTACTGTGAAATTTTAACAAGTCCAGTATAGGAGAAACTCGGCGTTTTTCAATTTTAGAGAGTCTGAAAAACTTAAGAAGACTCCAGGGTTGACCTTTTTCGTAAATTTGTGTCTCCCAAGCCCGAAAAAGTATAAAATAATACTTGAGAGAATCGCTTGATCTTTTACGACCAAGGAGTACTTTTCGTCATTAGTGCCCTTGACTCGAAAAAGTAAAAAAGCGATCAATGACACGTCGTTTTATAACCAATATCGAATTTGAAACGACAAAAATCCGGCAATCTTTTCATGTTTTTACGGTCGGAAAAGAGCTGTAAGTGGACCGTCTTTTAATTCTGTTTTAACGAGTTTAAAAGAAACACTCGGCAATCTTTTCATGTTTCAGGAGTCAGAAAAGAGCTTAAAGGTGACTCTAAATGTTTTTCGTCGAAAATGATAGATTTCACCTGAATAATCCGTTATTCTGCACAAAAACACAAACATTACTCATACCTGTTTGAGATGGATAAAAATGTCGCAAAAATACCTTTTCAAAGTGAAACATAAACAAATTTGCAATTTATTTACTCAAAAAACTTATAAAAAGGGCCTTTGTCAATTCATTTTTACCGTTTGAGTTTGGGTGAGAAAATAGTGCTTTTGCTCAGAAAACTTCCCGTGAAGATTGCGGAAAATCCAACCGTTGGAATCGAACGTCATCTTCTCCAGGTAATCCACATCATCCCACTCTTCATTTTTAACCAATTAATTTTTTGTTTTAGTCATTTATTTCATTTTTGGGAGGGTTTTTAGGCACAAAACCCATGCGCGGGGGCCCGCAGGTTTACCATTGCGGGCCTGCGGGCCCCGACTTTTTCTCCATTGGGGAAAAACTCGGGGTCCGCACCTTCCATGTAGACAAAGTGCGGTCCCACGCACTGTGTCTAACCCGGAGGGTGTGGTCCCCGTTGTAAGGGTTTTTAACCCAAAAATTCTCAAAAATGGACCACACAAAATAATTTATAGCAATTTAATTTGTCTTTATGCTTGATGTAGAGAGTACATCATGCTAGATTGGCGCGAACGAGAGCATGAGGATGTAGATGCTGCCGCATGGAATCATCAGCCTTCACTTGATGCTTTGAGGGCATGTGGCTTGTACAAATTCTGGGCCATTCCTGGCATGAGGGCTCAGGTGGATTTCTTACAGTGGATGGTTGACAGATGGAGCGTATAGGATCAGTGCTTTTTCATCGGCAGCCACCAGCTCGAAATCGAGTTGGCGGACATATATTTCTTGACTGGTTTGCCTAAGAGAGGCGAAGACTTCACTCTGTTTGGGGCTAGGGCAGGTGGCCAGTCTGTCGATAGCCTCAGGCTAGAGTACTGCAACAGCCAGGCTAGAGACAAAGGGATAGACATAAAAACCATATCTCGTCCTGAGCTCATGGTGATTGCGTTCACTGTCACCAGACTTTGCGGAGCTGCCGCATTACATATTGTCACCGGGTCCCAGATGTGTATGGCAGTTGATTGCTTTCAAGGCACCATCTTCAACTGGTGCAATGCCCTGTTGGCCAATGTGAAAGGCCAACTGACCAGGGCCAAGAAAGGATGACTAAATACCTTTGGTTATGGGGCTTTGGTTGTGAGTTTTTGCCTGGAGAGGGTTCCTATGCTGATCCCACAGCACCTTACTGTTGGAGCTGGGCTTCCTCGAGAGCCCAAACTGATGCGATGGGTCACAGTTATGGCCCGTCACCTGGACGAGAGGACAGAGGTTGCTCGATTCAAACCTGAGTATTTCCAATGGCTGGAAAATCATGTCTTTTCTATTCAGGACTTCCCTTACGCTGGGATAGATTTTCGTGGTGACCTAGAAAAGGTTCTTCCACCAGGA
This sequence comes from Pinus tabuliformis, assembly GCA_031772625.1. Taxonomy (NCBI): domain Eukaryota; kingdom Viridiplantae; phylum Streptophyta; class Pinopsida; order Pinales; family Pinaceae; genus Pinus; species Pinus tabuliformis. The sequence goes on along the minus strand of CM062814.1, from coordinate 139,257,618 downwards.
GAGCAGTGGGACGAGTCAAGTAAAATCCTTTTCAACATTTTTTCTATTTTAATTTTTTTTTGTTTTTCCATCGTCTCAAAACTGATAGTAAAAAATTTCAAATACAGATGTGGGTCCACAGCGACTAGCCGCTCTCTGGCCTTACGAGAGGAAGCAACCAGCTGCACCCGCGCCAGCCCCACAGGACGAATCAACAGAGGTTTTGGCCGAGTTGGAGGGTCATCTCGAGCGCTTGACAGGAGATATTCCTGAGACCACTATAGATGACATTCCTCGTCGACTTCAGCGCTATGTCATTGGGGTCTCGGGACCTTTTAGGAGGTTCCTTTGCAAGGTGGCCCGTGCAGTGGTTTCTTATAGAGATCATCACCAGTGATAGGATGATCGCCTATTGTGGGCACATGTGACATTTTTGTTTTTTGTACTTATCATTTTTGCAGATCATAAGGTGTTTTTCAACCTATGATTGAGGACGATGTATTTTTGACACACTCCTATATATATATATATATATATATATATATATATATATATATATATATATATATATATATATACATACATACATACATACATACATACATACATATATATATATATATCACTATTACTGGCTTATCTTGTAAATCATGTTATGGAATGGTTTTAAATTTACATGTATGATTATTGCAAATGTCTATTTAACACTTGAGAAGCAATTGCATCTGCTAATGTATTTAAAGACATTGGAATATGTTGATATTCAATATAATCAAATTCACGTTCCAAGAGACGCACTCTCAAAAATAATCTCAATAACACTGGATTTCTAATGGCATACACTCTATTAAGCTGTAATACAACGAGTTCAGAATCTAACCTCACTATCAAACTCCGAATCCCAAATGAAATAGATTCAGATAATAACTCAATCACTGCACTATACTCGGCAATGTTGTTCGTTGTTTGACCAAGGCTTACCCCATGCATAGATACTAACTCGTCAGAGGGCGAATAGATAACCCAAGCTGCGGAAGAGATGTTCCGTGTATTACGACAAGCACCATCAACGAAACCAATATATGTTTGGAGAGGCATCGACATCTGCAATATCAAGAGTAAAACCAAGATAAGCAGGAATAATGACGAAAAACACTCTCTAAGCTAAGCACACTGTTTAAACTAAAACACACCAGCTAGAAAGAAAAACTATCCTAACTAAATCTCCATACCCATTCTTTTAAGCATAATACCTCTTCAAGTAAAGGCCATTTCTGGGTTTACCAAAGAGTCCCCGTCAAAGTCTACCAATTCATAGGCCCCTTTGGCTAGCTTTCGCTTGACAACATAGGGACCATGCCACATAGGAACTAATTTTCCAGTGCCTAATTTATCATTAGCTTGATCATAAACTAAGACTAGATCTCCTTCCGAAAAATTTCGAGGGGTCACATTTCGATCATACTGAGCTTTCATTCGGTTTGCGTGAGTCTCGATCACCAATGCAGCATCATGTCGATTCTCATATAATTGAGCCAAGTATAACAAACGCTTTTCCTCTTCAGAAGTGGCTGGAAGTAACTCGATGGCCATTTGCAGTGACGGGATTTCGCAATCAATGGGTAACACAGCTTCCAAACCATAGACTAGTTGGAAAGGAGTGAACCCTGTTGATGTTTTTACTGAAGTTTAGTACGCCCAAAGCGCTGAAAATAGCATGTTGTGACAATTCGACCGATGAATCCTAATGATTCGTCGGATCATGATAACTAAAACTTTGTTGATGGATTCAACCAGACCATTCGCTTGTGGATAATAAGGGGTTGAACTATCGTGACGTAAACCAAGCTGGCATGTAAGTTCGGTCGTCATAACGTTTCAAAAATGGCGCCCATGATCAGTGATTATTTCTTGCAGGACACCAAACCTAGCAATTATATGACTGAACACGAAAATTGCAGTTGTCTTGCCGTCTGCCTCAAATGTAGGCATCGCCTCGGCCCACTTAGTAAAATAATCTACCGCAAGGATGATATACGCATGCCCCCCGGCCGAGTGAGGGTTACATGTAATAAAATCGATACCCCATTTGGCAAAAGGACCAACGACAATTATAGGGAGGAGAGGAGCAGGTGGAGCGCGCATCTTACGATCAAAAATTTGCCAGTTGTGGCATTTTCGGACTGCCGTAATACAATCTTTAAATAAAGACGGCCAGAAATAGCCAGCGCGCAATATCTTTTGGACTGTGGCATACCCAGACATATGACCACCACATGCTCGAGAGTGATAGTCATTTAGAACCCTTTCAGCTTCCTCGTGAGTTAAGCAACGTCTAAAAATAGAGTCCGCCCCATGGCGATAAAGAGTATCGCCAATAATCCTGAATTGTTGGGACTGGAATCGAATTTTTCGACGTTCTGACCTTGAAATTTCTAGCCGAAAGGATTGGGTCTGGAGATAAACGATGATATCCCCATACCACGGATCTAAAGTGCTAATTAGAAACAAGGATTCGTCCGCAATGGGCTCCTCCGCCATAGTTTCCATGTCAGCACGCGGGAAGTCACACATTAACTCCGCAAAAACTAAAGATTTCTTAGACTTGGATTTCACATGTTCCGTTGCGAATTCGTCTTCCTGAACTAAGACCATTCCAATGGTGGAATGAGAGGCGGCGAGATACAAGAAGTAATCTTGGTTGTAGTTGGGAGGATGCAACAACGGTGCATGGGTCAACGCGTGTTTGAGTGCATCAAAATATTTCTGAGCTATCTCATCCCAATAGAATGGAGTATTCTGCTTCAACAACCCGGTAAAACCCTTTGTAACCTCGGCGTAGTTAGGAATGAATCGTCGTAAAAAGTTTTCTTTCCCCTGCAAACTTTGGAGTTGGCGAAGACTCGAAGGAGGAGGCAATTTGATGATAGCTTCGACCTTCGAGGGATTAACGCGAATGCCGGCTTTCGAAACTACAAATCCCAGTAATCGACCCGTTTCTATACAAAAGACACATTTGTGTGGGTTCAACTAAATACGATAATGCCTACATCTCATAAAGATTGCTCGTAAATGGACGAGGTGATCAACTCGATGTAATGAATGAGCAGGCAAGTCATCGAGATACGGTTGCACAATGTGCTTGATGTCATGAAACGCATAAGACATCACCCTTTGAAAAGTTGCTCCGGCATTCTTAAGCCCAAAAGGTAATTTGCAATAAGCAAATGTCCCCCATGGACAAATGAAAGTCGTTTGTGGTTGATCGGCAGACAGAATATTGATTTGATTGTATCCGGAAAAACCGTCCATGAAGGAGAATATTTCGCTGCCGGCACAATCATCAATGATTTGATCGATATAGGGAGTTGGGTAATTGTCCTTTGGACAGGCTCGATTAATGTCCCTATAGTCGATGCATATTCTTATTGTTCCCTGCTTTTTATTAACCGGAACAATATTCGATACCCAATCCGTTAACGGGATCGGATAAATGAAACCTGCTTTCAATAGTTTTTCAACTTCTGCTTTAATTGCAGCAGCTTTTCGTGGGTGAATCTGATGCAAACGTTGCCGGATGGGTTTAGCATCCGGGTAAGTCTTGGTCTCATGAACAACAATTGCGGGATCAATTCCTGGCATTTCCTCATAGGACCAGGCAAACACGTCGCGGAATTCTTGAAATAGGGCCTTATATATCTGAATTTCGTCATCTATACACGAGGCTCCTATATGAATGTTCTCAACAATTTTGGGCTTAACCGAAATGTCAATAGGAATAGTTCGAGAGATGTTTCCCAAATTTAACTCTGAATCGGGATGTTTCATTGGATTCTGAGGTTCCTTGACATATTTAGTTGTAAAAATTGATGAGAAATCATTTTCAAAACGATCATCCTCAGGTAAAAATAAAGATCTGTGATGGAGATCTTCCCATGGTAAATCATCTACACATAGGATTTCACGAATTTTCTCATCAGAGTGAACAAGTTTAGAAAACGTGGTTAAATCTGAGGTTGACGTGAAAAGTGATTCCTCACGGACCACATTCATGAAGTCATTTTCGGTTGAAGATGGGTCGGCAAAAGACTGCACGGCTTCATAGGCAATTTCATATGGACTCAAAGGCATGGCATTACCAAATGAGTCTATCTCAGATTCAGAAGGAATGATCCAAGGATCATCATAAGCAATGGTGTCTGATGTAATCATATGAATCGTTGCAAATGAAGACGATGCGTTGATCGGAGGAAAAGGAAAAGTTCCCAGTAAACCGACATCTTTAACTAATCCTACTCCAACATCCTTATATGGGATAGTCGTTTTACCGACATGCTGAATACTCTCCGAAGAGGCTGGGTCAGATGAAAAGTAAGCCAGCTGGTCTACTGTTATGATCTTTCCATTATGTTGAAACTTTATTACTCGAAAGACCAATGAAACGACCGTTGTCATAGCGTAAGACCAACTTCGACCCAAGATAAGGTTGTAATCTAGAGGGGCATCAACCACCTCCACATCTAGACTAACGGTTTTTCCTTCAACCCCTATAGGCAAATCCTGTAGAATGCCAAAAGGATGAAACTCATGGCCATCAAAGGCCTTTCGGATCGTCGGGGATTGATTTAGCGAAGGAGAACCAAGCGATCTCCAACACTGTATCGACATAATACACGTTGAGGCTCCCTCATCAATTACAGTCCGATGAATAGGCCTGTTTTTTACTATCACTGGAATCTGGAAAGCCATTTGATGAGGCAAACATGGTGTACTATTTTCTAGATCGAAGATTATTAGGTTCGTGTCCTGAACATCAACAGCTCCTATAGCCGACAAAAGTAATTTACGTTGTGCTGGACATGATTGCAGCACTTCCAAAGCCGACATTGCTGAGGGTGAAACAGCGAAATCCTCAACGATGTTATAATTCTGAGCCACCCTCGCATGTGGATTGAAAGCTGACTTTCGAAGTATACCCTTGGCAGGCGGTTTTATTACCAAGTCTGGATTAGGTTTCTCGATCTGTAGTGGATCAGAACCGGGAGCTGAGGTTGATGGATTAGAATGAGAATATTCTGCTTCTTTACCATCAACAGGACTTTTACTACCATAATCTTGCAATCGAGCCGCAATCCTAACATGGGACATCATCAGTATGGGTTCTTCATTGGCATTCGAGGACGAACCTATCATATTACTGTCTTGAGCCGGAAAAGGATCCTTCAAAATAGCAGGAGTTTGGGAACCCTTGACAATCTTTGCAACCTCTGCACGATGAGGATAGTCTCTTGTAAAATGTTCATCGTCACAAATGAGACAAGGATAACGAGGTTTGCGTTTTTCATCATTGGATTCCGCCTTTTCAGATTTCTCCTTTGAACTTTTGTCTGTTTTATTCTTCTTCTTTCCTTTCTTCTTCCCACCAGATTTGGTTTGGCTGTAGATGACTCTACAACGTGAATATCGGCGGAAATCTCTGCAGAAGAGTCTTCTGTTGGGGAATCAGGCAAGGTTATGATAGGGGAAGAATTCTTGGAAGACTTCTTCTTACTTTTAGTGTTAACCGTGCCAATCATACCATCGGCGGCATGAGATCCTGAAGGAGCTGCAGTGATTTGATTTTGCTTGGGAAGATCGGGGATTTTTTCATGTAACGTACCTGACTGAGTATAGACCAAGTCAAGGTACTCTGCTTGAGCAATTACTTGCTCCTCAGTAACAACTCCGGCTTTAGCAACATCTTCAGTGATCTTTGGCAACAAAGATTTTACAAACCACTCAACCAAGATCTGATCCGGAATAAATACCTTCACTAAACGCCATCGATGTCTCCACTCATGAATATGATCTGAAATGTAAGTGGATGTCGATTGTTTTAGCGAAGTTAACAATGTTGGAAATAATACTGAGAGGGGGGGTGAATCAGTATTATCTAATTCTTTTAATAAATCTTCCTTATTTGTTCTTTGAATTAGTTTTGCATGTCAGTACCATAAAATAATGAGCATGAACAAAGAAAACAGATAGTCACACCAAAGAACACAAGATGTAAGGTGGAAACCCAATGTGGGTGAAAACCACCTGCTGCAATATGTCTCTATCTTCTTTCAAATTAGAAACTCCTTTTACAATGGTTTTGTACTGGTGCAGTCCTTTACCAGTACGCAGGCTGCAACTTGCAGAGAGCTACAACTCTCTCTCGTTTTCCAGTCTCTCCTGGAAGGGAGCTACAACCCCCTACTTCTTTTCTTACAAGGACCACTTTTCATAAATTTTCAAACTGGATCCATAAGCATCAAATGATCATCAAGTATAAGAGAATCACCCAATCAACTGTAGTAACTAGATCAACAATAATAGGATCAAACCCAGAACACAGCAATGATAAACAAAGATTTTAAGAGAAGTAAGCACCCTGTTCAACTGCTCGCCTGCTTACGTAAGCACCCTGCTCAACTGCTTGCCTGCTTACAGTAAGCACCCTGCTCAACTACTTGCCTGCTTACAGTACGCACCCTGCTCAACTGCTTGCCTGCTTACAGTACGCATCCTGCTCAACTGTTCGCCTGCGTACCTCGCTCTGAGTCCATTGAACTGCCTGCGGACCTCCGCACCTGCAACCCTTCTGTGCCTGCGTATCGGCGCACCTGAAACCCTTCTGTGCCTGCGTACCGGCGCACCTGAAACCCTTCTGTGCCTGCGTACCGGCGCACCTGAAACTCTTCGTTCCTACGTATGCACGCACTTTTATTTCACTGTACCTACGTACCTTCGGGTATAGATGATTTCAAGACTTTAGAAATAACCCTGACAGTCATATCTACAGATCTGAACATGCGCCGAAGAGATCTCAGTCCATCAATAGATTCGCCTTATTTAGATCTAGACCAGATCTAGCCCTCATAAGATATTCAACCCAAAAACATGCTCAAGCCAAATGATCTCCTTTGCTTTATATAGGAAAGCTCTCCCTTAAAACATGGATCAATACCACGAGCCGACACCATAATAACCCAATACCGTCGGCTAAATACCAAGAGTAAAACATAAGAAAACCCCACATGTGAATTTCTTTGCCTTGAAATGTGTGCACTGGGGGTACGCACCTCCTGAACGGGATAACTTCGGGTATGTATGCACTTTATGTAACATTGACCTGCGTGTATGCACCTTATGTAAGGTGTACCTGTGTACCCCTTATTTTCTTCAATATTTGATAGCTGATCATCAATCTCTGCTGCTGACTTGAAGTACTGTGATATATCACCTGAATGGGTTGCCATCAAGGACAACACTTTAGCCATAATGCCAACAATCTCCCCCTTTGGACTTGATGGCAACCTCAAAACTTCAGCTTCATTCTCCCCCTTTGACATCAAGGGCAAAGGGTTATGCTCCCCCTAAGAACATGCTCCCCCTGAATATGAACCAGATCTGCAACGAAGAACCATAATCCACCATGAAAGAGATAGAGACATATTGCAGCTACTTCTGCACATCCTCCATAATGCCAACAATGCATTATATGCTCCCCCTGAACCTGTACCATCAATCAGAAGAGGTTTAGCAATAAGATGATGCATCAACAACCCCCAGCTTTTGCCTGAGGTATTCAAAAGTGTCCCTGTGCAATGGTTTGGTGAGAATATCAGCAACTTGTTCCTTAGAAGGAACATACTCCAACTTGACCTTCTGTTCAAGTACTTGTTCCCGGAGAAAATGATACTTGATTGGTATGTGCTTGGTTTTTGAATGCATAACAGGATTCTTTGAGATGTTGATTGCACTTGTGTTATCACATAAGATGGGGATTGGTGGTGTACAAGTGATTTGAAAATCCTGCAAAGTCTGCATCATCCAAAGGAGTTGGGTGCAACAAGATGCAGCAGCAACAAATTCCGCTTCAGCTGTAGACAAGGCAATCGAACTCTGTTTCTTGCTGAACCAAGATACCAGTCTGGAACCCATAAAGAACGCACCACCACTTGTGCTTTTCCTGTCATCCACGCTTCCGGCCCAATCTGCATCTGTATAAGCATGAAGTGTAAGATCTGTATCTCTAGGATACCATAAGCCATAATTTTGAGTCCCTTGAAGATATTTGAAATTTCTCTTCACTGCCTGAAGATGAGTCTCCTTCGGATTTGCCTGAAATCTTCCAACTATTCCAACTGCATGCATGATGTCCAGTCGGGTACCTGTCAAATAAAGTAAACTTCCAATCATAGATCTGTAGGTTGGTTGATGTACTGCTGTAGATTCATCATTTGCACTGAGGCTACATCCTGTGACCATGGGTGTACATACTGGTTTTGCATCTTCCATACCATATTTCTTCAAAATCTGTTTGAGATACTTGGTTTGAGATAAAAAGATTCCTCCTTCTTTTTGTTGGATTTGCAAACCAAGGAAATATGTCAGTTCTCCTAGCATGGACATTTCAAATTCTTTCTGCATGACCGAGGCAAAGCTTTGACTCATAGCTTCTTCATTGCTCCCAAAAATAATGTCATCTACATACACAACAAGTATTAGCAATTTGTCATTTTCAACTTTTATATAAAGATTGCTATCTGCTGATCCTTTTGAAAAACCTTGTTGATGAAGATATTTGTCCAAACGGTAGTACCAAGCCCTTGGAGCTTGTTTGAGACCATAGAGAGCCTTTTTCAATCTGCATACAAGATTTGGATCATTTCCAAGAATGAACCCATCTGGCTGTTCAATGTATACTTCTTCTTCCAAGTCTCCATTCAGAAAGGCTGATTTCACGTCCATTTGAAATACTTTGAAGTTTTGAAAACTTGAGAGAGCAAGGAACATTCGGATGGCCTCAAGTCTTGCAACAGGAGCAAAGGTTTCTTCAAAGTCTATTCCTTCTTGCTACGCATACCCTTTACAAACAAGTCTGGCTTTGTTTCTAATTACTTCTCCATTTTCATTCAATTTATTTTTGAAGACCCATTTTGTTCCGATAACATTCTTATCCTTTGGTGTAGGAACCAGCTCCCAAGTGTTGTTCTTTTCGATCTGCTCAAGTTTTTCATCCATTGCTTTCACCCAACATTCATCTTTGCATGCCTCTTTCACATTTTGTGGTTCAGTAGAGGAGAGTAATGCCAAATAGCTTGAAGCTTCTGCAACTGTTCTTCTTGTTTGTACACCTGCTTCTTTCTGCCCCATAATCTGAGATTCTGGATGATTCTTCTGAACATACCTGGATGGAGTCTTTTCTTCTATTCTTGTTTGCTCCTCTAGTTCTTCTTGAGGTTCTTCTTCTTCATCATTTTGTCGTTGGGGGTAGCCTTCATCTTCTTCGATGTCTTCATGATGTACTTGCCTAGGAATGTATCCCTTCTCATCAACCACTACATCAATGCTGTCAACAATTCTGCCAAGTCTTTTATTGTAGCATTTGTATGCTTTGCTATGTGGAGAGTAACCAAGAAGAATGCCTTCATCTGCTCTAGGTTTAAGTTTGCCAAGCTGCTCATCAGTATTCTTGATATAGCATTTGCTCCCAAAGATTTTGAAGTGCTTTACCGAAGGAGTCCTACCACTCCAGAGCTCATGAGGAGTTTGAGTGCTATTCACCCGGACATTTGTTTTGTTGAGAATAACAACCGCAGCATGTGCAGCTTCACCCCAGAAAGTTGCGGGAGTTCCTGACTCATCAAGCATAGCACGAGCCATTTGTTGGACTGTTCTGTTCATTCTTTCCACAACTCCATTTTGCTGAGGAGTTCTTGCTGTAGAGAATTCTCTTCTTATTCCATGTTCTTCACAGAAATCGAAAAATTCATTTGAAGTAAATTCCCCACCTCTGTCGGATCTGAGGCACTTAATTTTGTGACCTGATTCATTTTCAACCAAGGCTTTGAAGGATTTGAATTTTTCGAATGCTTCATCTTTGTGCTTCATAAGTCCTAACCAGACAAACCTGGAGAAATCGTCAATGAATAATATCAAGTATTCTTCTCCTCGAGGTGTTCTTTTCCTGAAAGGACCGCATGTATCTGTATGTACTAGCTCAAGAGGCATGCTAGCTGATCCTTCTTTCTCTGGAAAGTTAGTTCTGGTTTGTTTTCCAAACTGACATGATTTGCATATGGTGTTGTCAGGAATTTTGATATCTGGAAGGTCGCGAACTGCCTGATATTTGCATGCTTTCCTTATTTGTGAAAAGCTTAGATGTCCCAACCTCCGATGCCATAACCAGTGCTCATCATCCTTGCTCAGATAGCATTGTTGTTGTCCTTCTTCAAATATGTACAGATTATTTGGAGTTCTTTTGCCTTTGATCACTGTTTTACCTGTATCAAGATCACGAACAAGACATCCATTTGATCTGAATATAACCTCGGTTCTTTGATCACACATCTGGCTGACACTTAGAAGATTATGCTTCAATCCATCAACATACAAAACATTTCCAGCCTTGACCTTTTCTTTCAACTGAGCAATGCCTTTTCCTTTTATAGTTGCAGGAGTATCATTTCCAAAAGAGACTTTCTTTCCCTTTTCTAGAGCAGAATAAGACTCAAGTTTTTCTTTATCACCTGTCATATGCTTCGAACATCCACTGTCAATGTACCATAGATTTTCCTGTCCCTCTGCATAAAATGCTATCCCACATCTTTCTGTTTGAGGTTCCTTTATTTTCCATGTTTTGGTGCTTGAGGCTTGTTCCTTTTTCTGCTGAAACCTACTCCTGCATTCAGAGTCTTCATGACCAAAGTTATTGCAAATAGAACATTCAACTTCATTTTCAAGAACCGAAAAATTGTTATAGGCCCTTTTTGTAATCCCTGTCATACTTCTTTGTTTTTGAGCTTCCCTAGTCATGATCGTTTTATATGCAACACATTGAGCTGCTTTGTGACCAAAGTTATGGCAAGAAAAGCATTGTCCATTGAAGAAACTTCTGTGGTTATCGAATCTACCAGCCAATTGATTGTAATTTCTATTGTCATCTATTCTTGAACCAAATTGAGAAGATTTTACCTGTGGCTGGTTGTAGCTTTTGTTCACCCTTAAGATGGATTGCCCCTGATAGTTTCTGTTTGTAATTCGTCCCTGCTTTACCTGATGATCTTCATTGTGATTTTGCTCATTTCTTCTTGCTGCATCAAGATAACTTTTTGAGGTGGATGCTTGAGAAGTTTCTCCATTATAGCCTAGACCTGTATTGTTTAGTGGAGACCGCTGCACATTGATAATCTCATCCAAAGTTTCAGATCCTTTGACAAACTTGAGATTAATAGCTTTTGTTTTCTCAATCTCTTTTCTAAGACCAACAATTTCACCTTCTAATTTTTCAAGATGTTTTTCCTTTTCATCAATTTGAAATTGTAGAGTATCAATGATCATGTTCTTTTCTTCTATACATCTCTTGAGTCTAGTAATTTCATCATAAAGGTTATCCACATCTATAGCATCCATATAATCATCATCTTCAAATGACATTAACAACTTATATTCATTACCTTGTTCATCTTCATCACTGTTTGATAGACCATCACTATCTTCATGAGTGTAGTATCTTTTCTTATTTGCGTTCTGTTTCTTGTTCCATATAGCAGGTTCCTTTCCTTTATCCTTATAAGGAAATTTTGCAGCATAATGACCTACTCTTCCACAAGAAAAGCATTTAAAAGGTAACTTACCTCTGAACCTTCCAGAACCCCTTTGAAGATTTCTGACAAAATTTGATTCTTCTTCCTCTTCTTCTGGGACGTGGCTTGCTTCATAATAATCTCCTTTGCCTGATGCCTTGAAAGCAGCTTCTCTTCTGTCTGATGGACCTCCCTTTCTCATTTCATAAGCAGTTAGAATTCCATGTAGCTGAGACATAGTAAGAATTCGTAGATTTTCCTTTTCTTCTATTGCAGATACTTTAGATTCAAACTTGGGGGACAATGATCTTAGAACCTTTTCAACCACAATAGCCTCTTTTATTTCTTCACCCAAATTTTTCATACAATTAACAACCTCATCTACCCGAAGAAAATAGTTAGCCACACTTTCATCATTATACATTTTGAGAGTCTCATACTGAATTCTGAGAGTTTGAAGTTTAGCACGCTTTACCTGTTCATCTCCTTCATAGCTCGTGACAATTTTGTCCCATATCTCTTTTGCGGATTTATAGTGCATTACCTTCATGAATTCTGATTGAGATATACATCCTAATAGAGTACTGACTACTTTCGCATTTGTTTCATACTTCTTTTTCTCGGCTGCATCTGTAGGAGTAGCTGAAGGAAAAGCGTAGCCTGTCTCTACGATGTCCCAAACTTCTGTACCAAGAGATTGAAGATAGGCAGTAACTCTTACCTTCCAATAATTGAAGTTTTTCCCATCAAAAACTGGTGGCCTGATTGATGCTTCTCTCTCGTAATTGCTCATGATGAATGATCTACCTTCAAGCGATCAAGCTTCTCTGAAGGACCTGCTCTGATACCAATTGTTGGAAATAATACTGAGAGGGGGGGTGAATCAGTATTATCTAATTCTTTTAATAAATCTTCCTTATTTGTTCTTTGAATTAGTTTTGCATGTCAGTACCATAAAATAATGAGCATGAACAAAGAAAACAGATAGTCACACCAAAGAACACAAGATGTAAGGTGGAAACCCAATGTGGGTGAAAACCACCTGCTACAATATGTCTCTATCTTCTTTCAAATTAGAAACTCCTTTTACAATGGTTTTGTACTGGTGCAGTCCTTTACCAGTACGCAGGCTGCAACCTGCAGAGAGCTACAACTCTCTCTCGTTTTCCAGTCTCTCCTGGAAGGGAGCTACAACCCCCTACTTCTTTTCTTACAAGGACCACTTTTCATAAATTTTCAAACTGGATCCATAAGCATCAAATGATCATCAAGTATAAGAGAATCACCCAATCAACTGTAGTAACTAGATCAACAATAATAGGACCAAACCCAGAACACAGCAATGATAAACAAAGATTTTAAGAGAAGTAAGCACCCTGTTCAACTGCTTGCCTGCTTACGTAAGCACCCTGCTCAACTGCTTGCCTGCTTACAGTAAGCACCCTGCTCAACTGCTTGCCTGCTTACAGTACGCACCCTGCTCAACTGCTTGCCTGCTTACAGTACGCATCCTGCTCAACTGTTCGCCTGCGTACCTCGCTCTGAGTCCATTGAACTGCCTGCGGACCTCCGCACCTGCAACCCTTCTGTGCCTGCGTACCGGCGCACCTGAAACCCTTCTGTGCCTGCGTACCGGCGCACCTAAAACCCTTCTGTGCCTGCGTACCGGCGCACCTGAAACCCTTCTGTGCCTGCGTACCGGCGCACCTGAAACCCTTCTGTGCCTGCGTACCGGCGCACCTGAAACTCTTCGTTCCTGCGTATGCACGCACTTTTCTTTCACTGTACCTACGTACCTTCAGGCATAGATAATTTCAAGACTTCAGAAATAACCCAGACAGTCAGATCTACAGATCTGAACATGCGCCGAAGAGATCTCAGTCCATCAATAGATTCGCCTTATTTAGATCTAGACTAGATCTAGCCCTCATAAGATATTCAACCCAAAAACATGCTCAAGCCAAATGATCTCCTTTGCTTTATATAAGAAAGCTCTCCCTTAAAACATGGATCAATACCACGAGCCGACACCATAATAACCCAATACCGTCGGCTAAATACCAAGAGTAAAACATAAGAAAACCCCACATGTGAATTTCTTTGCCTTGAAATGTGTGCACTGGGGGTATGCACCTCCTGAACGGGATAACTGCGGGTATGTACGCACTTTATGTAACACTGACCTGCGTGTACACACCTTATGTAAGGTGTACCTGCGTACCCCTTATTTTCTTCAATATTTGATAGCTGATCATCAATCTCTGCTGCTAACTTGAAGTACTGTGATCTATCACCTGAATGGGTTGCCATCAAGGACAACACTTTAGCCATAATGCCAACAAACAATTCTATGCCATTGTCATATCAGACTGGCAACCGAAAATGAGTTAAAAACGAGGTAGTTAACTGACTAAAATTATAAAAAGTGCCTCGCGGTAACTCAATGTACCATTTGGCCGTGAGACCAGTGCACTGGAAAAGTCTAAGACGGATTGAATCATCTGTAATGGAGTTAGACGCACACCAGAGGTGGTAAGTCATCACATGGTTCGATGGGTCCTCTCCTGATTTACCTTCGAACTTGGGAATGTCACTGGGCAACTTATTCAGCATTGGCGGCCAAAACGGAAGATAATTAATGGGATCGTTCGTTAGGCGTGACAAGTCAGGTAAGTCCAAAGTTGCGATAAACGGTAACTACCGATTAGGATCCGTAAAACTCTGGGTCATGAGACCAGCTAAAGGAGGAGGATATCTATGATAACTAGGAATAGGAATCGCGTTTGGGATATTGTATCCTCCTGGAAAACCAGGATTAACTGGACCGTACTGGGGTTGTTGAGGTTGTTGATAAGTGTACCCAGGATATGGTTGATACTGATAAACTGGCTGCTGCACAGCAGGACCAAATTGGTACTGTCCCTGGTACGGTTGATAAGTGAATTGTGGTTGACTTGTGACAACTATACTTAAACCAGGTTGTCCTACAGGCATCTGAACCGAAGTTTGAATCGTAGATGTAGACGGTGGCAAAGATGTCTGAGGAGTAGATACAGGAATAGTAGAAACCGGAGCTGTCGATACTCCAGAAGTAGGTGGGGCAGATTGAACAGATGTCGCGGCAGTTGTAGCAGTCGTTTGAGGCAGAGTACGAAGTGTACTAGGCCCAGGCTGAGAAACTACCGAAGGTACAGAAGTTTGAATGTTAGACTGGACTGGTTTCTGGGGCGAACCAGAAACTAGGGGTTGTCCAGTTTGAGATGACAACTGTACACTTGGCTGCAATACCTATTGAGCTTGCGATGGATCCCACACTATATTCATTCCGGGGTACTGACCCATAACTGGTTGAGAATACTGAGGACCATAACCGGATTGAGGGTAGGATTGATCATTGAAAGGTACATTTTCCGTTCCTTGAACATACGTTTGACCGGAGGGTGTTTGGAAACATTGGTTCGAGTATTGACCTTGGGGTTGATACCCTTGAGGCACATACTGATACTGGGGTTGACCTTGAGGTATAAATTGATACTGGGGTTGACCTTGGGGTACATATTGAGTCTGGGGTTGACCTTGAGGAACGTACTGTCCCATAGGTATGTACTGTCCTTGAGGTTGCCCCCCAAATGCAAACTGTGTACCTTGAGGTTGCCCCCCAGGCGTTAATTGAGGCTACCCCCCAAGCGGTAACTGGCCACCTTGAGGTTGAGGATTGGGAATAGAACCTGACATCATAAGAATGTCTTCTACGCTCAACGGCTTAGTACCAATGTTTCCAGTTAATAACCCTTGCTCAATGGGTTGAGGAGATGCTCCCAAAAAAGTACCAGAAAGTGACTGATACCCGGAGGGAACAGAAGGACCGCCGTACAAAAAAGATTCGGGCGATTGAGTAAACATGGATGACTGTCCTGCCATATTGACAAGAGTATAAAAACCTCTAGGTGTTGGGTGATAAGGAGCACGAGGTGGTGAAAAACTTAACCCTGAGTTTTCTAAAAAATTAGTCAAAGAAAGATACCAAGAACTACTCCTAGGTGGATTGTAAAAAATTGATTCACGCTCCCTTAGTTCAATAACAGGTTGATTTTCAGGGATAGGGATGCCTACTTCTTCTTCCGGAGCAAGTTCTTCAATAGCAATAAGTCCAGAAGGAAGATCTTGGGTGATTACTCTTTCTACCCTATGTGAACTAGGACCACTAGAAGTTGGAGAAACAAACCCCAATGTCGGAGTAGCAGCAAATTCACTTTCAGGCTCGGATATTTCAGGTTCTTCACTTATATCACTAGTAGATGAAAAGCTACCAGTAATTTCGGAAACAGACACTGACTGTGGATTATACTCTGCTACTAACGGTTGAAAATCAGGATGTACTATCAAAGAAGATTCTCCTTCCTCAGGTGACCCAACTCTACTGTCTCTAGGAGTTACGAGGACTTTCAAGCCTTCGAGCTGGCTCGGTACTTCCTCAGGAGGTTGGCCCCGAAGTCTACGGGACTTCCTCAGTAACTCAGCCACGTTTACAAACTTAGGAGACTGGCCTCGAAGTCTACAGGACTGTCTTGGTAATTCAGCCACAGTTAAAAAATTTTAACTACTTCACACACAAACAAAGTAAAATCTCAATGAAAAGCACCTAAAGTCTCTAAAGAACCAAACAAATTTGAATCACACGCCTAAAGAATCTAGGAGATCAAACACACACAAACAGTGACTTTCCGTACCGAAAACACTAGTTGGTGATGAAATCCAACGTCGCAAGTTCAATACAGAAATGGCGGTTGGAACAGTTACCCCGGCAACTTGCTTAATGAATAGACTGACACAAGTTCCTCCACTTAACCGTCTCGAGTGAAGAGAACCCCCCAAAAAATCCAAGTGAGTCTAGCCGATGTCTGCTCCAGGTACAATGGGATCTTCCCACCACTGTCACCTCAGGAAGAGTCCTAAAGAATATGGCCACTAAGGTTACCAACTGAGACAAATATACCTGGGGGAATAGTCTACGATCCGATACCCACACAAGGGCAGAGTAGCAAGCTCAATCCCCTTGAAGGCTCCTTGACATAATCCAAGGTTTACCAACAAGTGACCTCAGGCTCCTCGACAATGGTTAATCGAGGTTTACCGTTTTTAATACGTGAATATCTGGCGTCGTTCCCAATGAGGAAGGATTGATTCCCACACTGGTTCGGACACGATCTCGTGCTTCTCCTTTAAGAGGAGCTTTCCCAAATCATAAATGCAACAATTGGATTTCTTCCCTACCACAAGATACAACTACTTGTTTGTTTTTACTGTCTTGGAGAGTTAATTACTCCCCTACTCCAAGACACTAGCCTAAGCTAAGTTGGTGTATCAGAGCCCTAGAAATAAAAACATTACTAGGTGAATTTTACTTTAAGCGTTAATTTTAGTGGTTTTTGTTTAAGTCCAAAGGTGCGGAGATGAAACTTGTGGTATGAAGACTCGACTCAAAATCACTAAAAATGCACCTAAGATGATTTAAACAATCTTTTTCTCTTCGATGAACTTCTAAACTAAGAAAGAGTTTGAGAATGCAAATACTTTGTAAACACAAATCTTTCTCAATTCAACAAATTAAAAGAAGAGTTTTTGTCCTTTTCCAATGCACTCAAAACGAGACAACTAGTTATTTCACAAAAATTTCCCTTTTTCGTTTCAAAGCACTCAATCACTACAAACAAACTTTTTTCAAAAGAGATTTTTTATTTTTTAAGTAAAACACTCAAAACTATGAAAATGACTAACTTTGAGATCTACAAATTATAAAAACCTATTTGAAGTCAAAGCCTACTAAAAGTCTTTTTTAAGGATGTTTTACTTAGCTAGATGTAAGCTAAGGACCAATTTATGCAGAATCACAAATAAGTCAAGAACAACCAATTTTGTTTTCTTTTTGAAAATGAAAATCCAAACTTTCAAACACAAGCTTTTCGAAGTTTTGTAAAGAGACAACTCGAAGCGGATTCCTCAAACAAGGGGAGATTTCCTAAATGGCCAGACTCATAAGAAGGCTGGTAGACACTAAGGTGATCTGAAGTCCCTAAAGCTTCTAAGCTCATTGCCACTACGCAACCAAAATGAAAAACAAACCCAACAAGCAAAACTCCTAGGAATTTCACTTAAAACCCTAACATTAACGAAATTAATCTAAGGAAAGCTTCTGACAAGTTATATGCAGGTCTGGGCAGTAGATAACAATTTCTAAACAAACACTAAGCTGACTAACAGAGGAAATCTTAGGGTTTTTCAAAATTTTGACAGGGTTCGTAGGCCCACAGTTGACACAGGTGCGGTCCCTCTCTGTGCTAAAAGCCAAGCTGCGGGTAGGTATGCACTGTGTCAAACGACTAGGGTGCAGTCCTCTCCCAAAGCTATGAAAAACGAAAAATAACCCTGGATCTACAAACTCTACCCAATTTTACACACAACAAGCCAAAAACAGAAACAAAAACACAGTTTCTCAAGTCAAAGTAAAAACAAGGAAAACAATCAAGTCCCCAGTGGAGTCACCATTTTGTCACACGGAATAAGTCGATCTTGCGGACAAGATAGACCTTCCTAGAATCTAAAGAAGACCTAATGACAAGCAAACCAACCAGACACTATCTTTCTCTAAATATGCTTTGATAAACAATAGCAAACAAGTGCTTTTAGGGCCTACCTTAGGTCCAACGCAAGCTTGTGGATGCCCTCGCTTCTTCGATTCAAATGAGCTCCTTTGTCGCGAATCTGCAAACACAAACAAGGTAAACAAATTAAATAGCACCTGAAAATCCAATTGCATAAAACATATTTAACATGAAAGTCAAGGAGTCCATGAAACAAATAACATAAGATACTTGTTGAGAAAAATGAGTTTGATTGTGTTAATTCAAAAGAAGAAGAACTTTACAATCTTTGCCTTGACACTGTACAAGCTCCTCCCAAGGTCCAGCAAGAAGTCTCCTCTACTTTGACAAGTTTCACTCACTCCCCAATGAAGCCAAAAAGGTATGTGATCTCTCCTCTTAAGCTCAACTAGGAAGTATTGATTTCACCAGCATTTACCCTAAAAAATGTTCAGCTTCTAACCTCCTTAGCAACCAGCCCAATGCCTATATTTATAGTGCAATGGAGGGATGTTACTAGGTCCTCCTTCAAAGGGATAAAGCCCTCCTTCAAAGGGATAGCTCCTCTCATCAAGGGATTAGCTCCTTCTCTTTTGGGATGCATGAACCACCTCAGAGCGAACAATCCACGTCAAAATTCCTTCTAGAAACCTCTAGAATTAACCCAAAGTGAGTTTTTTAAGATAAAACTTGCACCTTTTGACTTTCACAGGGGTCCGCACCTACGCCGTTAGGGACAGAGCAGGCAGGTCCGCAGTTTTTGTACACAGAAGGTGCGGGACCGCAGGTGACAGTGAGAGAAAGTGTGGAACTAGAGTTTCATTGACTTTTAATGTCTTTCTCCCATTTTCAAAGCTTGACTTGAAGAGCTGAGTTCTGAGACTTGCTTAGGAGGACAGTACAAGCGATGATAGACCCATACTGACTGCAAATAATCATGGTCATGATATTTTTGTGTAACAAATTCTAATTTGATTTGGTTTCCCATTATAGGGAAGCCACATGTGAGACCAATCAGTTGAAATATAAGCATGAATTTTTTCAGACCATTCTCTGCTAAGGATCAAACCATAAAACTCAGGGATGTCAGCAATTAATATATCAATTCTTTGGACAACCATAGGATCAACAGATAATTTGATAGTAACTAAATTTATTTCTCCTAAAACTTGAACCTTAGCTCGATCAAATTAAACAATATGAACTGCAGATTTTTGAGGCTCAATATTTAATTTGGAGAAAACTAATGTTGGCATTATATTTGATGAAGCCCCTTGATGGCTTATTGGGGCCTTACCTAGGTTCGAAAGAGTTATTAGCCAAACAAATCCCACACTACTAGCCCTTTCGGCAACAGGCTGCAGAGTACGGACTGAAGTCTCACCTGAGGTAGTAGGGGAGGGTGCTGGAACCAAGTTTCCGCACCCTTGGGATGTCTTGATGTGGTCTAGAGGGGTCACGAACCGTTCTTTGGCCTCGCGCCACTCTGTACTATGGTCAATATTCCGCGTAGATCCGTACAGATGCACTTTCTTATTAATGAAATTATTACAATCTGATCTTCTTCTTACAGTCTTTAAGCAAACATTTGACAATAAAACTGAGTGCGCACAATCACAATTCTTCAATACAGTGCATAAATTCATAACATAAACAACAGATAGATTTGCAGTAAAGCACACAATGATTCAGAAATTCTTATCTTTATTTATCTTCTATCAATACAACTAGATCCGACCTGCGCACTCAACTGCAGCAGTCTACGCACACAGCTGCGAACTCTACCAGGCTTCTGTGCACACAGCTGTAGAGCCTCTATCTATCTATCTATCAACACCCTTGACTCGGACTTAGAGATGCAGAGCACCTATTACTTCCAAAAACCCATAGCACATCATATCTTCTCCAAAAATTGACTTTTAACCATAGAGACTTGCTCTATTTATACATTTCCATGGTCCACAGACCATGGGTAGGCCAACTCACTTTCTATTTTCTTACCTTATTTTCGGGCGGACAACCCTTTGACTTGACTCATTACAATTTGCGCTCTGCACACTTTGTGGAGCCTTTTCCATACTTTTACCCAAAATTGTGGGCTTTGAGCCCCCAAAACCGTTACATGGGGCCTCCGCTACCCAACAGGCCCCCCAACACAATCATCGTGACTCATCTCGATTCACTCGGCTAGTGCGGAAATCTTTGTGCGAAGGTCATTCAGCAACTTCTACACTTCGCTTACACTTGCAACAAAATCTTTTGCCATCTGTTGTACCTATTCTACGCAATCCACCAAGGCATCAATATCAATTTTAGTTGCTTTTCCAGGTTCATATACTTCCTGCATGTGTGCTATCTTTCACTTGATGGTGGTGGAAACCGCGAATACCTCATCAAGCCAAGGCTGGATACATTCTTTAATCACTTCTTCCTTCTGCCGAGCGGTGTCAGCTTATATCTTGAGATCCTGGGCCTCCCTCATCTTGGCCAAGTGCCGCGTAATAGCAACTATCTGCGCGGTCCCCTTGACATTATCATAGGCTTGTTGTAGCTCCCTTGCCTCTGTTTCCAACCGCTGTAAGGTTGGGTCTTCCTGTAATGAAGTGAGCGTAATAAGTGACTGATCCAACAAGTCGACGCACTCCTTCATGGCACATGCTATTGTTTCCCACCTGGATTGAATGATGCCTCTCCACTGCTCTGTGACCTCCAGTGGTATAGAGGGTTTTGATTTTAGTTTCAGTTCGACAATCTGTAGGGTGAGGGCCAACTGGATCCTTGTGGCTTCTTCCTTTGCTTCGCTGAACCCACTGGCCAACTTGTGGATTCCTATGCCAATAGGTAAATCTGCCACAATCTCCAGCTCAGGGGCATGACAACATGCCTCCTCCACAATTTGGCCCAACTGTAGATTTTGCGCTACCGCTTCATCACGTTGGAGGCTCAATTGTTCTATGTTAATTCGTTGCTCACTAAGTACCTATACCGCACGTCCTTCCCTAGCGTGGAGCTCCATCGTTGCACTATCCTAGAGCTAGTATAAGCTCTTGCATCAAAGGGCAGCCAAATTTAATCCAAGCCTCGTGAGCCAGCCTACCACAGCTCTGTCCACCGCATTTTCTACTGTCAATGCCCCTATTGGGAGTGCAATAGTATGAGCCATTGTGGCCTATAGTAGCTGCTCAGTTGCTGACATACCCGTAGCTCCATGGGTAGTGATGATTCCCGGCTGTGAGGCCCGTGCTCTGAATTCCTACAGCTACATGGAGAGTGCCCCCAACACAGTCTATTGCTTCGTCATGGCCTCGTCAAGCGCCTCCCGGGTGACTTCGCGAATTGTATCCCCAGTGTCACCTAGGTCACCTTCAATCAATGTGACAGGTTCCCCATCCAACTTAGACACCTTGGTCTTCTTTCATGGCTTTGACCGTTCTATCAGTCGTGGTCGTTTTAAGGGCAAACCAGTGGTGGTTGTCACTGTACCTTCCATCCCTATATCAGGGGTTGGCTCTGTGGTCACATTCGGGTCACTTTCATTCTCAGTAATAGCAGCCCCTTCTACTGTCACCTTACCTGTAGAAGCCTGCACTGCCTCCTGGGTTGTCCTTACCTCCACAACGAGCTGTTCCTTCTACTTTTGTTGTGCTAAGCGCTTGGCCTCAACCTTCTGTTTTTGGATGGTGGTATCATCATGCCCTACCGCATCTGGTCTGCACCACTTTGGTGGTCGGGTATCCAATACCATAAAAATAGCCTCATCGATGGCAATGAAGGGAAGTGTTGTTATGAAACCAGCTCAAGAAAAGATAGAAAAGATAGATCAACGCCTTAGAATTCAGCCTCTTCGAGGGGGCAACCTCCTTTACATTACATAAATGAACAATTCTTTGATGATACAAATGAAAAAACCTCCTTTCTATATATAGGAGTCTAAGGAGTCACAATATAATCCAGTCGACCTAACAATAATAATATAAAGCCACAAAAATAATAATAGAGGGTTTCTATCGGGCACAGAAATAACAACATGGGGGTAATAGGGGCACAACAATATAAATAAGGGGTATAACTACAATAGTAATGGGGTAATCACTAGTATTATAGGGACCCAACATGCCCCTCTCCTTCAAAAAAGTGTTGTCCTCAACGCTTGAGTAGTTTTGGATACTTCTGCATAAAATTCTCATCCTCCCATGTGGAATCTTCAGCGGATAAGTTCTTCCACTTGATAAGATACTCTGAAATTGATCAATTTCGTAGCTGTTGAGTTCTTGTTTCTGTGACTGCTTCCGGTTCCAATATAATTTTTCCTTCCTCATCAAGTTCTGGCAATATTGTTTGCACTGGAAGCTTGTTGCCTATAACCTTCTTTAAACATGAAACATGGAAAACTGGGTGCAATCGAGAAGCTGCAGGAAGCTCCAATTTGTATGCCATAGTACCAATCTTTTGCAACACCTTGTACAGACCATAATACTTTGGTGATAATTTATTATCCTTCTTAGCTTTCTTTAGGGACATTTGCTTATATGGTTGTAGCCGTAGGAATACCCAATCACCTACATCAAAACTTCTTTCACTGCGATGTTGATCTTCTTGTTGTTTCATTCTATTTTGTGCCAACACGAGGTTATCCTTTAAGAGTTGGAGGACTTGTTGTTGATGTTCGATGTGATGTTCCACTGCCTAAACCTTAGAATTTTCTCTTAAATATGATGTGATGGATGGTGGTTGATACCCATAAAGTGCCATAAATGGGGTCATTTTTTTTGCTGTATGGAAGGAAGTGTTATACCACCATTCAGCCAGAGGCAACCATTTGACCCATTGTGTCTGTTTATCAGATACAAAGCAACGAAGATATCCTTCCAAACATTTGTTTACTATCTCAGTTTCCCCATCAGATTGAGGATGATAAGATGAGCTATGAGCTAACTGAGTACCAAGACAAGAAAATAATTCTGTCCAAAAATTTCCAGTGAAAATGGGATCTCTGTCACTTACAATAATCTTTGGGTTTCCATGTAGCTTTTGAATTGTTTCCATAAATGCAGTAGAAATTGTACTGGCTTTAAATGGATGTGATAATGCACAAAAGTGTGCATACTTGGTAAGTCTGTCAACTACCACCATGATGACACTCTTTCCCTCAGACTTGGGTAAACCTGTGATAAAATCCATTGAAACCTCCTCCCAACGTTGGCTTGGAATGGATAAAGGTTGTAATAGACCCGGTGTCTTAATTGTTTCAACTTTATTTTGTTGGCAAACCAAACATTCCACCACAAACTTTTGAATATCTGATTTAAGGCCATCCCAAAAAAATTCCTTCTTAACCCTGTGGTAAGTTTTTAAAAATCCTGAGTGCCCTCCTAAGGGAGAAGTGTGCAATTCCATAAGAATCTTTTGTTTTAGCTGGGAATTCTTACAGAGGTATAAGCGATCTTTGTACCATAATGAATCATTTTGCCAGCTAAATGTATCAGACGTACTGGAATCTTGTTGTAGCTTTCGAATAAGTGCCCACACTTCTTCATCATTCTTCCATTCCTCCCTTGCTTCGTTTATCCAATCTGGTTGGATAATAGAAATGGCGCACAACAATGCTTCCACATCCTCATCCTTTCTTGAGAGTGCATCTGCCACCACATTTTGCTTCCCTTTTTGTAGATGATTTCAAAGTCATAACCCAACATCTTTGTGACCCACTTTTGTTGCTCTTCAGAGGATAATCTTTGTTCTAAAAAGTATTTAAGGCTATCATGATCCGTTTTTACCTTGAAGTGTCTTCCCATTAGGTAGGGTTGCCATTTCTTAAGTGCATGGAGTATTGCCAACATTTCCTTCTCATAAATAGCTTTGCTTAAAAACTTTCCCTTGATTGGACGACTTTCAAAAGCAATGGGTCTTTCATCTTGCATTAGAACAGCACCAATTCCATTTCCTGAAGCATCACATTCCACAATAAAGGTTTTTGTGAAGTCCGGTGTAGCTAAGACCGGTGCTTGGCACATTGCCTCTTTAAGATGTTCAAAGGCCTTTGTTGCTTCCGGAGTCCATGAAAATGCATCTTTCTTCAATAATGTTGTTAGAGGTGCTGCTATTCTCCCATAATTCTTAACAAACTTGCGATAATACCCTGTCAACCCAAGAAATCCTCGCAGATGCTTTATGGATGTGGGGATTTTCCATTCCTTAATGGCTTTAATTTTGCTAGGGTCTACCTTAACTCCTTCATGAGATACAATATGACCCAAATATTCCACCTCCTGGACTCCAAAGAAACATTTGGATCTTTTTGCATATAATTGTTTCTCCTCCAATAGTTGTAGCACCCTGTCAACATGTTCAACATGATCCTTCCAAGACTTGCTGTAGATTAGTATATCATCAAAAAATACTAACACAAATTTTCTAAGGAATGGTTTGAAAATTGAATTCATCAAACCTTGAAATGTTGAAGGTGCATTGGTAAGGCCAAAAGGCATGACCAAAAATTCATAATGACCCTCATGAGTTCTAAATGCCGTTTTCAGAATGTCTTCAATCTTCATTCTGATTTGATGATATCCCGAACGAAGATCCAACTTGGTGAAGTAAATTGATCCATGCAATTCATCCAGTAATTCATCAATGACAGGAATGGGGAACTTATCTTTAATAGTGAGCTTGTTGAGCTCCCTATAATCCGGACACATGCGCCATGATCCATCCTTCTTGTGCACCAATACTACTGGAGCAGAGAAAGAACTTTGACTTGGTTGAATTATACCAGCCTCTAGCATTTCTGCAACCATACGTTCAATTTCACTTTTTTGGACATAGGGATATCTGTACGGCCTGATGTTTGGAGGAACACTTCCTGGAATCAGATGAATAGCATGATCATGATCACGCATAGGTGGGAGACCTTTGGGAGTCTCAAATACCTTGGAATGATTTTCCATGACTTTTTGGAGATCTGGAGAAATAGATGATTCCGATGTGGAAACATCTAGCGAACATAATTGTGCAATTACACCTCTTTTCTCCTTTTTTAGAAGCTTTGTCATACCATTAGAGCTGATTATCTTTCCTGGTTTCCCTGCAATACCCCTTAATTCAACTTCCTTTCCTTCTGTAGAAAATTTGATGAAAATTTCTTGAAAATTAAAAGCTATTGTACCCAAGGATTGTAGCCATTGGACTCCTAGTACAACATCAGCACCTCCCATTGGAATGGAAAGCATTGGGCTAGTCAATACATATTCTCCCATGGATAGCTTGATATTATGGCACCTTCCAGAGCAATTTATTGTTCCTCCATTTGCAATCATCACTTGACACTCTGGTGCTGGATATAGGAAGCAATTCAATTCTTTTGCTACCCTACAATGAATAAAATTGTGGGTGCTTCCTGAATCAATCAACACTATTACCTTTTTCTTCTTGATTTGTCCTTCTATCTTGATGGTTTGAGGAGTGGTAATTCCCACCAATGCATTACAAGATATGGTCGGATTTATTTGTTCTTCATCTAGGCTTTGTTCCTGGAGTATATCTTCTTCTTTTGACCTTTCTTGCTCCTTTTCTTCTTCCTCTTCACAATCTATGTAGAATAATTTCTTCTCAGCACACTTATGACCTTTAGTGTATTTGCTATCACAACTGTAACAAAGCCCTTTTGCTCTTTTTTCTTCCAATTGTTGTGGTGTCAACCTTATAGGTTGTGGAAGACTAGGGGCAACAACACTTCCATCTTTATAGTTGTGAGTGGTATGCTTCCTGGTTGCCATAATTTTGCTTTCCATTTTTCTTGCTAACCTGAATGCCTTCTCTAATGAATCAGGTTCCCAAAGGCGAACATCATGTTGGATATTATTCTTTAAAGACCCTATGAACACATCAATCCTATGCTCCTTTGGAATATCTTTTACCCTTATGTTCAATTTTTGGAACTCCTCAATGTGCTCCATTACTGAACCCTTTTGTTTGAGACTTATCAATTGGCTAAAAAAAGTGTTGCTTTTTGTATCTATCAATTCTTCCGTAAAAATTGCCCAAGTCATAAATTTTTTACGAAGGAAAATCCATTGATACCATACAAACTGATTTGGTTCCAAATATACAGTTGCCATACGTACCTTTTGTGTGTTTTGCACATTATTGAGATCGAAGAACTGCTCCATCTGTAATATCCATGTGGCAGGATCCTTGCCATCAAACTTCCTCATATCGACTTTTGGAATATGGTGGGTCTTCGATCCAACATTAGCGTCTATGGAATCATGATTAACATTACTTGTGTTCACATCATGAGTTTCCTTTACAACCTTTTCACCATTAGTAAGTATTTCTTGTAGAAAATTTGTCAAATATGTCTTCAAATCCACCATGTCTGTCTTCAAATCTGTCCTCAAATCTATCTTCAAATCATCCATCTTAGCTTCCATGCCCTTTATCTTAGATTCCACACCATTTATCTTAGATTCGACGCCATTTATCTTAGATTCCATGCCACTTATCTTAGCATCTGTTAGCTTTTGTGAGCGTGACATTTGATGCACTTGTTCTTGTAATTTTGATATATCATGTAGCATTTCTTCCTCTTCTTCATGAGTCATGCTAGAGATTTCAGGTTCCTTACTAGGTGTTTGCATTTTCTTTCCTCGGGGCATCAGTTGCCGATAATAATGCTTTACTATGCCCTTTGAATTCCGTTAAACCAAGCTTACACAAAAATTTAAAAAAAACTACACACCTTTTTTCACTTTATAGAATCCTAATATTGAATCTGATGTATCTCTGTAATTTCGTATCATCCAATTCTGAAATTGTGACCTATAGTAGCCCTTTGTGTCCTCTTTCTAATGCCACAAGTCTGACCCAAATTGGATTTTCCAAGGAAGCGTTATGTGAAATCTCCCACAGTGACTTGCTTTTAGACTAGTTCAGTAGAGTGAAATTGTACGACGTGCCACGAGTCACGGTTTCAACCTTTGAATCTAAAACACACATAAAAGAAACTAAAGTCCGTCCTCTTTCTGTACCTTCTGATGAAATTTCAATCCGATCCCCAGAGAGAAAGTTATGACGATTTTCCCCAGGTCACCTGTTTTGAATGTAATTGAGGAGTCTGCAAAAAGACCACCTTCCTCAGATCATATCTCCACAAATATCACGCGAAAAGCTATGAAATTTGGACCCAACCTTCAGATCGATTTCTTCTCAAATGGGTTTTTTTTGTGACTTCTGAAACATCACAGAAAAAAAGTTATAGCGAAAATGCCACGATGACCTGTTTGGAGCAGCGAAACCCTAGAATCCAAAGCTCTGATACCAAATGTTATGAAACCAGCTCAAGAAAAGATAGAAAAGATAGATCAACACGTTAGAATTTAGCCTCTTCGAGGGGGCAACCTCCTTTACATTACATAAATGAACAATTCTTTGATGATACAAATGACAAAACCTCCTTTCTATATATAGGAGTCTAAGGAGTCACAATATAATCCAGCCGACCTAACAATAATAATATAAAGCCACAAAAATAATAATAGAGGGATTCTATGGGGCACAGAAATAACAACATGGGGGTAATAGGGACACAACAATATAAATAAGGGGTATAACTACAATAGTAATGGGGTAATCACTAGTATTATAGGGACCCAACGAGTGTGGTCCACGTCTGCTCTGGAACCTTTCATGCCCAGATGTATACATCGTGCATATCCACCTTAAAATTGGCTACGTTCTTCACACTATCATATACCTCAGTAGATAGACAGGGTTGCTGGTTGATCCACTGCTGAATGTTCGCTTCCATCAGTATCCAAAAAATCTTGACTTCTCAGATTCTTGCGGCGTCCTTCATCGCCCAGAGCGACACGTATTTTGTGGCCTCTGGCCAATCCTAGTCCAAGGAAGGAAACTGACTATCTTCGGGTAATTCACTTGTAACCAGAAGGATGGATAATAGCAACCACGCATAGTGGAAGGTCTTACCCTCCTCTTGGGCCTCCGTGCGATTGGTCAGGAATTCGTCATAGAGGAACTGTGCCCAATTAAATTGTTCCCCTTCTACACATTGCTCAGCTAGCACGACGACTATTGTTGGGACCTCGTTGCCTTGGCATTTCCTCATCACTTTGTCTGCCAACAACTGGGTAGGAATGTAGAACCATTTTTCCGAAATACTATCAATGACATACCCTCTCTGATTTTTCTCCAATTTGTATTTCTTTTTCAGGGCTTCTATCATCATCAAATTTCCACTCAACCCAACAATTTCCATGAGGTCCCTGCCTTCACAGGGAAGCCGAGAGATCCTATCAATGAGCTACACCATGATGGGGACAAGTTTGTCTATCCATAAGTACCCATCGTGTGCCAAGTAGTGTAGTTTCCAGATGACCAATATTATCATGAGAGGCCGATGAAAATGTGGAATTGACAGGAGACAGAGTAACCCAGCCTCTTCTACCTTTCGCAGCCATTCTTGCAGCTGTAGTGTCATAACTTCCCCCTCTGTGATTTGTTCCATTAGTTCACTAGTTTCCAAATGGGGAAATTTCTTAGTATCTGCAAGGTCCCAGTGTTCAAATTTCATAGTAGGGATGCGGCTGGTCACCATGCCTTCGAACGGAACCCCTTTAGGAAGAGATGGAGTGATGAGCATGCTATCAACGACATCCAAGTCTTGGGGTACCTTGGCCTTCCCTTTCCTTGGAGGAACGTACTTGGGTCACTTTACTGGTTGGATATATTCTTTTGTTTCTTCTTCGGGTTATATTTCTTCGACATAGGTTGGAGGGTCCTCTTCTTCTTCATCACTCTCAATAGTAATAGTTTTGCCTTTTTCCTCCATCGACAATTTTCTGAATCACGGATTTCACGGAGACATCCAGACCGGTCTTGCTACCTATGGGTTCTTTTTGGTCCATGGCATCCTGGGTGATTTAGGGATTTTAGTTGTAACATCCTTGGTGGTGGATATCGACCTGAGTAGGGACTCCTGTATTACGTTCCACAAGTCTTTAAACCATGGGCTTGCTTTTATGACTACCTCATTCATCCTATGCCACTCTATTGGAACCCTGAACAACTTACTATGCAAGGGGCCAAAGGGTGTGTGGTAACAAGCCACTTGTGCTTATTAGGGCCTAACCCAGGTTCAGAAGAGTTATTAGCCAAAAAAATCCCGCACTACCGCCCCTTTCAGCAATATTCCACGGAGTGCGGGCTGAAGTCTCACCCAACGTAGTAGGGGGGTGCTGGAACCAGGTTTCTGCACCCTTGGTATGTCTTCTTGTGGTCTAGAGGGGTCGTGAACCGTTTTGTGGCCTCATACCACTTTGTACTGCGGTCGATCTTCTGTGTAGATCCGTACATATGCACTTTCTTATTAATGAAATTATTATAGATCTAATCTTCTTCTTACAGTCTTTAAGAAAACATTTAACAATAAAACCCATAGTGCACAATCACAATTCTTAAAGACATCACATAAATTCAAAACATAAACAACAAATAGATTCGCGATAAAGCACACAATGATTTAGAAATTCTTATCTTTATCTATCTTCTGTCACTACAACCAGATCCGCCCTGTGCACTTAGTTTCAGGGGTCCATGCACACAGCTACAGAGCCTCTATCTATCTATCAACACCCTTGACTTGGACTTACAGATGCAGAGCACCTATTACTTCCAAAAACCCATAACACATCATATCTTCTCCAAAAAATGACTTCTAACCATAGATCCTTGCTTTATTTATACATTTCCATGGTCCACGGACCATGGGAATGCCGACTCACTTTCTATTTTCTTACCTTATTTTCGGGGGGACAACCCTTTGACTTGACTCATTACAATTCATGCTTCACGGACTTCGCGGAGCCTTTACTATACTTTTACCCAAAATTGTGGGCTTTGAGCCCCCAAAACCGTTACACGGGGCCTCCGCTACACAACACCCCTGAATTAATCAAGCAGTTATGCAAATTTTTATTGCAGATATCATAAATCAAGAGAAAAGGAGGAGTATGAGAATTTGACCTATCCCCAATCAAAATGGCATTGGTAGCATCTACCTTATCAGATGGTGGCTTACCTAATCCTCTAGCAGCCTTTGATAATACACTAGTTGGAAGAGGAGAAGAAGGTACTGCATTTAATTCTTTAAGCAGCAACTTTTGTTGATGTTTGAGCTTGCTAAGTTCATGCAGAGAAATATTTGCTCGAGTCTTCTTCATATCTTCCATGATGTTATAATCCATGGAATCTGAAACTACTAGCATTTTAGATGATGAGGGAGGGTTGGAGGATGATGGTTGATTGTGGGGAGATACAACTGGAGCTTTCTTTGTGGGAACTTTCTCTTTAGTAACAGGATTTGAGTTTTTCTTCTTTTGATTTGCTTGACTAGGCTCTACTATACTTTTACTTCTGGTATTTACTGGAAGAGCTTCCTGTTCACTTTCATTATCAAAGTTGGGTAAGATAAAGTCCCACATTCCATGACATTCAACTATTTCATATTTTTCCACTTCTTCAACTAATAAAACTGTATCTTCTTCTTCATCATCATCCAGGTTAGATTTTGCATTAGATATAGCATTGGATGGTTTGGGATCAGTAGGTTGATTTCTTTTAAAGTTCCTAAATGATCTTTTCATAGAGGTTTTAGCTACTTGCTTTTTTATTTCAATCATTTCATTAGAAATAGTTTTAAGAACTGTTTGTAAGCCTTCCATATCATATGGATCCTTGGTTTCCTTCTTCTTTGAATCATCTCTAAAGGTAACTTTCTTGGTTTTCCTTTCTTCTAGAGCATTTTTCTTTTCCAAAGCAAGGATGCGCTTTTCAGCAGTTATTGCTTCCTTCATATTTTATGCTAATGTTGGTTTGGCAGTCCTATCAATGAATATGGCTATGTTTGAAGGAAGAGCATAAATGTACCATTCATTTTGGACCTCTTCACTAGGCTTGGATGTCGTAGGTATTTTATTCAACAACTTATTGAACCATGAGTTGAAGTCCTTAATGGGCTCTTTTGATTCAGCTTTCAGGTTGGAGAGGTCATTAATCAAAGTTGTTGTAGGCCTATCGTCTCCAAACTTAGTTAGAAATTTCCCTTGGAAAGGATCCCAGCTATTGGTAGAACCTGGTGGTAGCGAAAAGTACCATGATCTTGCTACCCCTTGTAGAGTGTATGGAAATAATTTAACAATAACATCTTCTTCCGTTACTCCATTCAAGTTAATTGATAACATGAAATTGTTTATGTGTTCTTCCACTAACAAGCCATTATTACGATTAAATTTAGGTAGCCATTTTTCAAGATGTGTTGGCAATTGGGTCAAAGGTGCAGGTATTCTGACAGCTCCTGGGTTGGTCCATGGCCTTGGTTGAGGTTGATTATGTGCCATTGTTGAGCTAATAGTAGAAGAGGGTGACGAAGGAGTTGAAAGTGATTGGGTAGAGGATGTTGAAGTTCTTGTACCTATTTGGACTATGATCTGAAGTTGGGAAACAGATCGATGACCTTATAATGGTATGGATGGAATGGACGATGAGGAGGAGAAAGTCTCACTGTGAGATTCTAATGGTGTCTTTCTAGCCCTTTGTCAACTTGGTAAAGGGAATTCAACTAGTCGAATGCCAAGCTTTTCACTCTTTGCCCTAGTAAGAAGCTACGATGGGATATATTGGGAAGTAACACTGCCTTGGGATAACTCAGACTCTTATTTGGATATTGAGATCCCCTAGAGTTTATGAATCAAATATTGTACTTCAGGAGGTTCAGGAAAAGAGTTTTCTGGCCCGTTTAGGATTTCAGTGGTGGGTTTTATATTTTTCTTTTCAACTTCTTGCTTAAGAATAGGGGATTTAGAATGTGAAGGAGAAGTTGGAGGTGATGGTGGGGGGAATTACTCTTAGAATGGCCTCTAGATTTAGATTTACTCGCCATTCATAGTCTAGCCTTCCTTCTAGCACCAAAAATGTTGATGCCTCTAAAATCATAGCACTAACATTGGGGGATAACCACGCAGTCTAGACATTAGTGAAACTCCTTATCCATTTGGTATGGTGGTTCCAATTGGATATTATGGGACCAGTTTCCCAATAAAGTGTGATTTTATGAATGGGTTTTTTAAATATATAAAAAGATGATAGGTGGTTTAATCTATAAGCTCTAAAATATACAGATATATCTATATAATCCAGGTGATCTCATAATAATGTAATTCTTGATGATTCCTAGCAGACAAATAATAAAATATATTATTTACTTATCTATAGAAAGATGCATTTAAATAACGATTACTTTGTTTAAGAAATTAAAAAAAGTAATATGAAAATATATTGCATAACATAATAATATTTATCGTTGACATATGTATACAATATAACAATTCTAAATCATTCAGAAGTGAAATAATATAGAGTTGTTTGAAACATGTGAATACATCAACAATAGCAAATCAATGGAATGTTAATTACATAAAACAAAACAAAAGAACAGTGATAGAAGTACCAAATGCATTTGAGTTTCGTTTATGCAAGTAACACTCTGGTTCAATCTTCTTATTCTAGAAACTCCAAGGAGATACAAAAATGCGAGTCTTTATGAAGATCTTTTACAAAAAGTTTGAACCTCGATCCACAGCTTATAAAAAATAAATTAAGAAGTGCAGAAGTGCAAACTTCTCAAGTCTAGTTTTATACAAATTGAGGACCCTTTCTAAAATGACACGAAATGGTATTTATAGTAAAATTAAAAACAAACTTTCAATAAAAATTGTTGAGAGTTGTTGGAATTGACTTTATCAAAATATGGGATTTGTATTTCAAAAATAGAATTGCAATAAGCTATGAAGAGATTCATCACATCTAGGCTTTATCTTGCATCTTCAATCGACAAATTGAGAGCATGCTTTGGATCTCTGGAGGATGACTCATCTTGGAATGTAATTGTCCTGCGCATGCGGCATCTGAGAGCTCGGGCATCATGCGATCAATGGCATCAACAAGGCACTTGATAGTCATCTGTTAGATGTGCGGCTTGACCAGAGAGGACCAATGTGCATCCCAGTTAAGACCTTGTACTCTGTTGAGCCACTCTTCCTTGGTGTCCAAATCTTGCTTCCATTGCTTCTCTAAAACTTTCGCCTTTGGAAGATTTCTTAGGGAACAATCAAAAATTAAATTGGCACCATATAAGTTATCATTTACCAACTCAATAACATGATTCATTATAGCCTTGGCTATGGAGGTATCTCTTTCTGCTTTCATCAACTGTGTTTCCCATTCTAAAAAGAATATCTCTTTATGAGACTCTTCAATTTTAGGTAAGTTAGTAGCTCCTCCATCCTTTGTGCTTTCCTAGGAGAGAGAGTTTGTGACTTTATCATCCACATCTTCAAATTCCAACCTGGTATTAACTTCTTGGTCAATCAGTGATGTCATTATGATGCATAATTGATCAATACAAGATATTTTTAAGCAGAGTAAATTCAGTTGTTGAGATAAAGCTTTATTTGCCTCTAAGGCTTCCTTTTTGAACACTTCAACCTTGGGATAATCTTTGAATTGTCCCAAGGAGAATTGTAGCTCAGTGATTTGCTCTTCTTTAGACTTAATCTCTTGCTGATGCATAAATTTGAGTTGCTCAAGCTATTGAGATAGTTGTTGTTGTCTCTGAATGGCCTGCTAGTTAATTTTCTACTTTTCTAGGTTTAATTGTCCTTCGAGCTACTCATTCTTCTGTTTCTCTACTGTTAACTATTCCTCAAGCCGATTAACCTTTTGCTACTCTGTTGCCAACTGTTATTCAAGTTGATTAATCTTTTGATCCTTTTCTTTGATCAATTGATTCACTTCAGTTGCCTTATCAATTGTAGCAGTTGTGTATGCACCTACAAATTGAGATAACTTAGTAAAATTCTTAGAAGGATTGACCTCTGAATCTTTCCATATGACATTCATAAATTCAGATTGAGGAGTTTTGGATGATGTTTGATCTATTTTCCTCTTTTTCCTCTGCCTCTTGACTACAGACCTGTGTTTCGGGATGTAAAACACATCTAAGGGTGGAATCTCCTCAACATTCAATGTAATCTCCCCTAAAGGATTTTCAGGGATTATTTCTATCTCTTTTCTAGTTTTTCTTTGCTAGGTGTCTCTTCAATCATAATATCAGGAATAATGGGCCATTGTGATTCAGGAGGCATAGATGTGATAATTTTTTGAGGATCATTCTAACTTTTGATTTGTTGATCAAATTGCTCCTATTCTTTAATCAATATGGGATCAATGTGAACATCAGTGTTTAGTTGTTCACTGGCCTTATCACTTCTCTTAACTTCTTTAGAAACCTTCTCAATTACCTGATCTCCACTGTTTTCTGCCTGCCGAAGGATTGGTGTAGTACTTAACAAATCCAGGGGTACTGTCAGTAACCTCTGTGTCCTGTATTCAATGAATTTTCCCATTTTCTCAGCACTCAATTTGAATTTTTCCGAATTACTTACTGTTGATAATAATTCTACTGAAGCAAACAAGTCATCAAACTCATCTTCCTCATGCAAGAATTTATTAGCTTTCATCTTAGTGGTGAAACTGAAAGCAACCTTCTTTGGGTCATATTATCTTTTAGGGATAACGGCTAGACTCATATCCTTTGTCTTGTTTGCTTCTTTCTCGGCATGTTTAAAATCATGTGATGAGTAAGTGTCGTAACGAAGAGGAAAGGCAGGCCACAACTATTTCTTGGAGTCTTTAAGATTTATAGTCATCCCTTTTTCTACTATCTAGTAGGCTACCTCCATAGCTAAAAGCTTATCTTGAATGTAAAGTGGAAGGACATGAGGATCTGTAATACTACTAAAAACCCTAACATAGGTAAATGTCTCTTCCCCGAACCAACTTCCAATTGAGGTTAAATCAATGCTAGCCTCCTTAGACAGCAGAGGAGCAGGTTTATTAAAGATAGCTTGACGGACAGGTAAAATAAAACCATGGAAAACCTTGTATAAATTATTATTGTATTCAGACTTCCATAAGTATTTATGGTAAATATGAATGGGGTTTGGGTCTTGGACAGTCCATTTCCAACCTAGCATGGGAAATTCGGAATTAAAACCAATTGTGTCAACTATGTAAGCACTCATATGGAATGGGGGCACGACTCGGGTAGTGACAAATCTGTTCTTTCTATAATCTAGTAATTGACTAGCTGTTTTCTACAATAGGATAGTTTCCCAGTCCATGAAAAAGGGGTTTATCATTGCTTCTATCAATGGAACCATCTCAATAGAAAATCTAGCAGAATCGGGGCTTTCGAAGAGTCTACACATCATAGCAGCAGCATAGCAATATAGAGATGCCAAGGAGTCCACGGAATACATACCAGATGATTCATGTTTGTGCTTGTTAGGAAAATGTCTCAACTGCTTCATAAGTTCTTATTCAATTTCATTCTCCTTGGCAAAAGCTTCCAGGAATGCTTTGTTGTAGTGTCGTTGGGGAGGTGGTAGGTGATACATTCTCTTGACATCTTCTAGTTTGAAGGATCCAAACATCCTTCCATCATCTGTGAGGAAAGCTCTATCCATTATGTTAATGCTCTCAATTATCCATCTTACCATATCATTATATGGTAAAATATTTTCTCAGGTGGCTATTTTGATTTATCAGTTCCATCAGTCGTTTCTTCTTCCTCTATCTCTTTTGGATCTTCATCTTCAACCAAAGTATATATGCCTTCCCACAAGGTCTTACCAAAGCCTAGACATGTGGTATCTGAGATTAACATCAATTTTCCTTGACATTCTTCCACTATAAGGGGAACCTTTTCCTTTCGAGTTCTCTTAGACATCTTAACTACCTGCATGATTTCGGATTTACACTACAAAATGAGAAAGAGGAGCATGATAGGCAAAAAACTCTGAGAGGAACCAATACTACTAATTACAGACTAAAAGCAGTTATGTGCATCAAAATATCTCATATAGTACATATTCACAAAGGATGAAATCCTTAAAGGATTGTGACCATAACTGCCTCTAAATGCATTACCGTATCCTCATAACATGAACTTTAATGCCAAATTAATATATGTCGCATGGCAAGTTTTCCAATGGTCCTTTTAGAACAGGTGTCACAACTCTGCGATTTTGTGATCAGCGATTGTATTATTTTAATATGTGTAGAGCCATCTCATATCGCAAATCGGGAGTTACAAGCGCTATGTCCAAAATAATTCCTTGTATTGTTGCGATTGCGATGAGTAATGAGTTGGCGGGTTGGTTTCAAACTTGGCAAATCGTGTTTTCTTTATACTTGGTTTAGCATTATATTGCAAGTGCTCATAGTATATGGTACTTATTTCTATTGGGAGTGCGATATGCGATATGCGATTGCTATAGTCACATCGCATCGCAAAGTTTCAATGGAATCATTTCAACGTTTTCCTATGGATTGGCGTGATGCGATATGCGATAGCTTTATCGCATCGCAAGGTTTCAACAGAAAGCCCTAACTTATTCCTCAAAATTACCGATATGCGAAATGCAATAATTATATCGCATCACATGTTTATAAATGGATTTTTCAATATAAAACTTTGCGATGAGGCATTTGTGATGACTTTGATCGCATCACAACTTTTCAAATGGATGTTCATTGGCTTGAAGAAATTGAAATTTGTGATGAGCGATTCCAAACACTCATAAAGCAACTTTTATATGAAAAGTATGGAAAATCTATTTTACTCAAAAGGTTTTATTGCCTTTTTATATCCTAAAGCGGACTTATTTCGTATTTAGCATCTTTATGCTAATATTAAAAATTTGAAACGGGGTGGGGGTTGTTGTAAAGCACAATAGGACCTCGAGCACCTGTTCCAACATGTTGGTATAGTCACGCAATGCACCTTCAATCTCTTCCAACCCTACTGCAATATTGCTGGCGCGCTGTTCTTTGATTTTTGGGGGAGTGGAAGGCTGCACCTTCAACCATAGCCTAGCGATCTGGAGATTTAGCTCCAACTGCACCCTTGTTGTCTCTTCTCTCGCATCGCGGACTCCACTTGCCAAAGTATGGATCCGCACTTCTACCGGTAGATCTTCTACGATGGCTAGCTCTGGGATGCGTTGGCAAGCATCATCTACTATGTGCACCAAATGTTGATTCCATGACACCAACTTTTCACGCTACAAGATGAGTTGTTCTATGTTAATTTTCTACTTGCTCATAACCTAGATCGTGTGGCTCTCCATGGACCGCAATTCTGCCTATTTCATTGCTACTTTTGTTGTCTGCATTGTTGCTGTTGCTTTTGCGGTACTTTCTGTGCTACTTTATGCACCGCCCTTACCTCAGCTATTGCTTTTTCGTTCTGCCTTCTCTCACCCAGTTGGGTGACACACATCTTGGCATCATCCTTCTTTTTCTATGCTGTCACTTTCTCCAGTTCCGCCAAATCTGAGGCATGCCACTCGGAGGCCATGTCTCCAATAGAGTAAAGATCACGTTGTCAGTGGCTACAAATGGTATCTTCATCCACTGCTTCGCCGGATCCTTCTGCGCCCTAATATAGATGTTGTGCATATCAGCTTTGAAGTCTGCAAAACTTTGCAGACTATTGTGCACCATAGGTGACAAGCACGCCCTCCTGTTGATCCACATCCGGATGCTTGCCTCCATGAGCACCCAGGAAATTTTTGTGTCACGAATCTGTTTTGCATCCTTGGTGGCCTAGAACGAAGCATACTTAGCGGCCTCTGGTAACCCTTTGTCAATGTTGGGAAACTGATTATCCTTCGACAGTTCTCCCGCTACCAGCAAGATGTATAAGAGTAACCACGCATATTGGAAGGTCTTACCTTGCTCCTAGGCTTCGCAACAGTTTAGCAAAAATTCCTCGCAGATGAATTTAGCCCAGATGAATTGAACCCACACCACGCACTACACGACTAGTGTGACCACTGGCGTTGGTACCTCTTCAGTGTGGCACTTCCTCATCACTTTGTCGTCTAGGAGTTGGGTGGCTATGTGCACCCCTTTGTCCTTGATGTTGGAGATGGCGTAGCCCCTCTTTTTCTTCTCTATCTTATACTTTGCCTTCATGGCCTCTGTGAGAGCCAAATCACTAACTTTTCTGGTTATAGTCATGGGGTCCTTTCCTTTACAGGGGAGCCGAGAGATATGATGAATGAGGTCTGCCGTGATGGGAATACGATCCTCCAGTGATAGGTACCCATCATGCACCATGCAGAGCAGCTGCCTAATGATGAAAATGGTGATGGGCACATGGTGGAAATGTGGTATCCATAACAAGTGCAGCAATCCGTCCTTTTCCACACCACCCAGCCATTTTCGCAGCTCTAACGTGATCACCGCCCCCTCGGTGTTATGATTCATTAAGTTCCTGGTCTCTAGGTGCGGGAACATTTCGCTGTCAGCGAGGTCCTAGTCTTTGAATTTCATGGTTGGCACATGGCCTAGGTGCGTGCCCTCAAATACAATACCATTGGGGAGGAGCGGGGTCTGGAGCAAGATTTTTGTTTCATCCAGGTCCATCAATACCTTCGTTTTCCCTTTTCGCAGAGGGACATATGCTGGCAGTTTTTTTGTAGAGTGCAACGATTGGATCTCCTCCATGTCTTCTTCTTCCTCTGCTATGGCAATTAGGGCCTGCAAGTCTTCTGCTTCCTTGTCGGTTTCTATTGTGACTTCTTTCCCCTTCTCTTCCATGGATAGTTTTCTGTACCACGGATTCCTCGGGGACATGCGTACTATACCCATCACGTATTTATCCTTCTTGGGCTGTGGTGTTCGTGGTGATTTGGTGATTTCTATCACCACCCCGACACCTTCTGGGACATCCCCCACCATTTGGTTCTGCACGGCCTCATCGGCAGTTACCTCTTCAATCCCCAACCCATCCTTAGTTGTTGTCATCATCTATAGACTGTATTCTATCTCTCATGAACTTAGGGGCTCAATTATCGCTCAACTCTCAACACTCTGTGCTCAACTCAAATTCTCAATTCTCAAATGTCCAAGTATTGTTTGCTGGCTAGCCCTATGAGTTTTATAACACCTTTCGAATTCGAATTTAACAATTCCCCCCAATTTCGGGCCATTAATGCTTTCTTGGCAGCAGATTTTCCCAGATCTTTCCCATAACTCATGTCTTAAGTGCCCGCCATCCATTCCATTTAGCCTTAAATCGAACATCCCATCATGAATAGTGACAGCAACAGTCACTTCCCAGCCAACCCGTATTGCAGCGAGCCCCCCCTGCACAGTCGCGAACCCTGCGATGTTCTGATTCTGCACGCATCTTGCATATCACGGAGCCCCCAGGCAGAATATTTTATAGTCTCATGCTCCCTTTCAACTGCCTGGAGTGCTAAGATTGTCCTTCCTACGACTAGTCAGGTGGGCGCACCACCCATGCGGGGCTTCATCTCGCCTTCCACCATGGTTCGCAGAGAATCCCCATCTTCCATTGTGGTAATTGACATCATGCACTCTACTATTTGCAATGTGCTACCCTGGTCACTATGTTTGGGGATATGTGGTCCAAGACAAGGCATCAGACTAACCAATTCATGATGATAGCTTTCCAATTTGTCAGTATGACTATATGCACCATGCCTCGCCATCCTTGGTTTTTCAACAAGAATTACTTCCTTTATTTCATTTCCCAGCTTCTTAACCTCTACATCCATTAAAGTGATTTTCTCCCTTAGTCGTACCCAGTCTTTTTCAATTTTGTGAAATCTAAAGTTTCCCCATTAGATTTCTTCCTCAAGGATTATATGTTTTGTTTCGTGTAGCTGTGTGATTTCTTCATTCTGATCAGTGCAGGCCATCGTATCTATGGGTGTTGTCATGCGTGAACTCGGCTTCGCATGCTCCACAGGTACTACATCCTCTGCTTCATACTTTAGCTTCGGAAGCGCTTGCATAGTTAGAGTTTTTGACATGGTCCTATAATCTCACACAACCACTGGTACGCGCAAGTCCCAGTTGGTGCATCTCACATGGTGGACCCTATTCACCACTTCGCACACCTTGTCAAAGGCTTCCCTGTGTATGTTTTTCAGTGCTCTAGGTCTTATCATACTTTGTCATTCGCGCACTTGCCCAACCTACTTCTGTTTTTTGTTCCTATTTTCTATCGTGATAGGGGTGTGCATTCATGTGGGCTACGTACCATAAGCTTGTACCCCTTTGGAAAGGTGAGTGCGCAGGTTGTTTCGTCCATCATGCCCAGCTTCCGCCCACATCTGAGGCTTCCTAGATTGTAAGCACATCATCCTTCTGCATTCGCGCCAGCTCTCAATAATTTTATGATGCATGCCCCACCACCTTGCAGGCGTAGCACACAGTGCCCATTTCAGAGCATCAAAGCATTGTTGTTCTGGCACTATGCTTTCAAATTCATTCAGGAATTCATCCACTGCTGTCAACCTATCATACATTGGTAGCTCCCTTACCTATGTTGTCACACAACGCAGTGATCTTACCATCATGTTGCAATTGAAAGTGGTTACCTCGTGTAACTGGTTCTGCCATTGTTCTGTTTCTTCATTTGAATCTGACGTGCAGGAACTTTCACGTTCCCATGAAATCCTGCCATCAGATGTAGGATTTACCCAGTCCTATTCCCAAGCTTTTATCTTATAGATACCCTCTATCTTGTCGTCGCTCTCATCGTCATGCACTAGCTCTGTGTAGTGCAATCCTTCCGTAGGGTCTAAAGGTACCACTATGCGCAGTGAATTTTTCTCAAAAATCATTTTGTGCTTCTTTAGATTTATCACTCCATTCATATCAATGGCCCAGTCTATTCCCAATAGCATGGGATAGGGATTGCTTTCATCGACAATCTCTATCACTTCGAAATCTGCCAGCGCGCTCACACCTTCGATGTCTACTGTTATCCCCTACAATCCTCCCATCGATAGGATCTTTTTCTGGTTCACCATTCGTAATTGAATAGGAGACCATTATAACACAGGCCTGCCCATGCGTTCCCATGTTTGCTTTGGCAGTATAGTCGCATCTTATCTGAGATCTAGAATTACTTGATCCATTTCGTACTCTCTGATTTGCGCAGTCAATCTCATTTCCCTTCCTATTCACAATGCATGATTTCCAAGTTTCCAGACTACGTGCAGTTCTCCTGACCCAACGCACCTAGTGATAAGTTCCTACAATCCTTTTACAGCCTTACTGTTGTGTAGCAATTTCATACATGTCTCCAAAAAGGTAGTGAGCATTGAAGGATCCATCCCCGGTTCTAGTTGATCCTTACTACCTGAAGTGGAGGCCTCCATGAAGCTCTTCTTAGCTTCCATGAATGTCTTCTTCATGCACTCCAAATCAAATTTAGGTTCCTTTGTAGGATCCTTGCGAGCCCATGCACTTTCTTTAGGCTACTTACCTTTGTCATCTCCTATCTTGATACCACTTCAGAGCAGTATGTTTACATTTGAGTCCTCTTCACGCGGCTCAGACCTCATCATTTGTAAATTCTGAATCAGGGGAGGCTGGAGTACTCCTTTATCGCGCAACCTCGCTATCAATGTAGGGCAGTCCTCCATCTCATGATCAAATTGGGTACAGTATAAACATGATGGTCTCATCAGATTCGTACAATCACGGGCATACTTGCCCTGGTCCTCCGCAATTGTAACAAATTAGTTGTCTGCAACCCCTTCCTAGTCCCATTCCACCTCGACCTCATTCGCACCCCTGAAATCCAGAGTGCGCCATCCCTGTATTTGGATTGAGGGCTCGTGTTTTGGTTTGTACTCTATAGGTAGGAGTCTGATCCATCATAAGCTTGTAACTTTTGCAGGTGCACTCATCATGGCCTATCGACCTGCAAAAATTGCAAAACAATTACTATGACGTTTGCGTATACTTCTGTAATAGGTGAGAGTTATCTGTAGTGTGTTTTCCTCCTATCTGAC
Source organism: Pinus tabuliformis (assembly GCA_031772625.1). NCBI lineage: Eukaryota > Viridiplantae > Streptophyta > Pinopsida > Pinales > Pinaceae > Pinus > Pinus tabuliformis. Next base: position 139,215,402 of record CM062814.1, on the reverse strand, counting down.
AGATCACACACCATAATGTAGGCACCGTGCTCATTACTGCTTCTACCTCTGGTCTTAATGGCATCAACCCTCCTCCCACCAAGTTGTTTGCGAAGACTGGACAATGGTCCTTGTCATGCCCCTGGCCCTTGCATTTGATGCATAGTACCTCCTGGCACGCCTCTGGCCAAGCTGTCATGTCCCATTTCAAGCTCTGCATTTCCAGACACAAACTTTGTAGTTGTTTGTGGATTTTTTGGACTCCCATACTAGGATCCTATATTGGGGTCTTGTGCAATCTCATTGTAGTCTCCAAAGCTTCGGCCTTAATGGATAGCTTTTGTTGTGACAACGTCATCCTTAAATTCGGTGTTAGTGATGCTACAAACCATTTGCTGTGTTGTCCATCCATCAAGGACATGTTGGGTTCATGAATCATACTCTTCAGTCTTTGGTCTAGATCCCATGGGGTCTCGCCTGGAAGCATCGTGATTTCCTTAAACCTGATAATCGATTGTGTCTCTCATTTTGGCCTGCTAAATTCCCTGTTCAGCGCAGCCTGGATATTTTTGATCCCTGCGTTTGGATGGTGATTAGAATTCTTAATGTACCACGTTAGTGCATGATCCTACAACGCGCTTACTAGCATTTCCTTCTTTGTATTGTCATCCACAACTCCTTATGCTTCCCATATAGCTTTTACCACGAACAAAAATTCGTCCAGATCTTTGTTCCCTACTCCTCTGAATACCAGCAATTTTATCATGCTCGCATATTGAACTGTGGTGGTGGAGGAGGTGGTGTGGGTGGAGATGGAGTTGAAGATGGTGAGACTGGTGGTGGTGTAGGTGGAGGTGGTATGCATTGAATTTTCTGCCTTATCAGACTGATCGCGCTTCTTAGAGATACTTTTGCGAGCTCTTCCTCACTTTCCTACCGCAGCAAAATCAAGGGACTATTTTCTATCTCTGCGCTACCTTCGTTTCTATATATCCTCCCACTTCACGTAGTCCCAAACATCAATTTATTCGCATAACCCACTTTTCGCACAATATCATCTTAATCCAAGTGTTCAATGATTTAATGTACTTACCTCGTGGTCCTTTGAGGAAGCGGCTTTCCCCCTCGCTAGAGCTGATGGTTGTATCTACCGCGAACTCGGTGATAAACCCTCCTAAAATTTGATCGAGCCAATGGTCCACAACGCATGCAATATTATCTTCCAATGCTTCTAATCTGCGCACTAATTCTGGAGTCCACATAATTAGTTTGTCGAGTCTACACCTTCCCTAACTGTCTGCTAGCTTCGCGATCCACCCATACAACTCAGAGGGGAAGAATGCAAAGAAAATTTCGTGGATTTTCGTATATAAGTAGTGCTCTAACCGTTGTTCCTTTGATAGTCACGGATTCTTGCTTTCCTGCACCGCGAACTCGTAAATCTTTCTATCCAACCACCCTTCAATTTCTTTCTTTGTTGGATTCCAGTGACATGAAATCAGACATCCCTTATGCAGATCTCAATCCTGGCAACGAAACCATTTGAATTAGTTTGTTGAGTCTACACCTTCCCTAACTGTCTGCTAGCTTCGCGATCCACTCATACAACTCAGAGGGGAAGAATGCAAAGAAAATTTCGTGGATTTTCGTATATAAGTAGTGCTCTAACCGTTGTTCCTTTGATAGTCACAGATTCTTGTTTTCCTACACCACGAACTCGTAAATATTTCTATCCAACCACCCTTCAATTTCTTTCTTTGTTGGATTCCAGTGACATGACATCAGACATCCCTTATACAGATCTCGATCCCGGCAACGGAACCATTTGTTGGCTTCTTGGGGCCTGACCTAGGTTCAAAGGTGATTTAGCCAAACAAATCCATGTACTACTAGCCCTTTCGGCAATAGTTTATGGAGCATGGACTGAGATCTTACCCAAAGTAGTATGGGAGGGTGCTAGAACTAGGTTTCTGGACCCTAGAGATGTCTGATGGTTTCAAGTGGTTCGCGGTTCAACCCTGCGTATACGTTGCTACACATGCTTACCCATACCTTGCAGCCTGGGATGCTACCTTCACACAGCCCTAATCGGGGGTCGAACAATGTTATTACCCAAATCTTTACTAGTAGCTCGATATTAGTTGATTAACTTAGCTTAATTGTATGATTTCAGTTACACTTAACAGTATTCACAATTCATATAACTGCATGTAGTAAATAAACACTATAATTGCAATTTAAGATCAAACATGTAATAACTCATAATAGATGCACAAAATTTGTAACAGAACCTTTCTTTATTAATCCTTTCTCCAGTTACAGACTCAACTCTACCATGCGCACTTAGCTGAAGGGGTCCACGCACTTAGCTGGGGACTCTACCAGGCCTTTGTTCACTCAACTGCAAACCCTCTTCCTACTACTATGACCCAAGATAAACTTAGACACTTCTCTTTACTTCGTTTATTCTATCCATTCTATTCCATCCTGATTTTCTTCTTTACAACTTAGAGCCTCGCTCTATTTATAGGACCATGGGTAGGTTGACATTACATTCCTACATAGGGTGGACAGCCCTATGACTCTAACATACATTTTGCGCCTGAAATTTGTGGAGCTTTACAATAATATCACTCAAAACTTGGGATTTGAGCCCCAAAACATGTTGTGGGGGGGATTCCATGCCCAACAGGTTGTAACAAACTTGAGGTCCTAATTGTCTCAACTTTATTTTGTTGGCAAACCAAACATTCCACCACAAACTTTTGAATTTCATATTTAAGGCCCTCCCAAAAAAAATCCTTTTTGACCATATGGTAAGTTTTTAAAAATCCCAAGTGCCCTTCTTAGGGAGAGGTGTGCAATTCCAAAAGAATCTTTTGTTTGATTTGGAAATTCTTACAAATATATAAGTGAACTTTGTACCATAATTAATCATCTTTCTAGCTAAATGTATCGGATTTACTAGGATCTTGCTGCAAATTTTGAATGAGTGTCCACACTTCTTCGTCATTCTTCCATTCATCCCTTCCTTTGGTTATCCAATCTAGTTGGATAATAGAAATTGCACAAAGCAATGCTTCCACAACCTCATCCTTTCTTGAGAGTGCATCTGCAACAACAATTTTCTTCCCTTTCTGTAGATGATTTCAAAGTCATAACCCAACATTTTTGTGACCCATTCTTGCTGCTCTTATGCAAATAATCTTTGTTCCAAAAAATATTTAGGACTATCATGATATGTTTTCACCTTGAAGTGTCTTCCCATTAGGTAAGTTTTCCATTTCTTTAGTGAAAGTAATATTGCCAACATTTCCTTCTCATAAACAGGTTTGTGTAAATACTTTTCTTTGATTGGATGACTTTCAAAGTAACAGGTCTTCCTTCTTGCATTAAAACAACACCAATTCCATTTCTCGAGGCATCACATTCCACAATAAAGGTTTTTGTGAAGCTTGGCGTAGCTAAGACTGGTGCTTGGCACATTGCCTCTTCACGATGTTCCAAGGCCTTAGTTTCTTTTGGAGTCCAAGAGAATGCATCTTTATTTGGTAATGTTGTTAGAGGTGTTGCTATTCTCCCAAAATTCTTTAAAAGCTTGCAATAATACCCTTTCAACCCAATAAATCCTCGCAAATTCTTTATGGTTGTGGGGATTTTTCATTCCTTAATGGATTTAATTTTGTTAGGGTCTACCTTAACACCCTCATGAGATACAATGTGACCCAAATATTCTGTTTATCAGCGGTTGTCATTGATTTCAATCCAAGTAACATTAGGGGCTATCTTTATCTTGCATGGGAATTTTGACTTGACAACTCAACCTATTGTAAGTCAAGGATCTTCTATATGGACTTTACTCATCGAGTAATTTCTATTGATATATGGCATGCCAAGTAGTTCTTCATGTTTTGAGAGTTATTCGTGTTTGAAGTTAGTAACCCCACTTAGTAGGTTCAACCCCATGTGGTTGTGGCATGGCACTCATCATTGGTTATCGTCATTGAATAGTAAATAATTAATCATGTTTTATGCTGCTCCCAAAATCCCTCCAATGTTCACTTTTTGAGAACCCTCTTAACTCAATACATTTCTATAAAAAGTGACCCTCATATCCTCCTCAAGCAAGCACTTCTCAACAACCTATCTTGTGAGAAGAACACTGTAATTTTTCGGCCCTCATGAGCTTCTAATGCATTATCTGTTGCAGGGCATTTAAGGTTTCGTTGAGTTCGAGTTAGGGCATAAAATTATGATCATATTTGATGGTCTGTTTTGAAGCAAGTTTAGAGCCTTGGATTCTAGGATTCCGCTGCTTCAAACGGGTCATCATGGAATTTTCGCTATAACGTTTCTTCTACAACGCTTCAGATATTGAAATTAAAACCCATTTGAGCGAAAACCTTGGTGAACCTTAGGACTGAATTTTAGATCTTAGTTCGCTAAATTTTGGATATATGATCTGAGGAATTAACGGCTTTTGCAAGCTCCTGAATTCTATGTCAAACATGTGACCTCAAGAAAATCATCATAACTTTCTCTCTAAGCATTGGATTCAAATTTCATAAAAATTGGTAGAAATAGGATGGAAATTAATTTGTTGGTTATTGTTTTTAGGGTCGAAGGTCGACACAGTGACACGTGACACTTCATACAATTTGGCTCTACTGAACCAGTCTCTAATGAGGTTATTGTGGTAGATTAGGAATAACTATTTCTTGAAGAATCCAATCTTGACCAGACTTGTGGGGTTGGAACGAGGACTCAGAGGTCTATGAAAAGACAAAATTTCAGACCTTGGAGATCTGAAATTACATAGATACAATAGATTCAATATCAAGCTCCTAGAAGGAAAAAAAAATATATGCATTCAAGGATCACTGCAATAAGAACCACACATCAATAGTCAAGGGTAAGTCTGCTACAGCAAGGTATGTATGATTAGTGTTTGAATTTGAATTTTGAGTATCATCTCTAACATATGTTTTTGCAAGACAACGTAAGTATATTGTTTTGTATTTGTTTGGGTCTTGCTTGTTAATGCATTTGCAGAAAGGATGACACTTTAGAAAAACTTGGACACATACTAGAAGGACGTGCAATGCCAAAGTACCATTACTTGAAGCAAGAACAATAGTACCTCAGCAGCTGCAAGTGATCCAAGAAGAAATGTTGAGTCAAGTGTAAGGTCTTCTCAAAAATCCAGTGTTGTAAAAGAGTCATCATTGTAAATTTGTATAATAGTGGTCATTGAAAGAGTCAATATTGTAAAAGAGTCAATATACCTAGAGTTAAAGAGGTATTGCTAGGAGGTATAGGAGTCACTATTGGGATGATTTCATAGTCGGGTTGCAGTTCATAGTGTGATTGGGTGTTCGGTCAAGTACAAGTAAATCATATTGTATCGTGGATCCTTATCCCTGGTACGAGAGTCGACACTCTTGTCTCACTTCTGATCATTATAGGGTGGCAAGGAGGTCCTAGGCAGGTGCATGAAATCGCCTACAAGTTGGATCCTATGAACACTTTAGGGTGGTAGGTTGGTCTAGGATGTTGGGGAATCCATTCAGTTCACTATGAAAGAAACTAGGGCATTGGGGCATCCTTCTAGTGGGAGCTGGAGAAGAATTATTTTCTAGAATTATATGAAGTTGTATCTTTCATTTCAGTTGGGATTGGAGATTAAAGAATTTATTAGAAAACAATTCGATGGTTTTTGACCCCGGGGGGTTTTCCACCTAAAATTCTTATCCCTATTTTGTTATTTTGTTTACTGTTGTTACGGGATAAGCACTAATAATAATTGAAGATTAACTAATGCACTAAAAATGTTGAAAACTACTAATTTCTAAGGAATACTGATTCACCCCACCTCTCAGTATTTCCAACAATTGGTATTAGAGCTTGGTTCCTTCAATAACAATATAAAAACTACAAGGAGTTCATGGAATACACCAAGAATAGAGTTCCTTTGTTCAATGGAAATAACTATTTACTTTGGAGTGGAAGAATGCAGGTTCATTTGTTGGCACAAGGATACGAAGTATGGAAAATCATTGAAAAGGGCTTCACATCAACCCCATATGAACAAGGCAAGAAAAATATGGTATATGGTGCAAAGGCTAAAGATCTTATTATCAGTGGGGTTATTGAATCTGTCTATATTAATATATTGAGTTGCAAAACTGTTAAAGAGGTATGGGGAAAGCTTGAGAATATATATGCAGATGACTCACAGGTGAAAGAAGCAAAGCTCCAAATTTTCAGGGAAATTTTTGAGAAAATAAAAATGAAGGAAGATGAAGATTTTGCTGCAGACGTTTAGCATGTTGATGAAACAACAAATACATTGGAAGGTTTGGGAGAACCTGCTGACACAAAATGTGTTGTCTGAAAGAACCTCAGAACCTTACCACCAAGATTCAACCCAAAGGTATATGTCTTGGAAGATAGATTGAATCTGACCAATCTCAGCATAAATGAATGGCATGGAATTCTTATGACATATCAAATGAGGATTGAAGAAGAGGATGGCACACCTCAGTTAGAAACAGCATTTGTTGCATCCAAGAAGACTAGTAAGGACGGGCAAACTCCAAATGAAAAAACTTACAATTGTAAGGATGAAGAAAAGGAAGAAGATGAAGAAGAAATTTTAGATGAGTAATTTGCCAACTTCACTTGGAAAATGAGAACATGTACAGAAAAATTCAAAGGTAAACTTCCATTAATATTTTTTTATTGTGGGGAGTTTCGGCATTTCGCAACCAAGTGCCCTCACAAAAATGAGGTTGTTACGACGGGAAAGAAATGTCCTAGGAATTACGATAAGCAAGGCAAGAATAAATGGTTTAAGAAGAGTTTCTTCTCCAAAGAAGATAGCTCCTCATCTGATGAAGATAGTGATAATGAAGAATAAATCAATGGAAAAGTATTGTATATATCCAAGCACAATAAGCAAGAGGTATGTGACGAAGAAGGAGAAGAAGAGATGACTGAGGTTGAATTTTGAAATGAAGTGATCAGGGTTATCAAAGAGCTCAAGGCCGAGAAGAATCACGTCAACACTCTTGAAGATGATTTAAAGACAAAAAGGGAACATGTCCTAAATCTTAAATCAAGGTTTAATAATGCAAATGAATTGAAGAATCGCTCGGGAAATAATTAAAGGAAAGAAACAAGGAAAGAGAGGCATTTGAAGCTAAAATAGTCTATCTACGAAAGGAAGCAAAAAATGGAAAAACTCTTCAAAACTACGCCAACAGCTCAAAGGCATTCAAAGAACTCATCAGCAGCTAGGGATCATGTACTGATAAGAGTGGTCTTGGTTACAAAGAAAAATATTAAAAGGAGTCAAATCCTTCTATGATAATAAAAGAAGATGGATATGTAAAATCTACCAAACAGGTAGATCTCTCAGCTAAATCAATAGATCAAGACTCATAGGAAGAACCATGGAAAACAATTCCTCAAAGAATATTTCCTGCCAGGTATCAAACTATCTTTTATGGTTATTGTTATTCATGTGGAAGGTTTGGACATAGAGATGTAGAATGTCGCATGTATGTTTCGAATGAATATAGTTCCAGCATATATTTCAGAAATGGATATTCCATAACTGAGAAAAATATCAACAAATTTTATCATTTGAGAGACGATGTCGAATGTTACAAATGTAACAATTTTGGACATCTGGCTAAATATTGCAGAATTGGAAGCTCTTCAAATGAAATCTCGCAAAATCAGAATGAACATGTATTGAAAAAGAAGACTGAAAAATGTGTTATCGCTCTCAAGGTTCAAAGCAACATAAACATTTGGTATGTTGATAGTGGTTGCTCGACACATATGACTGGAGATAAAAATAAGTTCATATCCTTGAAGGAAGAGAAGGATGGAACAATGACTTTTGGAAATGAGGAGTCTTCAAACGTCATAGGAGCAGGTGCGGGTGCACTTGGAAGAAAGGATGCATTAATGAAGGATGTGTTGTGGGTTGAAGATATGAATCACAATATGCTCAGTGTTGGAAAGATGTGCGATCAAGGACACAAGATGCTATTCAACTGTAAGAAATGTGAAATGAGGAAAGCCAAATTTGGAAAAATTGTGGCTACGGCAAGTAGAGCTCCAAATGACATATACATTTTGGATGAAACACATAAAGGGTTATTTTTGGAAAAACAAGATGAAAGTTGGTTATGGCACAAACGAATCGGACATATAAATTTCATCAATTTGGTCAGGATCAACAAAAAGGAAGCAGTAAGAGAAATGCCTAAAATTTCAAAACCTACCAATACGATATTTGAACTTTTTCAGCATGACAAACAGACAAAAGTTAAGTTCAAGACAAAGGAACACTTTGTGTCACGTCCATTGTAATTAATAGATATTGAACTATGTGGTCCTATGAGAACAAAAGGTTTAGATTGTGAATTATACTTTATGCTAATGATAGATGATTACACCAGAATAACAATCATTAGTTTCTTAAAGAAAAAATATGAGGCATTTGAATGTTTCAAAATCTACAAGGAATTGGTCGAAAATGAAATTGATTTGTAGATCAAATGTCTGAGACTAGATAATTGTGGAGAATTCACATCCAAAGCATTTCAACAATACTATGATGAAAATAGGATAAAAAGGAAATTCTCAATAGCTAGAACACCACAACAGAATGGAGCTACTGAAAGAAAAAATAGAATCATACAGGAAATGGCTAGAATAATGTTAAATGACTCAAAATTGGACGATAAATTATGGGTTCAAGAAATTGATATATCATATTCATTATAAACAGAGGTCTTATCATGAACAATTGTAGCATGACTCTATACGGACTGTGGAAGGGAACAGTGGTTAATGTCAAATACTTCAAATTATTTGGAAGTAAATGCTACATCAAAAGAGAAGACCAAAAATTGGGCAAGCTCGATTCTTGTGTTGACAGAGGTATTTTCATGAGCAAAAGAAAGGCTTATATATGCTATAATCTAAGGCACAAACAAATAGTTGAGAGAATAAATGTTACTTTTGACGAATATTGTGTTCTAAGGGATAAAAATGAGATCGTCTTTGAGGGGATTTAGGTAGAATATTTGAATAATGAAGAAGAAGCTCCAAAACAAGACCAATCAAATAAGGAAACAACAATCAACCAAGAGGAAATAAAAAATGATCAGCAGGATGTATAAGAAAATTCTCCAAAAGTTTGAAAAGAATGGTGTCAAAAGAATCATTTGTCAAATCAAATCATCAACAACATAAATGAAGGAATTAGAACCAGAAGAATTCGTCAGCTTCATTCATCACAACAAGCCCACCTTGCTCTTTTAGCAAAGTTTGAGCCTAGAAATTTTGAGGAAGCTAGTCAAGATGAACACTGGGTAGAAGCTATGAATGAAGAACTGGATCAAATTGAAAAGAACAAAACTTGGGAATTGGTTCCATGACCAAAGGATAAAAATGTTATTGGAACTAAATGGGTCTTCAGAAACAAATTGAATGAGGACGGATAGGTTACCAGGAATAAGGCAAGATTAGTCTGCAAAGGATATGCACAAGTAGAAGGAATTGATTTTAAAGAAACATTTTCTCCCATTTCCAGAATGGAAGCTATCAGTTCTTTCTTATGCATGCTCAAGAAAAATCATGGTGTACCAATGGATGTTAAGTCAACCTTTCTAAATGGTGAATTGGAAGAAGAAGTTTACATTGAGCCACTATATGGTCTCAAACATGCTCCTAGGGCTTGGTATGCTTGTCTTGATGGATATCTACATCGACAAGGATTCAAGAAAGGAAGCATCGACAATAATCTCTATGTGAAAGTGGATCAAGATATCCTAAAAATTATCGAGGTATATGTGAACGATATAATCTTTGGAAGAAATGATGACAGATTAAGTGAAAACTTTACCACAAAGATGCAACGTGAGTTTGAAATGTCTCTACTTGGCGAGATGACATACTTTTTAGGACTTCAAATATCTCAACATGATAAAGGAATATTTATATATCAAACCACGTACATCAAGTAAATGCTCAAGAAATTCAAGATGGAAGATTGCAAGCCTGTCCTTACCCCAATGGTAACAGGTTGCAAGTTAAGTTTAGAGGATTCGTCAAAGGATGTGGACCAGAGGTTGTATAGATATATGATTGGTAGTCTTCTATATGTGATATCTTCTTGGCCAAACATAATGGTGGTAGTTGGACAAGTAGCAAGATTCCAAGTAGCACCATCAGAATCTCATATTATTGTCATCAAAAGAATTCTTCGATATTTTAAGGGCACAACAGAATATGGTTTATGGTATCCCAAAGGAAATGATCTAGTTATCCAAATTTATATAGATGCAGATTAGGTAGGAAGTGTTGATGATCAAAAGAGTACAAGTGGAGAAGCATTCTATCTAGGTGGTTGCCTTGTTTTACGATTAAGTAAAAGGGAGTCTTCAATCTCGTTGTCCATAGCGGATGTAGAATATATCACGGCAGCATCTTATTGTACTGAAGTTCTTTGGATGAAGCAAACTTTGCAAGATCATCATGCCAAGGTTGATGAGCCTATTCCCATATTTTACGATAACACCAGTGTTATCAGTATCTCCAAGAATCCTGTGATGCATTCCAAAAAAGATAACATTCTGATAAAATATCATTTCGTTAGAGAGCAGGTCGCCAAAAATAATATCAACCTTGAATATGTTGGCACAGAGGAAAAAATTGCTTACATCTTTACCAAATCATTACCTCATGAAGCATTTGACTATATTTGCCAAAAGTTTTGGATTCTCCAAAGTTCTCATTAGACTCTTTCTCTTATCTAACTAACTAGAAAGGAGGAGTGGAGGTGTGTACAGGTCCACAGGATGACAGTTTGTCATGGAGAGTCACCCTTTGTCGTTAATGACAAAGGGGGAGAGAAGGCAGTAGGAAGAGGTATCATGATCACAGGGGGAGTACTTGTGTTGACATCAATTCCAAAAGGGGAGATTGTTGATCAATGGTTGTCATTGACGTCAACCCATGCAGCACTAGGGGATAACCTGATATTTCATGGGCATTTTGACTTGACAACTCATCCTATTCTGAGTCAAGGATATTCTAGATGGACTCTACTCGTCGAGATGTTTTCTTTGATATATTGGGTGCCACGTATTTCTTCACGGTTTGAGATTTATTCGTGTTTGAAGTTAGTAACCCCAGTTAGTGGGCTAAAACACCATGGGATTGTGGCATAGCACTCATCATTGGTTGTGGTCATTGAATAGTCAATAATTAATAATGTTTTATGCTCCTAGACCCTCTCAAATCAAGACATTTCTATAAATAGTCATTAGGGGAGTTTTGAGGTCTAAAATGGGCCACCTAAGGAAATTATAAAATAATAGTGGAAATAATAAAATAATGTTAGATTACATCATCAAATTTTAGAGGAAAAAAGAAAACACTATTATTTCAACTCGTATTTTCAACTTATCTCCCTATGGTTTTACTCAAATTTCGAGTGACAACACACACTAGATGTTTATTTTGATTCCTCATCCAAGAAGTACCCATGTTGCATACTTTCGATGGACCCTGCTACACGAAAAATGATAAATACATGAAAAATGTGATTGCAATCAAATTTTTTCTTGTAGTAGGGTCCATCAAAAGTATGCAACATGGGTACTCCTTGGATGAGGAATTAACCTTTTCATCCCAGAGTACTCCTGCTTGAAATTTGAGTAAACTTGGGGACATAAGTTGAAAATACGAGTTGAAAAAGTAGTTTTATTATTTTATTATTTTTTAATCTTTTTACTTTTTTAATCCAAAAATGGTGAATCATCCCCCATGGTTGACATCATCTTGAATCCTATTGGTTCCTATAAATATTATTTTTCTTGTACATTTTTCTTAGGAGGCCCAGTTTAGGCCTCAAAATTCCCCTAATGGACCCTCATATCCTCCTCTCGCAAGCACTTTTCAACGAACTATCTTGTGAGAAGACCTCTGTAATTTTTCAGCCCTCATGAGCTTCTAACACATGATCTGTTTCAGGGAGTTTAATTTTTAGTTAAGGTGTGGTTAGGGTACAAAATTATGATCAAGTTTGAAGATCTTTTTTGAAGAAATTTTAGAGCCTTGGATTCTAGGATTCTACTACTTCAAACAGGTCATCATGGCTGTTTCGCTATAACATTTTTAATATGAAGCTTCAAATAGTGAAATTAAAATGCATTTGAGCTGCAATCTTGATGAACCTTGTGACCAAATTTCAGATCTTGGTTCGCTATATTTTCAGATATATGGTCTGAGGAAGTTAGGGTTTTGGTAGGCTCCCAAATTCCATGTCAAATAGGTGACCTTGAGAAAAAACGTCATAACTTTCCCTCTGAGCATTGGATTCAAATTTCATAAAAAATGGAAGAAGTAGGAAATTTTTTTTTTTTTGGGTATCATTTTCAGGGCTGAAGGTCGAAACAGTGACATGTGGCACTTCGTACAAGTTCACTCTATTGAACTAGTCTATAATCAAGTCATCATGGGAGATTGGGAATACCTTTTTCTTGAAGAATCCAATCTCTATCAGACCTATGGGGTTAGAAAGAGGACTCATAGGGCTACCAAAGGATGAATTTTCAGACCTTGGATATCTGGAATTACATAGATATAGCAGATTTAATAGTGAGCTCCTACAACTCGGACACATACTAGAAGGACATGCCCCTTAATCCAATATTTTTTACTTCCCAAAAAAATTCAAGAAAAGTTCTTGAAAATTAAAATCTATCATACCCAAAGATTTTAAACATTGGACTCCTGGTACAACATCATCACCACCCATTAGAATGGAGAGAATTGGACTATTCAATACATATTCTTCCATGGTTATCTTGATATTATGGCACTTTCCAGAGAAATTTATAGTTCCTCCATTTGCAACCATCACTTGAAACTCTAGTGTTGGATATAAGAAGCAATTCAATTCGTTGACTATCTTACAATAAATAAAACTATGGGTACTACCCAAATAAATCAGCACTATTACCTTTTTCTTCTTGATATGTCCTTCTATCCTGAGAGTTTGAGGAGTGGTAATTCTTTCTAATGCATTACAAGATACGGTCAGATTCATTTCTTGTTTATCTACGGTTGGTTTCTAGTGCATATCCTCTTCTTTCAAAGTTTCTTATTCCTTTTCTTCCTTCTCTTCACAATCTATGTAAAATAATTTATTCTCGACACACTTATGACATTTAGTGTATTTTCTATCACAACTGTAGCAAAGACCTTTTTCTCTTTTTTCTTCCAATTGTTGTGGTATCAACCTTGTAGGTTGTGGAAGGCTAGGAGTAAGAGTAACAAAACTTCCATATTTATAGTTTTGAGTGGTAGGCTTCCTTGTTGCCATAATTTTTATTTCATTTTTTCATGTCAGCCTGAATTCCTTCTCCAATGAATTCGGTTCCCAAAGGTGAACCTCATATTGGATGTTATCCATTGAACCCTTTTGTTTTAGATTTATCAATTCGGTAAAAATGGTGTTGTTCTTTGTATCTTCATAATGTGCTAACATTTTCTCCATAAAAATTGACCAAGTGGTAAGTGGTTTATGAGAACAAAGCCATCGATACGATACAAACATATTGGGTTTTAAATATAAAGTTTCAATGCGTACCTTTTTCTGTGTTTCACATTATGGAGATCAAAATATTGCTCCATCTGTAGTATCCATGTTACTGAATCATTGCCATCAAACTTCCTGATATCGATCTTTGGAATATGGTGGGTCTTCAATCCAACAAAGAGTCTATGAAATCATGATTAACATTTCTTTTGTTCTCATCATGAGTTTCATCTAATATCTTTTCACCATTACGAAGAATTTATTGTATCAACTTTGTCAAACCTTCCTTCAAACCTTCCATATTTTCTTTTAAACCATGCTTGAAATCTTCCATGTTGCCTTTCATTTTATCTTCTATACCATCCATATTAGCTTTCATACCATCATTCAAACTTTCCATGTCTGATTTCTAACTATTCTTCAAACCATCCATCTAGCTTCCATTTCATTTTTTATTACTCTTTCTAAGAGTGAAATTTGTTCACTGAGTCTTGTAATTTTGATATAACATGTTGCATTTCTTCCTCTTCTTCATGTGTCATAGTAGAGTTTTCTAGTTTCTTACTAAGTGTTTCCATTTCCTTGCTACGGGTCATTTTGGAATCAAACAATGATATTTATGATTCACTATTCCCTTTGAATCACTTCAAATTGATTTTTCAAACAAAATTTATGCAAAATTTAATACATGCACTCACTTTTCTTCCGTTTTAGGAGCTATATATTGCAGTTCTTTTATCTCTATAATTATGAATCTTCAAGATATGAAATCTTGTATTATAGTAGCTCTTTGAGTCTTATTTCCAACCCAACAAGTTAGACCAATATTGGAATCTTCGAGAAAGAGTTATTCCCAATATCCCACAATAGTTGGATTATAGATTGGTTTAGTAGAGATAATTTGTATGGAGTGCCACATGTCACTGTTTCAAATTCGATTCTCAGAGATAAGTTTATGACAATTTTCCTTAGGTCACATGTTTGAGATGGAACTATGGAGCCTACACAAACCCTAACTTCCTCGAATCATATCTCTAGAAACATAGCAAGACAATATCTAAAATTCATACACTAAGTTAACCAAGATTTCAGCTCCACATGGTTGCAATTTCATCTTCTAAAGCTTCGTAGAAAAAAACATATAGTGAAAATATCATGATGACCTATTTGAAGCAGTGAAACCCTAGAATCCAAAGTTCTGATACCAAATGTTATGAAACCAACTCACAAATAGATAGATCAACGACTTAAATATTATCCTCTTCTAGGGGTAAGCCTTCTTTAAATTTACATAAATGAACAATTATTGGATGATTCAAATGAAAAAAACCTCATTTCTATATATAGGATTCTAAGGGGTCACAATATTATCAGAGCCTACATAACAATAATAATGTAAGGGCACAATAATAACAATAGTGTGCTTCTTTCGCTGTCTTTCAAGGAATCGGGAACACCCTAGGCCGCTTCATGGCAACAGATACTTCAAGGGGGGAGACTGGAATTTATACCTACGGCAGAATTTGTGCGGAAATAGACATTAGCAAAGGGCTGCCGGATCAGATCATCCTCAAAGTCGGGGACTTCCATTGGACGCAAACTTTGGATTATGAGAATACAGCCTTCAGGTGTCGCCACTGCCATCAAACGGGGCATCTCCAGAACTCATGTGCAGCGTTCCTCGACAAAAAGAAGAATCTCACTCGCAAATCCAAATCCAAGAGTTGGAAACCTTGTGCTCGTCCCCCTATGGATGACATAGAGTCCTCTAGCTCTGATGAGGATGACATTGAAGCGGAAGAGGAGAATTTAGAGCACCCAGAGGACTCTCCCTCTGCCTGCGCCAAGGATCCTTCTGCGCCCTTATTGTCGCAGAAACGTACTCATGAGTCTTCGCCTTCTGATTCAGATAAGGAGTCTCCTCCTTCAGCTCAGATCTGTCTACAATTTGTTCCGGTCCAGCCAGATCAAAATGGTTGGGTCAAAGTCAGTAAAAAGAAAGGGAAAAAATGTAGATTGGAAGATTCTGCCCATGCTGGGTAGACTCCCTAGACCAGCTCGTTTTTTCTGTTCTCTCTATTCTCTTATGCACATGCCGTGTTTGCTCTTTGGGACCGATGTTGATCTCATATCATTTCCGGCTCCCATGCTCCTTAGCTTCGCTTCTTTGTAAGCTCTGTATGTACCATATGTCTTTTCTTAATAGAATTAGTCTCAATTCAGAAAAAAAAAACAATAGTGTGCTTCTATGGGGCACAATAAGAAAAATATGTGGACTACATGGGCACAACAATAACAATAAGGGGGCTACACTAACAATAAAAATAAGGGACTACACTAGTATTATAGGGACCTAACAGACTTACTAGTTAAAGTGTGGACACTTTGTTTTGTTGCTGTATATAAACTGAATTTTCATCATAGGTCTTTAGATGTGTTTGATTTCGAACCCTCAAAGGATGTACCAGATTCATGTTGACTACCTTTTTACCATCTATATAGGGATGGAATGTTGTAAATCTCTTCAATTTTTTGTTCATATTCTCCCACACTTTAGTCCAAAATGAACTAAGAATAGTGTCTATGTTTGAAGCAATTCTCTTTAGTGTCCCAAAATGTACTAGACTTGTACAAAGAACAAGTTTTCTTATTCTTTCCCCATGATGATCTTTTCACAAGGCATGAGAATGCAAACCTTGATAAACCTATCAACTAACATGAAAAATTAATCATGTCCAGCTTTGGTAGTTGGTAAACCTCCCACAAATTCCATCGAAATGTTTTCCCAAGGACGAGTGGATACAGATAAGGGATGGTATAGACCCTGATTCTTGTTACCGGGCTTGATTGTATGATGAAGTGTACATCCAATAATGAACGTAGCTACATTTTATTGCATCTTGGGCCAATGCACATATCTCTATAAATTTCAAACTATCTTATGAATGCCAAAATGGCATGCAACCTTAGAGGTGTGGGTATTTCGAATTAGCTATTGTTCACCTTTAGGAACACACAATTTATCTAAATTATAGAGTAACTCATTCTAAATATGATAATTAAATTTTCCATGACCATTTTCTATATGAATTTAGTCCTATAGATGTTAAAAGATCTCTAAACTCCTCATCCTCTATATGCATCATGGGTTAAAATCTCCATGTGCATCAATGTGCCCAAAGCTATGATTTTTTATGTGAGTAGCCTTGAAAGCATGTTAGCCAACTTGTTTTTTTTTACCCTTATTGTAATGATCACTACATGAAAATGTTGTAGAAACCCCATTTACATATAGCTTCTACTCTATTATAAGTTTCTCCAGGCCTATAAGTATTATAGTTGCTAGTGATCTTTGTGGATGACAATCTACTTTACCATAAGATAGATTTTTCACTTTTTAATAGTTTGTACCAAGGCATATAGCTCCTTGTCACAAGTAGGTTAATTGAGAAAAATTCCATTATACACTTCAAAATGATAGCATATAGACCTTCCTCCTTGCATCAATACCACTCCCATTCATCTTTGTTTCAAAGGGTTGCTACAAGTTTTGTGATGCAAGAACTAGTGTTTGATTGATTTTCTTCTTCAACTCCTTAAGGGTCTTTTTTTGATCATCCCTCACTAGGAACTCTTACCACTTTCTATTAGCTATTATTGAAAATGGCACTATGAATTTCCTCAAGCCTTGTCCAACCCCAATGAAACTATTAACTTTTTAAACATCTATGTCAATCAAACACTTCATTATGACCTCCATCTTGGGAGAACCTATCTTGAGCTCCTCTCCACTAACCATATAGCCTATATACATGTTGACGATCTAGAATTCTCTGCCAACAACAAAGGGATCTCCCCAGTGCACCATCCCAACTAAACTCTACACTGTTTGTTATAAGGATCACGTCCAGAATGTAGGACCAACTGTTGTATGGGGGATTTGAATTCACTTCAGATGGAGGTGGTATACTGGCTAGGCAGAACACATGAAATTCAACCAACAGAAGGGAAATAATCGATGAATGTTAATAACATGAATACCATAAATAGAAATATTAGAACTTTATAACATGAACCTTAAGTAAAGCATTGTTAGAATGACTTAAAATAAGATCACACATATTTAAAGAATATGATTAACAAATATAAAGAAGTTAAAAGTAGCTAAGCATCAACAATCACAAGTGAATGCACAACCTACAATAATATTATGCCAATGCCAATAAATAATTCATCAATATAAGCATAGAGTTAGCATATCATATACCATCCATATGATGCAAAACAAGATTCATAGAATAGGAAGATACATGAGGAGATTTCACATCAAAAACTCATAGGAACCTTCAATTCATTGAGCTAATAATATCCATGACATCGCAACATAAATTATCTATCCAATCCAATAGTGGAAACCAACTATTACTCCTCGTATTTATTAGAAGAGCATAAGTTCTCTCAAAAAAATATATACCAAAATAAGTCCCAAGCTAAAAGTCCCTTTAAAATATACCATGAGAATGTATTTATAAAAAAAAGAGTGACCTTTGATCTACCCTTGACCCTTGGAATTCCTCATGACCTTTCGAATACCTCATGACCTTTAGACTTCCTTATGACTCTTTAAATCTTCCATTATTTCCCTACTCTATTCTAGCTTTCTAATTTCATAAAATAAGCAAGTTCTATCCTATGAACTTGACAATAGACATTTTTGGGACATCTATATGTAGTTTCTTCACTAGGTAAGTGTGCCAAAGCTTGTACTCAATAGCTATGGGGGTTATTTGCAGTTGTTCTTTGTCATATTTGTGTATACAGTCGAGGGTGTTTGGGATGAGAGTGTTTATTTTTGCATTCACCTGATTGGCTAGGGTCACCAGCTTTGTGTACATTCTCACCAGTCCCACCATGTATCGCGCAATATTCTCCTTTGTAACCTCTAGGTTGTTTGAGTTAGAGGCTAGCCTGAAAGTGTCAACAAATGCCTAAACTTCCCATGAGATGCCTTCATGCTTCTTTACTCACCCAATTTCCACGATATATGGAGCCCATGCTTCTCATTCATTGACTCCAAACCAATCAAAAGGTGCTTGTAAGAAGCTAGCACTCTTTCCACATCCTTGGCTAGTTTATCTCATGCTTGGATCTTGATACGGTGTCGGACTTTGGCATTTTTTGTAGTGATCCAGTCCATTTTTTGGATTATTTTCAGCGTACTTGGGTACTTGGTGAACCACTCATACATGCTATTCAAAGTTGCAACAACTTCCTTTGGCATAGAAAACCTTTCCTATGTGTTTGTTTGTATGGCCAAGATTGGAGCTAATGTATGATGCAGTTTCAACATTCATTGTCATAGCTCCACTGAGGTTTTCAGCCTCATCCTTGATTATAGCTTGTAGCTCTTTCATACTAGAGTGCATCAAACAGAGGGCCACATTTTCTTCTTCTTCCTTCCTTCTATCTTCTTCTTCTTGGATGCGTAAAGCTTGTTCTGAATTTCTGCGATTTGTTTGCTCATCCTAGCAACATTGAGTTCAGTTGTGGTCACAAAAGAAGTCCTAGCTGAGGCGAACATCTAAAGGTTAATTGTAGTGTCAAGAAAAAAATATTTCTACGTGGTTACTTATAGAAGTTTTGCAAGGTTCCTAGCATAGTACTTGCTTCTCTCCTTCATGATCTTGAAATTAACTTGATCAAAAGTGAGCTTGCTTAGGTTCAGCACTTCGTCTTCTGCCTCTTTAGGAATGCCCAGGTCCTTGAGAGGGGGATGTCCTTTGGTGAGGGGAGTAGATGGGGGAACATCCAACAGAGGTAGCTCAACTTTCTCATATTCTTGTTGATATTCCTTATCAGCATCTTATTATTTCTCCTTTCTTCTCTCCTCCTCTTCTCTACTCTTTTCTTCCTCTGCTCTCTTCCTTTGCTCCTCCTCTTGCTGCTTATTTTCTTGTTCTTCCTTCTCTTGCTTCTTCTCGAGCTCCTCGTCATTCCTGCATATCTCTTCTTGTTCTTTCCGCTCTTGCTCCGATATCTTCCTCTCTTCTTCCATTTTGGCCTTTTCATTCCTGATCCTTTAATTACTTCTATTTTAGTTGCTTCTTCCTTTCTTCTTCATCTAATTGCTTTCTTTTCTCAAGCTGGTTCTCAAAGTGATGGCTCCCTAAATCTTGCACATGTTTGAGCTCTTCTTCTCTTTTCCTCCTGATCTCTTTCTTTTTCCTTCCCAGCGTTGCATTTCTCTGCTCTAATGTTTCTTCATCTCCCCTTTCCTCTTAGCCACTTGGGGAATCTTCTACCTCTTTCTCCTTGTGTTTCTTGATTTTGCCAGTTGCCTTCTACTACTCCTTCTTCCTCTTTAGAGAAGTTGATCTTTCTTGAAGGCTCACATTTTCCTTGAAGTGTTTAGGTTCCTCATCATCTCTTTCTTGCTACTCACTGGAGTTGAGTTCCCTGGTAGTGCTGTACCAGTTCATAATCCCTCTTCATGATCCTGCTTGGAATGTGGGTATGACCAGTTGAAATTGGTCCTTTTACAGTGAGCCACTACTACCCTCTCTGGATCATATGTGCAGTGGTTCAGAGTAACAAAATCACATCCCTTTATTTTCTCTATTTATGCCTACACTTCCTTGAAGTTTCCCACTGTGTAAGCCCAGATAACGAGAGGGAAAGTGGGCAAAGCCTTCTTCTTCCCCTTGTTTAGCATCTTCGAAAATCCCTGGGTCATCTGATAGCACACTTCCTGCATGAGTACTATGTCTGTGAAAATTGAGGGAGCGTGTGTGGGGTCTTGTAAGAACCAAAAAATCTAATTAATGTCCCCTCTCGGATTGGGAACTAATGCGCTACTTTGAGGTTGGTCTCCATGGCCCTCTTTGACATGCAAGGGATTTCTTCCCCAAAAATCACCTTATATAATGGGCAATAAATGATTCAGAGATGGTGTCGAGCATACCCTTGTGGTTAGGGTTCTAGAAGATCGTCTAATGTCGATGCACTAGCTTCGCTGTAGTTGTGGTCTAGTTGTAGCTCGAGTGATCAAACTGGCACCTTGCATAAATTGCATCGAGGAGGTATGAGGCCATGTAGAATATTAACAGTTGGTTTGGCTCATGATGTTTAGCCACAACTACGTTTCTTCTCAGTGCTAAAGCTAGGATACATACATGATAGGGACCCATTTCTTGTGGAAAACATTAGCATCAGGCCTCTCCTACAACTGGTTCATCATAGCAGTGATCAGCTACTAAACCTTCTTTAGTCCATCCATTATATATATTTGATCGCTTCTAACCCAGAACTTGGACGGGTCTTGTCACCATTCCCTCATAATGTCCTTGGTTAGAATTAAAAAATTTGATAGCCATCGGGTGTTAAATGCCTCCTCCATTTCATTTAACTTGTAATATGTAGTGATGTCTATAGAGGAGATAGTTGCAAATAGTGCACCTGAGTGATCCCTTACAATCCATTGATTCGTGTTTGTATTCTGTATGATCCACTCAATGGTCTCAGTACATGGAAAAACTGGGGGATGTGAGGCCACCTTATGGAGTTTCGACCTCTTGACATTCATGTATACTAGGAAATCCTCGTCGTCCTCTAGGAGCTCTTGTTTAGTGAATTCTATGTAAATGTCAAACCAGGAGAACTTAGTGATTTTGTTGATATTGCATGTGTTATCCCCATATATGGAGGGTAGAGGGTCTTTTTGAATCCATGCACACTTCTTTCATAACTCCTGCAGATAGATTTCACTAATGGGGGTTCCATCTCATCATCGAATGAGGAGATCAAGGTGCAATCGATATCAACGTCACATGGCATGTCAAACAAGGAATCCCATGATGACAGAGATGGAAAGAATATTAAATCCTAGTAGCAAGCACAAAAAAAAGTTTCCAGATCCTGGGAAGGGATTCCCTTGGTAGGTCGCAATCTCGTAGGGATCAAGGGGTTGCAGAGGTTGCAAGTATGAGTTTGCGACTTGGAGATAGGTAGGTCAGTAGACGCAGCTAGGTCGTACAGGTCACAAGTCGCATAGGTCGCGGATGGGAGTGGGTCTGAAAGTCATAGATGACGATGGGTCACTGGGGTCGAGAGGTCGCAAGGGTTGCGAGGTCACGCTCGTAAGCCTATCACAACCTTCGGTCATGTGACTTGTTTCCTTGGGTGATTTAATGAGTGAAAAGAGGCTCAGGATAGGTTCTTAGGGCCTCTCAAAATCAGATGGCTTGGTCCTCAGGGAAAGTAGACTAATTTGGGTGGAGGATGGCTAAAGAAAATGCTCATAGGGGTTCTTGAAGAACAAATAGAGTAGCTAATGGTTTCTAGTTAAAATGAGCCCAAAATCTGGATTAAAAACCCCTTGGTCTAGTATGTGCAGGGTCAGGGTGGAAGAGGGAGACAAAAGGAAGAAAGAATTGACTATTAGGGGAGGGGAAAAGTCACCTACATTATAGAGTCATGTGCCTCTTCCAGTCATTGAGAATCACAATCCTTCGTGTGACCAAAGTGAATTCCCCAAGTGACCGATGAGGCCCCATATTTATGAGTTTAGTCGCACGTGTGTGGGTCATATGGGTTTCACTTTCTGTGATTTCAAGCATTTGCGACCCTTGTAACCTCGTGACCTCAAGGGGTCATGAACTCGCCAGGTCACATAGGTCACACTTGTTTGGCTTCAAGACCTTTGTGACATTGCGACCTCATGACCACAAGGGTCATAGGGTTGCAAAGTCACATAGGTCGCACAATGCATAGATAGGAGACTCGTGACCCTGCGATCTTGTGACCTAGTGAGGTCGCATAGTTGCAAGGTCACATGGGGTAGATAAGTCATGAACTTTTTCCTGTGACCTAGTGACTTGACTTGATCATAAATTTGGTTAGGTACATGGTCATGAATTTTTTGGTTTTCAAGGTTTGTTTTGATGCGACCTATGGCAAGTACAAGATCTCAAACTTCTGAAGGCTTTTAGGAGTTAGGTTGCAGGATGGAAATAGTTTAAGGCTCTGTAGAAGGTTCTAAGAGTGGGCGATAGCTAAGAGGATGGTATAGGGGCTTGAAAATTTTGAAGGTTCAGAAATTTTGGAGGGGTTGTTGCAGAAACTACAAAAAATGCACCAAACACTAATTTTCAAGTTCACATTTCTAGATATTTTGCAATAGCTACTTCTTCTTCAAAGTATCTAGAACTTGCATCAAGTGTGAGAGGTGTATAATAGTATATAATCCATACAAACATTGAAAATTGAATCTAGATAAGGGTGAATTACATCTTTCATTAATATCATGAATGTGGTTGGTGCATTACATAGACCAAATGGCATGACTAACCACTCATACAAACATTGTCTAGTTTTGAAGATGGAATTTGAGGTATCTTATTCTCTAGCTTGAACATGCAGATACCTTGATTTTAAATATAGATTAGTGAAGTATTTTTCATGCTACCACTAGTCCAATAGGTCATCAATCTTAGGTAGAGGGTTCCTATTATTGAGCTTAATATTGTTTAACCCTATGTAATAAATGTGCATTCACCAAGCCCCATCCTTCTTCAGAAGAATTATGATGGGTGACCCACACAATGAGGTACTTGGTGAAATAACACCCTACTCTAGCCCCTGCTTTAACTGCTTCTTCACCTCATTATGAACTACCTGTATAATATTATCTTTTTAATGGAGATACATGCAACAATTGTATCTCATATTCCACTTCTCTCTTGGGTGGTAGCCCCTTAATCTATTGGAACACTCCCTTGTATGCCTAAGGGGGAGATTTTTGGCATTGATGTGTGTTGCAATGTTGCATATGTGTTGTTGGTTAGCATTGGTGTCAAACTAGTAGCATGGGTTGTAGAAGAGATGGTTAGCACATGTATGTTTGGTTGCAAGTGGCTTGTACATGGATGATGTGTTGCATTGGTCTTGGCATGTCTACAAGCATGGGGATGTGAGGATGGAGCTGTGATTTGTAGGTGTTTCATACAAAGTATTACTAGAGGATGGCATGGTCCCCATGATAATGTTTTTATGATCATGCTGTTGCATAGAGTTGGATAGTGTTGTGTTCCACTTCCCATGATGATCAGTTGTGCAAAGGTTTTGTATGGCAAGTACAAAGTAGATATGTGATGATCTCTTTGTTCATGATGTTTCTACAGAAGTAAAAATCGAGGAGCCTTGTGGATTAAGTCTCCATGTCATGGATTAGGTCCACATATTTATGATATGTTATATATGACTTGGAGAGGATCTAAAGGTGTTGGAGAATGCTTGAGTTGTTTTTATAGGTTTTGGAGGATGTTTGACATGTTTTAGAGCTAAACACTAATGGCAGAGTTGTTGTGGAGCGGGTTGATGGCCCAGGTGATAGTATACTTGTTGGTTGGAATCCAAGTAAACCTAGTTGAATTATGATGATGATGGTGATGTGGAAATTATTTGTTGAAGTGTTGCAAATGTTCCAGTGGCTTCCAAATATCCTACATAGGCTTGTTATGCTATGGAAGAAGTTTGGCCAAGATCTGAGCTGATTTGATTGGTTTTTAACCATCCTCTACCCCAACCGTGTGGATCAAAGCTTGTGCATGAGGTTGAAGTGTTCTAACAGCATGGAAGAAGGCTTATCCATGCAGTTCCACCTAAGATCCAACATTTTTGTGCATGCGGTTGAGATTTTAGCTAGAACTTCTCTAGATTCCTCGCACATCTTAGCTAATTTTGGTATTATGGAAATGTTCTTGATCAAAACTTTCTCGTATATGGTGGAAATAGGTAAGTGAGCTTCTATAAGTTGTTTAAAATTGAATATATCCATCAGTTAAGTGAATTTAGTATATTGATCAAGTCAAGAAGCCAAATACAGATAAAATCAAATGTATTAACAAAGCTCCGCTAAGTTACAATTATTGATTTAATCAATTCAGAAAATGATAAATATTAGAGCTAAGACTGTTTTTATCCATATTGTAGATATAAGTTTTCTGGATTAATCACATCATTAGGATTTGGTCGACGTTTCAAACCAACTAATCTGGTTCATCCTCAGGACAAGGTGAGAAATCAATCGATCTAAAGGAATAAATAGCATGGATGCATCATTTCCCAGAGTTAGCCATTGGAAACTAACCATTGGTAAAATATTATTTTAAGAAAAAGTGGTAAGGGATTATCTGTTTAATAATTCAAAATTTAGTTAAAAACTAGTTGTTATGTGATAATTAATTATTTAATTTCGATATTATAAAATAATAATTTAATGATAACAATTTATATGGTAATAGTTAATTTATATAATATAATTTGACTTATTAAAATAAATTCGGTTGAAAACTAGCTTTTAGGAATAATCCAAAATTAAAAATATATTTTAACAATAATTTAAAATACAAAAATTATTGCACTATATTTTAGTGATAAATTTGTTAATATTATCAATTTCACTAATAAGAATAATTTATTAAAGTTGTCCATTTAATATCACTATTCCTAATTAGAGGAAAATTTATCCCTAAATAGGAGGAAAGTAGAGATAACCTAAATATTAACTACAATATTAATAACTAAGAATATTATTCAACGCAAAATGAAATCAAGATGTAAAAAAAAAGGAGGATGTTAAAAAGATATAATAAGTTGATAATATTAGACAAATGAAGATAAATATAATAGTAGAATATGTTGAGCCTATTTGGTCATTTTCCTTCCTGAGAGAGTTAATTCCATTGTGAGGTCATTGAGAGTGAGTAGAGTTTGTAGCAACTGCTCACATAGTTTTGCAGTGTTTTATCAAAGTATTGTATGTAGAAATAGGAGATAGAGTTGAGAAGAAAATTCATAATTTTTTTGTTGTAGGTGGCATAGGATTAATAGCTTGTGGTGTGCTAGAGAGCATAGATAGTTGTGAGTAGAAGAGAAAAAATAAATTCTCTGGATAGAGTTTTTTATTCATATTTTATGTTTGGGACGATGGTGTTGTTGGGTTGCTCATGTTGAGAAAATTGAGAATCCAATTTGAAATTATATGAAAAGTGATTTGCGTAGAGGAAGTGAAGGTGTGGAGGCTTCATAGTAGAGATTGATTGGCAGATTTAGTAGAAGGAATATATTTCTCCATCCAATAGGTGTTGGATATTCCAATGGGAGTTGAGCGAGGATCGTTGGTCATGGGGGGTTCCAGCAGATAGATTTTCATAGGTCTATGAGAGAAACATATTTCCAAACTAATAGGTGTTAGCATATTATGACAGAAGCCAATTCTTTCGTCTTATGGTTGTAAGCAAATACATGTATAATTTTTTCAATAGATAAATAAAAGAGTTGAGCAGTGTAGCAGCAACAAGGTGATTTTTCTCTCTGAAGAGTTTCCACCAAAAATACTTGTGTCCTTATGTGTGCATGCCTACGTTGATGTTTCTCATGTTTATTATGTTATGGGTTATTGTTTCTTTCATGTTTTTATAAGATAATATTGTGGATGTGTGTCGCAAATTGATAACCAGGAAAAAAGTTATAAAATCGATATAAAGGCCATCACTACCGATTCACCCCACCTCTCAATAGTGATCTAGTTTCCAACAATTGGTATCAAAGTCGGTTCTCTTCAATGAATATTGACCGCTTGAAGAGTAGACTACGGATCTTGGGGAGAAATAATAAGAGAATGTCTCAAAAGACAAATAACCTTAAGAAGGAAGAGAATCGGTCTATTGGGAGGGGAACCCCAGGTTGAAGTTTTGTTCAAGTTTTGAGTCAAATTTTATAATATTGTAAAGTCTCCACAGTTTGAGGAGCAGAGCGTGAATAGAACAGAATGTTAAGAGACAAAGGGGATTTTAGGCAGGTCAAAGCCCCTTATTTTGTAAAGGGATGGGTTTTTTTGGGTAAACAATGAACTCTACCCATGGTTCACAGACCATGGTAATGTAATGTAAAAGATATACAAGGGAGTCATCTAGGAGTCATTAAGCATTTATAAGCTTATGGATGGTTGATGAGTAAAATTGTGAGTCTGTAATTTTGTATTTTTTTCAAAGGGGAAGGCTCCTGAATCTGAGTGTGCGGAGACCTTGGTAAGTTTACATTTGGGTACAGGGGCCCTTGTAGTTGTGTGCGTAGGGTTGGAAGAAGTATATTCGTTGAAGATCTGGAATAATAAAGCATATTTGAATTAATTATGTTTGTTCTATATATATTTATCTGTTTTTATGTTTATGCTTAGCTATAATTCAATTCTTTGTGATATTGTCTTAATTGCATCACGAAGGTTCAAATCTACTTTTATGTGGTAACGTATGCATGTTATAATACTTAAGAGAAGCTTATAGACCTATTTGTGTAGAAATCAATTTAAGTCTGTGATCTTGAAGATAAGGTCTCGCGAAGGTTGAATCAAGCCTTAGATTAAGGAAATGTCTCGCTGCTACATCACATAGCCTTTTGGATGCAGAAAACTAGTTCTAGCATCCCCCAATATTGCCTTGGGTGAGATTGTGGTCTGCATTAAGTAGACTGTTGCCAAAAGGGCTGGTAGTGTAGGGTTTTTTTGGTTAGCGAAGCTAACTCTAAACCTTGGTCCAAGCCCCCTCGAGCTAACATGGTCCATTGCAAATGAGGTATCAAATTCTGAAATCTCAGTCAAAACAGTTGTGTTACGAGATAACATTTTGAAAGAATTTTTAAATTATGATTCTAATTGTTCTATTAAGTTAGATAGTGGCAATGAGATGGATATTTCTATTGTTAATGTTGAATATTAATCAACAATGGTAATATAAAAAAAAATAGTTGTTGTAGTGGATAGAGTAACCTATGCATGTAAGGATCATAAAAGAATTTTGTAGATTTCGGATGAGAAAGAGAATGGATTAAGAGAATAGATTGTTGCATTAAGAACTTAGCTAGAGGAGGCAAAGAAAATATAATATGAAATGATGAGGAACATGAGAAAAGGAGGAGGAATGTAAAACATTAGAAGCATAAGTGATTTCACTAAGAAGAGATCTAGAGAAGAAATCCACACAATTGAGGAGCAGTCAAAGTTCTTCATCTTGAAAAGGTTGGAAACCTTTGGGCATTACTAAGAGGGGGGGTGATTTAGTAGTGTGATCTATATACGAATTTTACCAATTATTACTTCAATTACTGAATCACACATGTGTTAGTAGCAATTCATTAAACATGTGCATCACATAAGCATAATCGAAAACCATAAGAAGAAATATAAACCATAAGTAATGCACACAATCACATCATCACACATAAGAGAAGATTTCCAGTGGAAAACCTTCCAGGAGAAAAACCACCCTTGTTCTTGCTGCTATGCTCTAAATTTCTATTAGTCTTTTACATATCTTGTTGACTCCCATCAATATGGAGACTCGACCTCATATACAAAATTCAAACACCCACCGTTTAGGAGACTCGATACTATTGATCAACTCGAAAGACTCTATTCTCTATGTATCTATGAACTTCCATTCATTTAAATCCACCATGATCAATCGACCCTCACCCAACTTCGATTGGACTATCCAAATACCATTGGATGAAAAAAAATTCCTTTCGCTGAAGCTTCACCATCACTACTCCTTTATCTTGACGTCGTTGCTCCCTTACCACTATGCATACCTCCTTTCATGTATTTTCAAACTGGATCCTAAGATAGTATGCTCAATAAGAAATCAACTTTGCATGCATTCTCTCAGCAGCAAGATCTCATCATCAAAAAAAATAAAACAAATGCACAAAACATGTGCTCTCTAATAGAAAACAGTGGCCACAATAAAACTAATACCAACATAAATCAAACCCTCACATCTGAATATAATTGTTGCATACTAAAATTAGCAACATACAACACACAGACTATCCACCAAATGTAATAGCAGCTCCTATGAAAACAAGTGTGAGAATTATTAACAAATATACTCCAACAACATAAAAAAGATCTCCAACCAATCTCTACACCAACAACTATGTTTTTGATATACTCTTAATCATGCTTTAGGTCTGCTCATTATTCATTCATTAATACTCATATATTGAAGCATCTATTCTCTATTCAAGGTCTAAAGCATTATCTCACTATTCATCCTTCTCTCCACACATACACTCAACATCTTTCACCATCAACAACCACAAAGCTCACAAGACAAGAATATAAAACCTGTAGGGTGAAATTGAGCCTAGGGCTAGGATCAAAGGTGCACAAATTGGACCAGCTCAATCCACTAAGGCTATTACTTGTGTTCTAAATGCACTCACATCATTGGAGGACCTTTTCAAACCATTTCCAACCTTTTCAAACAACTATGGAAGCCTATAGAAATTTCAAAGCTAATTTCCTCGTGAATAGCACGAGGAATGCGGAGAAAATATTGTCAAATCCCTCATTCACATGCATGACACTATTTCCATGTGACTGGGGCCTACATATTCTCCCATAGGCTTTCCTCCAAGCGACTGGATTCTTATAGTCATTCCCGTAGGCTTGGCTCAATGCAATTGTGGCTAAGGAAGAGGAAAACCATCAATCCTTCAGCTCAAGACCTCTGCCATCTCTTTAATCCTCTTCTCCGACATCTATACTAGCCTCCATACCTCTAAAATATCCTCTGACACATTTGCAAGTTGATCAAACATTTCTTCCAAATGTCACTTCCAAGTTGACCTACAAGGGCCAACAAAAAATATTGGCAAGTGTGTCAACAAGTCCTCCACTCTCCAACAAACATCTAAACAAGTTGTAACCCTTCTAACAGACCTGCAAACACCTATACATCACAATCATCAATCCATCACATCACTACAAAAATTCATATTCATAAGCATAGACATGAAGAACTAATGAATACCTATTTGATAACTCAACTAGTGTGCCATGAACCATATGTATCACATGTAGATCTGCATGATAAAATGTAGTAGCATCCTCTACCTATAGCAACACCATCCAACTATCTTGCATCATCAACAAACCATCATGACATGTCTATCAATGCACATGTCAAATCCACCAAGACCATCATGCTACCATCAAGCTCCACCAATGGCATCATCTTATCAACATCAATTCCAACACATGCCAACACAAACCAACATGAGTGACATCATATTGTTAACATCAATGCCAACACAATCAACTCAATGTCAACTCAACTAGAAGCATCATGACCATGTTGAAATCAATGCCAATACTACAATTCCAACATAATCCCCCTTTAGAATTGATGTCAACCTCAACAACATGTGAGGTTGATCTCCTCTGAAACTGCAACTGTAAAGTTGATCTCTATCCAGCCAAATTGTCTCCCCCTTTGACACCAATGGCAAAGGGTCAACTGCATATGAATAGGAAACAAGAGTTGAAGTGCATATTGGAGTAATACATGGCTGAATTATAATTCATATCAATTTCATCCATGCCTCCATATAAGCAACAAGAAGCATGTAACAACCTTGGTCAAAATTCCATGTAAATAAAGTTAATAAAGGGAAAATATTAACCATGGTTATGGGACACTTATTCCAAGCTGAATGTTGGGAAAAAACACCCTAGTGTGGTTGTTCATTTGGTTTATTGTGGATAAGGAAATTAGCAAAGGAAATGGAAAAGGCTTTGGAAAGGCATGAGGCATTAATTGGCATTTTATTTATGAAAATAAAGGAAATTAGGAGAAAAGGAAGGTGAAAGGTCACAGGTTGCATGTAAGGAGAAAAATGAAGGAAAATAAGGGACAGTTGAAGAAAATAGAGTCTGCATTAATAAAAAGGCATATGAGGATCAATTGGTAACTTTTGTCAATTGAATTTTGGATACTTAGAGTTTTCTTCGAGCACTTCAACATTGGATCCAGAAAATAAAAGAAGGCACGAGGAAGAAAAGATTGAGCAAGGAAGAGCAGGATCAAGCGGCTACAACGAGATTATTTGCAGGTATTGAGTTGCATATATGATTTCCTTGCTATTTTTGGCATGCATGGCTATGCATGTGTGTTATTGGTTCTCTTGTTGTCATGGACATGGGTTTTGTCAGGTGTGACAATATTTTTCAGCCTAGCCTTGCCATTTTAGAATAGCCATGGTGTGATGGGGTTCTCATGTTTTTGGTTAAGCTAGATTGTTGGATGGATTTGAAACTAAGAGAGGCGATCTTTGAAAGAAAGAACACATGGCGTAGTGACCCTTGAATTAGAATGTGGATTGCGGTAAAGCCTTGACCTAGTAACCCCTGAACTATACTGTGGGTTACAGTAAAGTCATATTTTGTGTTACCTCAATGGGCCTAGGAATCCTCGACCGATGAATGTCGAATATACAATAAAGCCTAGAAGTGGGTACCCTCAATCAGGCCTAGGAATCCTTGTCTATTGAATGGTAGGATATACATTAAATCCTTGAGGATGGAGTCTTGATTAGGCCTAGGGATCCTTGATTGTTGTATGGCGGGATGTACGGTAAAGCCTAGAGACTAAGAGACAAGAAAATTCCTCACGGTGTAGGTGGAGAAATCTGGTGGCATCCATGCTTGTTTAGGACCTAGTGTTCTGGTTTGGATTATGGTAAATCCTAGTTCTATTGATGAGGGTGAGGTAGTTTAGCCTTAGGAAGTCGTGGTTGATTTTGGTTATGAGTCCCACATTCATGCTTGGAATAGGACACGGGGATGATTGGCTGAAGGAAATATTTGGTTCAGCCAATTTATGGTCAGGTGGTACATGGAAGTCCCAAACCTCATTGGCTTTTACATCCATTAATAAGAGTTTCTTCCCCTTTGTATTTCATCTGTAAATGTAATGGTTTATATGTGGATTTTATGGCTATTGTATCCTTGTCATTTCTATTATTTATATATTGGTTATAAGTATGTTTGATGAAAGTGATGATGTATGGCTCTCATCATGTTTTGATTTGTAAATGAATGAACAATGGATATATGACCTAATAGATGATAATTCAGCTATTGTGGTATGGAAACAATTTTTCTTAGCAATTCTTAGATAAGTATGAGATACCTATGCTCAGATCTGTTGATATGGCCTATAGATTGCATATTTGTGACATGCTTGACAAAATGTCTGACATGGCTAGTAGGGGTGAAATCAAATAGTTGTTCAAATATTTGCATTAGTATCATTGTTTTGATGTTATTTTTCATTTCTGGAAGTTTCATCAAGTTCTGGCTAGTGACCTAAGACCTAGCCCTGAAAAAGTGGCATAGAATGTGGGGTAATTGGCTCAAAACTACTTGAGAAAGTCCCTAGTCACTGGCATTCCCTTACTATTGGAGAAATTGGAGGGTCCAATTAATATGCATTACCATGTCATGGGAGCGAATGAGACTCTAAGTCATTAAAATGTCAAGTTACCTCAAGGGTTGGTCACTTGGAAGGATTGGTTGGCTCCTAAAGATTTTGTAACATGTGTAGAATGTTAGATTGGTTGTGTTTTTTCATTTCCACTTCTTTGAATATACATGGGGAGTTCAATCATATCATAGTAGCCTCTCGTCACATGTTTACCCCAATAGACCAGTTAACTTGGGTAAATGTGGGAGGAGGGTGTTACAGAGTGGTATCAGTGCATGGTTCACGATGTTGATTTCTGGATTGATAACATCTTGGGATGATTTAATATTGAATTCGCAGTAGACCAGACATGTCCTACAGCGAAGCAAAACAATGATTCTTCAAAGGATAGGGAGGTAAGTATTTTAAATCTTTGAAACTCTGGATTAAAATTCTTCTATGTGAAAAAGGAATTTTATAGATGTAACCAAATTGTTAGTTTACTTATGTTTGGAAGAAAATAAAATAAATCTAAGTAAGAGGTTGGAACAAAGAAAAGTGGAAAAAGATATAGAATAGATACTAAAAAGAGAGCTTGCAGAAAAGATCCTAAGGCATTTTTAGAGACCAAGTATAGCCCTCTTTTGAGTGAGTCCGGAAGTGAAAGAGAAGATAGGCACCCTGATAACCCTCAGGTAACTCTGTAGTATTCACCTTTCGAACCTGATATCTCGCAAAAGCTAGAATCTAGTAATAACCAGGTTGTTTTTTGCTCTCCCCCTCCCCCCCCCCCATTCTCTCCCTACTCCTCCTACCCCCCATCCCCATCCCCTTGCTCCCCCACTCCCCCTCTCCCTCCCCCTCCCCCTCCAATCAGAAATATGGCTGAGGATATTAAGATGCAAGTCTTCAAAGCAACTGGATTGGAGAATCTAGAGCAGTTTTGGTTTTTATGTGAAGCTATATGGACTGTGAAGTAGATCAATGATCAAAATATAAAGAAAGTGCAAATCATTACGACACTACATGATAGAGCTCTGACATGGTATATGAAGTATTTCAATATTACCAAATTATTCCTATTGTGGCTGACTAAATATCTGATATTATTCCTTTTCATAATCCATATATATACTCTCATGATTAACTCCTAGATACTCCATTATTTTCTTCTTAAATCTATTGACGCATCCCTCAAGATGGACTCACTTGGTAATCTAAAACGTTGGATTCAACTAATTCTATAACAAGTCATTCCTCCACTACTAAAAATTCGCGTCACCTGTATGGATTCATTATTTGAAAGTATTCCAATAATCAGATTAGAACATTCTCAGATATTAAAGCATTGCTAATAAAAGAATTTAAGAAGTCGAATTTTGGGTTGTAGTGCATCATTGAATTAAAATAAATTAAACAGAGACCTACTTAGTATGTTTGGGAATTTGATCAAAGAATTAAGGAATTGTTAGATCAAGTGAGCTTTGAAATAGCTTTGCGGCAACATCGAGAATGGTTTATAGTTGCGTTGTTACTGCATATCAGACTACCATTGATGCAACAAAAGATAACAAGTCAATCTGAAGCTCTTCACCTTGTGATGAAGTTAGAAGCTTCGCCTATAGGAGATACTAATGCAAGTATGCAACAGATTTAGAGTCAGCTGGTGAACCTTACCCTGTAGATACAAGATATCAAGAAAAGCAAAGAAGTTAGAGAAGAAGTATGGTGTACAAACTACAAATCAGAGCACCATTCTGAAGAACAATGTCCTATCTTTAGGAAATACATGGCTAGTGGGTCACCGAAACCCTTAAATGCAAGATTCAGCCTATGGTGTGAGATATCCAAGACCAGAGACCAACATCACTCAAAAGATTGTTACCTGTTACAGAAATATGTAAAGACTCCAAGGAACTTATATTGCAAATTCTATAAATCAGTGGGACATGATGAGAACAATTGTTGAGTGTATGAACTAATTATGGAGCGCAGTGCTGACACTTATTGAATGAAAGCAGAATAACATGGACATGAAGGTAATGGAAAACACAGTGTTGGAGGAGCCTACCAATGAAGAGGTTGAGGTGCCAGAGCTGGTCGAGGTATTAGGCCCCTATAATACTAGTGTATTTCCTTATTATTATTGTCATTGTAGCCCCTTATTGTTATTGTTGTGCTCATGTTGTCCCCATATTATTATTATTATGCCCCATAGAAGCCCACTATTGTTATTGTTGTGCCCTTACATTATTATTGTTATGTCATCTTGACTATATTGTGACCCCTTAGACCTATATATAGAAAGGAGGTCTTGTCATTTGTAGCATCCAAGAATTGTTAATTTGTGTAATGTAAAGCAGATTTACCCCTCGAAGAGGCTGATTTTGAAGTCATTGCTCTATATTTTCTTCTATTTTATGAGCTGGTTGCATAAAAATTGGTATTAGAGCTTTGGATTCTAGGGTTTCACTGCTTCAAATAGGTCATCATGGCATTTTCACTATAACTCTTTTTCTACGATGTTTCAAAAGATAAAATTACAACCCATTTGAGCCAAAATCTTGATCAACCTAGGATACAAATTTCAGATCTTGTCTCACTATATTTTGAAAGATATGATCCAAGGAAGTTAGGGTTTTTGTAGGCTCCCGATTTATATCTCAAATAGGTGAAAATTTCATAAAAATGTATAGAAAAAGGACGAACTTTCATTTTTTGTGTATTGGTTTCAGGTCTGAAGGTTGAAACAATGACACGCGACACTTCATACAAGTTCGCTCTACTGAACCAATCTATAATTAGGTCATCGTGGGAGATTTAGAATAACTATTTCTTGGAGAACCCAATCTTGATCAAACTTGTGGGGTTGGAATGAGGACGCATAGGGATACCACATGATGAAATTTCAAACCTTGGAGATCCTTAATTATAGAGATACAACTGATTCAATATCAAGTTCCTACAAAGCCAAAAAAGGTGTGTAGTCTTTTTCAAATTTTGCATAAGTTTGGTTTCAAAAATTAGTTTGAAGGAATTCAAAGGACATAGTGAAGCATAATTATAATTAATTGATGCCCCGAAGAAATAAAATGGAAACACCTAGTAAGCAACCTGATATCTCTAGCATGACTCCTGAAGAAGAGGAGTAAATGCAACATGATATATCAAAATTACGAGACCAAGTGCAACAAATTTCACTCCTGCAAAAAGTAATAGAAACTAAGATGGATGGTTTAAAGAAAGGCATGGAAGCTAAGATGGATGGTTTAAATAATGGAATTGAAGCTAAGATGGATGGTGTGGAGTACTAAAAAGGTATGTTTTTGATGATCATTTCAGTGGCTTTTCAGTAGAACTTGTAAACCTTTTTGCATCATGAACTGGGAAAAACGATAAAGAATTATAACAAAACATGTGAGATTAATATGCAAGACTTAACCGCTGACAATTATCATTCCCTCGTGCAGGAAGGGGTGAAAACGAGGAGTTTTTGTTCCAAAGGAAAGGACAAGGACGAGGTAACCGTTGTCCCTTTGACAGGAGACCAAATGCAAACAAGGTTAAGCAGATCAAAGAAAATCGGCCCTGAAAAGGAGGTGAAGACACCAGCTCGGTGCAGGAGGGAAAAGAGATGATTAAGGATTAACGGTTCGGCGAATCCCTCAGGATCCTTGATCCTGAGGGATCGTTGCTTTCTCTATTTTTATACTTAGACATCTCCGCCGTCACCCATATAAAAGGGACAACATTGTTAGCTCGGGGGAGTTCGACATGATTATGCTTTTATGTAATTTCTGTTAAGATCAAAACTTTGATCATCGAGTCTCGATAAGAATTGGTTCATTGTAATTTTGTTTCATGCATTAATACAAACTTGGTGATTATTTCATCTCTGCGTCTAAATTAACCCCAAGCGGTGTACCCCTGGAGGCTAAGGGCCCGGCCCTCGAGGACACTTGCTCCTGTATTATTACGATTTGATTTCTGCGTGGTTTGCTCATCGTCGTTATTTGGTAATCTGATATACTTTATAAGTTTACATCACATGCTCTGTTAAGTTTAATTCATTAAGATTTCTTCAAACAAAACTATTGTATTGACTCTACATCATATTACTGTTCCTTTCAGAGTTGATTGAATATTATTAGTCTTAACTGAATACTGTTACTATCTTATCACAGAGCTTTCGTGTTGTACATTCATGTTACAGGATTCATCTTGAAAGTTGTGTTCTTTACGATTGTTGGATTCAGAAGTAATGTTGTTCCATTTTGAAATGCATTCGTATTCCTTTTAATTGGGATTGATGCTTAGATCATATTATTAGTTATGTGTGTTGTGCGTATATATGGTTTCCAAGCGTTGTTCCATAACTTATCAGTAATCAGTGTTGTTCCATTAGTGTGTGCTATTTGATTTTCCTTAAGAGTGAAAGATTGTTGTTTGATTGCGATTAATGCATTTGAGTTAGTAGATTAAGTTTGATTACTGCTTGTGAGACTTAGTCATTTAGCTGTTGTTGCTTTTAAGAATTGCTATTCCATTTCAGAATTGTTGTTCCATTACAGACTTGTTGTTCGATTTCTTATTTGTCATTCCATTTTCTTATTTGCTGTTCCATTTCCTAGCATTTGTCGTTTTGGTGTGGGAGACGATCTAAGGCTGTAGTGAGCCTCGGCATTTACTGTCTGGTTCCCAGATCCGTGGTTTGTTCTCTAATTTCCTTTCCATCAGTTTCCAAAGGGATGGGTTATCGCTACCGAACCCTTGACTGATAAGTTGCCTAGTTTGCTGAGTGTGTGATTTACTCTTTTGAAGTAGCTTAGTTGTAGACAAGCATCCATTTACTCTTGTATTTCTGAACGTTGTACTACTAGCATTACTCTGACAAATGATAGCCTCAGACTGAGACACTCTTTGAAATAATAAAACGCTCCCGGGTTGACATATTAATGTGAGGTAATTAGAGGTGAAAGAGACCCTTTTTATAGCTCTACATTTTGGCACCATTGCTGGGGAAAGAGTGTAGCCATTTGTCCTTTTTGCAGAGTAGTTTCCGAACCTGCTAGGGAAGAGTTGGATTTTGAAAACGGAAGGTAAGAACCTGCGTACGGAGCATGTAAAAGCCCTGCTCCTCTGTCCGCTTTCCTAACAGATTTGCTATTGCTTTGTTTGAATAGAATTTAGTAGTTCATTTGAGTGCAGGACTAAGCAGAAAAAACCAGAAAAAAATACCAAACCTCCATCCAAGCCTGAAAACACTAAGGGGCCAATGACCCTTGGTCGAACGACCTTCATAGACGAAATCTACAAGAAAGCAGAATCTCAGCCATCAGTAGGACCCAGGAAAATCATTTCTAAGCAGCCTACTAGTTCCCTTCAGGCCACAGGATCACCATATGTAGCCTTTGCTGAGGTACATCGTAAAACTGAAGAGCAGGACTTTCAAGAAATTGAAAATTCTACTCTAGAACTATTGCAAGAATGGAATTTCAGCAATCTTTGTGAAGGAGAAGGAGAAACAGGGGAAACCGAGGAACCAAGAACTCCTATCGGAACAAATCAGCCATTAAATAGCCCAGACAAGGGGAGTGCTGCAAAAATAATTGTTGAAGGAACCCAATCCCCTCAGACATCAGGCATTCTCATTATCCCAGATAGAGGAAGTGCTATTAAAACTATTCCTAGTAATACCCTCCTAGATATCCCAGAAGGTTATTGGCATATATTCAACCCTATGGCTCAAAATCAGCCAAACACTCAAACCTCTACATTACAATACCCTATAGTGGATTCTGCAGCAAATGCGCCTATGAAAGCAATCCCTCTTCAACATATCCCTACATTTCACGGTCTCACATCGGAAGACCCAGATGCATTTTTATTTGAATTTGATGTGTTGTGCAGGGGATATGATTACACCACCGACCCCCAGAAACTGAAATTATTTCCCTCTACATTAAAAGGGGCTACTTTAAGATGGTTCATGGGATTAGGTGGCGGGGTTATAAATAACTAGGATCAAATGAAAGAATCCTTCCTAAAAAAATATCAGGATTATTGCAGGTCTAGAGAACTGAAGGACGAAATATTCCAAATGACAGCTAGACCGAATGAAACATTAGAGGAGTATGTGGAACATTTCCAGTACAATATACAAAGGTCTCCTTATGCATCACTACCTTTACCTGATAATGTGTTAAAAACTGCATTGATAAGGGGCGTGAAGGAACAATGGATCGAAACATTAAACATCATGGGAAAAGGGGATATTTATCAAGAGAATTTTGCTAACATTATTGATTTATGTATCAGGAGCTCGAGAGGTAGCACAAGAGTAAAACCGACAGAACATGATCGGTTTGTAAGAGATAATAAAATTTCAACATAAGGAGTAACACGGGTAGAAATTGGAAATTTATTGGAAAATTTTAAAACTGATATTCTGGGGACACTAACTACACAACTTGATATTATGCAGGCTAAACAAAAGCAAATGGATGCAGAACAGAATTTGGCGATCTTATGTCCCCGATGCAAGAAAAAGCATAGTCACAAGGAATGTCCATTGGATATAGTCCAAACATACGCCATCTGTACAAAATACCACATTACGGAGAATTGCCCCTCACTTCCTAGGTTGAAAGCGGTATATAAGGAAGCAGAAGAAGAACCAGAATCGGTGTACTTGATCAACCAATTCCGTCAGTGGCAACCGAGACAATCTGGTATGTTTTCAGACCCAACTCCTTCTTTTCAGCTCCCACAATATAATGCTCAACAATATAATATGTGGCAAAGTCAATCCCAACCTCCGTTTCCAAACTGGTCACCACAGTCATTTCCTTCTTCAAACCCGTGGCTGAATCAGGCAAGCCAATCTGGTTGGCCGAATTTCCCTTACACTCCACCATATTGGTAAAGTAGCCCATACCCTCCATAATGGACTCCCCCTACATCACAAAGTTCAGCCTGGCAGACAAACTGGTAGAGACCGATGCATCAGCCATTAGGAACTATTCCACTCCCTCAACCTACACTGCTAGCCTTACAACAAAATCCCCAATCTAATCTGAGACCGCAACTCTCAGACCAACCCAACCCCAATCCAAATAACAGACCGGTCCAATCTCTCCAAATTATAGAATCACCAGAAATAGGACCCGACCTGAGGGAGTGTAATGATCTTCAGTTAAGATTTGGACGTATTATTGAAACTGAGGGAAATAAAACAGTTCATATTGAATATCAATTATCAAGAGAACATCTGTTGCAACAAGAGCATGTGAATAAGCAGCACACTCATAATCAAGAAACCACATCCTCTCCTCCGTTCCTAGAACGATTAGTCATACCTCGACCTTTACAATATCCTGATTTTGACATTCTGGGAGAACTACAAAACCTGTACATAAAAATTCCATTCCTCCAAGCCATTCAAGACATTCCCATATACACAAAAACTATCAAAGAATTGTGCATAAAGAAACCGAGGAATATAACAAATAATCCAAGAGTCCAAGTAGTCGGAACTTTATCTGATTTACTATCAGGGAAAGAAACACCCATTAAATATGAACACCCAGGAAATCCAATTGTAACTGTTCAAATTTATGGTCAGACCCTGTCTAATGCCTTAGTTGATCTAGGAGCTGCAATTAATATTTTAACAACCACTACTTGCCAAAAGCTCGGCATTACATCTATAGAACCCACCTCTACTTTGCTAGAATTGGTTGACCGGTCTGTGGTTAGGCCGGAGGGTACTCTACATGATGTCATGGTCTCTGTTGATTCCTAGGAATACCCAACCGATTTCCTGATAATCAATCCAAAAACCCGACTTGATGGACACCCGTTGATTTTAGGTAGACCTTGGCTTGCCACTGCCGATGCTTACATTGGCTGCCGGCAAGGAAATATGACCATAACCAAAGGACCAAATATCAAGAATTTAGTTCTATATTCTCCAGTGCAGCCAAGTGTCACAATAATTAAAACTAATAAGCACCATGTATCATACCTTATTGATAACATTAGATCTCCATTAATTATACAAGAGGCACTTGATTTTAAAAACCAAACAGAAGATGATGCCATTAATAATTTTATTAGCCAAACTAGATCTTGCACACAGTGTCACATGATAGAAGCAACATTTGATAATGAATTAGAAGAAGATCCTCTGAAAGATACACATGATCAAACAATACCTGTTACTTCTATTGCAAATAGTAAAATTGTGGAAATTGAACCAGGAAAAACCTTAAACATTAATGCCAACCTCACACCTGAACAAGAAATGAAGCTCATCTAGTTGCTAACAAAATATAAAGAAGCATTTGCATGGGATTACCCTGATATGAAAGGAATTGACCCCCAGTTATGTACACACCACATTTATATAGAAAAGGATGCTAGACCTGTTCGTCAACCTCAAAGAAGACTTAATCCTCATCTAAAAGATGTGGTAAAAGCTGAACTTCAAAAACTTTTAGATGTCAATTTTATTTATCCTATCTTTGATAGTAAATGGGTCTCTCTGCTTGTGGTGGTACCAAAAAAGAATGGGAAATGGAGAATCTGTGTGGATTACAAGGAGTTAAATAAAGCAACACAAAAAGACCACTTTCCTCTCCCATTCATAGACCAAGTATTAGATACTCTAGCAGGAAAGAAATTATTTTCTTTCCTGGATGGATTCAGTGGATACAATCAGATTCAGATTGCCCCTGAAGACCAAGACAAAAGTACTTTTACTTGTCCTTGGGGAACATTTGACTATTGAGTTCTACCTTTTGGCTTATGTAATGCTCCTGCCACATTCCAAAGGGCTATCCTTAGTATTTTTGCAGATTTAATAAATGATGGACTTGAAGTATACATGGATGACTTTACACCATATGGAGATGATTTTGATCCAACATTAGACACCCTAGAAAAAGTCCTACAACGCTGCATTGCTATCAGGCTTTGCTTAAGCCACGAAAAATGCTATATGATGATGACTGAAGGACTTATCCTAGGACACTATGTTTCAGCAGCTGGCATTCAGGGAGACCCGACCAAAATCCAAATACTTTTGCTTATTCCCACTCCTACTACCCTAACAGAGGTACGCAGTTTTCTTCGATTTTCTGGTTATTATAGGCGATTTATAGAACATTATTCGCACATTGCTGCACCTCTGTATGCACTAACTGGTAACGTTGATTTTCTTTGGACAGAAAAATATGAACGTGCTTTCAAAGATCTGAAGAATCTCGTATCCACAACCCCAGTCCTTTGAGGACCAAATTGGGATTTGCCATTCCAGATATCATCTGATGCCTCAGATGCAGCCATTGGAGCAGTCATCGGGCAGGAAGAGGATAAAAATCCATATGCTATTTATTATATCAGCAAAAATTCATCCCCTGCTGAATTAAATTACAATGTCACTCAAAAAGAATTCCTAGCTGTAATACATGCTCTCAATAAATTTAGACATTACATTACTGGATATCCTGTTATCTTGTATACAGATCATTCTGCCATAAAATATTTAGCAAATAAGCCTGTCACAAACAGCAAAATAACTAAATGGTTGATTCTATTGCAGGAATTTGATATCACAATCAAGGATCGACCTGGCAAAGAAAATCTGGTAGCTGATTTTCTCTCAAGAATGCCAAAGCCAATCGATGCAGCAGCAGTTGAAGATCAATTTCCAGACGAGCATCTGTTTGATGTTGCTGTTCAAACAACCTGGTATGTTGATGTTGCCAATTACCTTGCAGTAGGTAAACTACCAAAACACCTAACCCCTAATGAATGCAAATAGATTGTTCAGAAGAGTGCTCGATTCTCGTGGATTGGGGGCTATTTGTTTCACATAGGGGAAAACATGCATATCAGGAGATGTGTTCACGACCATGTGGTGTACATTTCGTTGAGCGCAGAACTAGACATAAAGTGCTGCAGATAGGGTATTACTGGCCCACGATTTTCAAAGATACAAAGAAATTTGTCCAAGCCTGTGACAGCTACCAGCGAGCAGGACGTCCTAGTCAATCTAACGAGATGCCTATGAAACCACAGTTAGTCATTGAACCATTCGAGCGATGGGCTCTTTATTTCGTTGGACCTATCAACCCATCATCAAATCAGAAAACATATATTTTGGTGGCAATAGAATATGTCACCAAATGGGTTGAAGCAGAAGCATTTCCCAGAGCTACAGAGGACTCTGTCATACAGTTCCTCTTCCATCTATATGTACGTTATGGTCTTCCAAGAGAAATAATTACAGATGTTTGACCACAATTTGCTGGGAATAGATTAGCTACAACACTCAACAATTATCACGTCCAGCATAAAATCACTACTCCATACCACCCACAGGCAAATGGACAGGTAGAAAGTAGCAATAAAATAATAGAAGCAATTTTAACAAAAACTATTGCATCCCATAGACGTGATTGGGCTGCTAGATTACCTGAAGCACTCTGGGCTTACAGAACAACATGGAGAAGCACCACTGGTTACTCACCTTATCAATTAGTGTTTGGAAAACAACCCATTTTCCCTATAGAATTCGAAATCCAAACATTACGGACAGCGCAGGAAGTTGG
Source organism: Pinus tabuliformis (assembly GCA_031772625.1). Lineage (NCBI taxonomy): Eukaryota > Viridiplantae > Streptophyta > Pinopsida > Pinales > Pinaceae > Pinus > Pinus tabuliformis. Next base: position 139,172,875 of record CM062814.1, on the reverse strand, counting down.
CTTAGATTTAAGCGAGGCACAGATTAATCGATTGCAACAGATCAATGAGTTGGACGAAATTAGGCTCTCTCCACTTCAAAATACTACCTTGATCCAACAACAGCGAGCTAAATGGCATGATGCCCTCATTAAAAACAAAGTCTTCCACGAGGGAGATTGGGCTCTGTTGTATGATTCCAGGTTTTAGGACTTCCCTGGGAAACTCTAGACTCGTTGGTTGGGACCATACGAAATCCAGAAGGTACATGATAATGGGACCCTTACTCTAATCACTATTGACGGTTCTAGATATGCCTTCAAGGTAAATGGCCACCGAGTTCATCTCTATCGCAAACCACTTACTCGAGAGTCCTTCTGCCAGCAGCTATGCCGAGACACTGATATGGAGATTCTCGGAGAGGAAGAGAAGTCTTCCTCACCTGTAATTCATTAAGGAATTCATTTCTTTTTACAATTTGTATATAAGTTCTTTTGTTTGAGTCGTTTTTTGTACATATGTTTGAATTAATGTTTTCCTGTCATTTTCGCTGTTCCTTTTTTTCAAAAGAACAACATTTTCAATTTTTGTCATTCCTTTTCCAAAGGAATGGTATTTGTGTGTTTCTGTTGTTCCTTTTCTAAAGGAACAACATCCTTGATTTTCTGTTGTTCATTTTCCAAAGGAACAACATCCTTGATTTTCTGTTGTTCCCTTTCCAAAGGAACAACATCCTTGATTTTTTGTTGTTCCTTTTCCAAAGGAACAACATCCTTGATTTTCTACTGTTCCTTTTCCAAAGGCCAAAGGAACAGAATTCTTGATTTTCCGTTGTTCCTTTTCCAAAGGAACAACATCCTTGATTTTCTACTATTCCTTTTCCAAAGGAACAACATTCTTGATTTTGTGCTGTTCCTTTTCCAAAGGAACGACATTTTCCTGTTCTGTTGTTCCTTTTCTAAAGGAACATCGTTTCGATTTTTGCTATTCATTTTTCAAAAGGAATGGCATTTCCGTGTGTTTGTTGTTCCTTTTCCAAAGGAACCGAATATTTTGATTTTGCTATTCCTTTTTCAAAAGGAACGGCATCTCTGTGTGTTTGTTGTTCCTTTTCCAAAGGAACAACATATTTTTGTGTTATTTTTTATTTTGCTGTTCCTTTTTCAAAGGAACGACATTGGAATGTTCTGCTGTTCCTTTTTCAAAGGAACGACATTTGCACTTTCTGCTATTTTGAGGTCTCCTCTTGGTCCTTTCCCCAAAGAACATCACTTGCATGCTTTTGCTCTCCTTATGAAGCACCTTGTCCCTTTTGCTGATCTAAATTAAGGATGCTTATTGCTCCTGTTCTTTCAAGTCTTTTAGAATACAGCTATGCATTTATGCAATGGATACAAAATCTCAACATACTGAAATCTGCTAATCATAAATCGCTATCTTTATAAGGCTCTGCATTGGTAAGAGGACAAAAGGAATGACACACTTATTTATCATCTTTTGTTGTCACTGTTCTACTAATTCTGCTATGGTTGTTCATCTTTATCATGATGACCCTTTTTTTTCCTCTTTGATTGTTATTCAGGGATAAGAACAAAGGGTTTATATCTTCCTATTGAGATGTTAAGACTTCTTCCACCATTCCTACTCTTAAGGAGTGCTGAACCACCCCTTGTGTATAAAAAAGGGAAGGTACTTGAAAAAAAAAAAAGAAGTAAATATGACTTATAAAGTTGTCAAATGCAGGATAGGGGGTCTCATCAAGAGCCAGGCTACCATGATCATGAGGACGAACGCGAAGTGGCATTCCCACTATGGCCACCACACCAGGGATATGGTCCAAAAGGTATATCAAATAAACAAACCTTGGAACAGGAGGTCTCATCACGAGCTGGCCTGCCCACTTTTCGCTCCTTCCTCGTGAATGGCATTATGGTTAACTAGTTACCAAGCCAGCATAATGGCCTACATTTTGACATTACACTCCCTAACATATACACAAAGGATCATGGTTCCATGGGTGAAATAAACAACTCTGCCAAGGTTATGGACACCTGTCACAGCAGAGCACTGTTAATGGTATCGAAGTCACATTATTTACACCAATAGGTGAGTTATGAATACCCTTTTATTTCTTACACCTTGGTAATTGATCATATATCATTTCCCGAATTATATATAGCGCATGCAAATCTATTATCACCAATCATGGCAGAAGTAATTGACAATGACCGTAGGAGATTTAGAAAGTACGACAGATGTCCTTTCCTCTCAGCCTCTTACATAATACGCGATCCAACTTTACGCCTCGATTTCGGTAATTTGTTGTTTTTCTAAACATGGCATATTTTCATTCTCTGTTCCTTTATGACTCTGTTTCAGATCAGGTGTTGCTCCTTTATTTGATGGTTGGGACAGCCTATCACATTGCGGGGGGGAGGTTAACCTCATTATTCCCTGGATTACGTGTCAGTTCACTATTCAGGAAATTTGTGTACTAGGGTATGGCACGGCTTAACGGCATGCTATTTTTATTTTTGTTAAACGAATTGCTGTTCATAAGTCATTTCTGTTGTATACTCTATTTTTCCAAACAAGTCTTGCGTCTATTACCCTTTCTGTGTTTCAAACAGCACAAACAGTTGCTGTTCCATTGAGAATTCATAGTAAAACCATGGGAGGTAGAGCAATTCGAAGGGAACCGCAGGTGTTGACAGTCTCCGTTGCTGCCCGGGAAATCCTAGTAAGAGCAGGGTGGCTCACTTATCTCAACCACTTGCAGGAGTCTAACAAGACAGTGGCAATTGAATTCCTACAAAATTTGCAGGAGGATTACTCCACAGTAAGGGGGAGACAGATAACAGTCACCGATGACATAATCACAGAAGTCTCGGGACTACCAGCCACCGAACCTGTATGGACGTTAAAAAAGGAGAGATTGCAGAAGATTATAGAAATCTTCCAGGACAAGGGCCAGAGCTTGGCAATTAAAGGAAAGGGAATTCTGCCAGCAACTCTAGGAGAGCCCTGGGCAGAATTGGCAAGAACCATGCAAAGCTACATCACCTGCGAGGGTAGAAAAGACATGGTAAGACCACAACATATTAAACTCTTAGCTGTTCTAAAACAAAAATGCTCTGTAAATTTACCTGCACTTTTGAATTTGTTACTTCATGACATTGCACGGAGCTTAAAAAAGGCACAGCAAGTAGATTCAGTCGTTAGTCACCATTGGTTAATTCGATTAATTGTCAGTCATAGCCTCACCCAGCAGTAGAGCAGATGGGAAGAGCTAATTGCAATGATTGAAGGGGGGTTGACAGCACCATCCCCAAAACATAAGCATGCCACCAGCACACCTGAGCGTCTAGAAAAATGCAAAGAATTAGCAAAACAGAAACATGTCGCTAGTACATCCGAGCGTCCAGAAAAACGCAAGGAATCGGAAAAGCATAAGCATGCCACCAGTACACCCGAACAGTCAGAAAAACGCAGGAAATCGGTTCAGTTAGCACGAATACGAGGGAGGCTAGAACAACTCCAGGAAAACACTAGTCAGCCAGTAGAAATTGAGGATGAGCAACCCTCACGGCCAGAAGAAGAGGCCAAGTAATCTAAAGGAGAAGAGAAAGAAGAGGCCGAGCAATCTGGAGAAGAGGCCGAGCAATCCGAAGAAGAAAATGAAGCAGAAGCTGAGCAGTCTGAAACAGAAGCTGAGCATTCTGAAACAGAAGCTAAACAATCCAAGCAGGAGGAGGAAATGGGACAGCAGGAAGGTAGCCCACCACAAGACCCAGTAGGAGAAGATGAATTGGCCGAAGTCTTGGCCAATATGGGTGAATATAACCAACCTTCCAGTCCATCAGACCTCCATGACAAACCCCAGGAGGAAAATGCACTTGAAAAACGACATGCAAAAGAGGCAGAAGAAGAAAATCTGCCTGTTCATGATGAAGAAAAAATAAGAGATACTGAGCAGGAACAATCTGTTCCTAAGACACCGGAAGAAATTCTGGAGGAAGAAGGGGCAGAAAAAGAAGTTGCCCAAGAATTGACAGAACCAGTTAGGGTTCCTACCCCAGAACAGCCAGAGCAGAACAATGAAGAAACACCCTAGGAGGAAGACCCAGGGACTAGTCACGGCCCAGGCCGCAGTAGACAGCCTGTTGTTCCTTCTAACGAAATTTTGGAAATTAAAGAATTGCGAAAGGAACAGCAGATATTATTGAGCATAATAACCCAGCTCCACCAGTAGATTAGGATCCTGAAAGCAAGGCAGAGGGTAAGAAAGACTGCAGGAAAGAAAAAGGTAACCACTCCAGCAAAACCTCGCAAGGCAAAGAGGCGGAGGATCAGAATTCGTCCTGCTGTTCAAAACCCTGTTGAAAATCCAGTTGTTGTTCCAAATGATGCTGAAGAACAGACTCTTGTTCCATTTGAAAAGGAATAGCAACAAACTGATATCCACGTTAAAATAGAAATGGATGATATGATGACCTGTGACAAGGAATTCAGATGGAGGCACCACCCTCGGGGGTGATAAGGGTTCTGAACTCAAAGCAACGCAATAAGAAAGTAAAAGGTAAAACTCCCGGCCTCCACTGTTGTATGGAGAAGAGATCCAAAAATAGTAACCTTGCGAAAGGGGTTGAAGCAAGCTCAGCAAGAAGCAGAAAAGCTTAGAGAGAAAACGGTCCCTAGCAAAAAATATGAAGAGCTACAGCAGCAACTTAGGAACGTCAATCAATCCGAAAGCCGGGCCTTTGAAGGTTGGCGGAAGGAACAAGAGAAAGTTGTAAAGGTAACTCGTAGGCTAGATATTGTTATCAAGCAGATGGATACCTTGTGTTCTTTATACAATGACGTCTTAGCATGTAGGGCCCCTGCCAAAAATTATGCCCTGTTTTTACTAGAACGGTATCTACAATTAAAAATAAAAGCTGTTAAATCAGGTGCTCCCATACAAATTAACACTGTCAATGACTTTATAGACTGCTGTAAACACTACAGGGTGAAAGTCCAGAGACTGCTGTGCGAATTCTATTTGCATAACCTTGTACTAGACCAAGAGACTGAGCTGAACCTTGGCCCCTTTGTTGGAGACATCCAATTGCAGGCATTCATCTCATTCGGGGTTAATCAGATTAAATGGCTCAAAGCCTATAATACTTTCCAGAGGCAAGAAAACAGCCTAGATTTGTGGGCGAGGGCTGAGCCTAGGAACCCGGGACAGTTGTGGAAAGCACATAGAAACCTCATGAATACTCCAGGTGTCATTGAAACATTAGGACCCATGCATGAGGCACTCATTCGATAAGGATTAGAATACTTTATTTCTATCAAAGACCTTGCCATTGATGCAACTAAATTTCGGTATCAAATCCCTAATCTGAATATCCAGCTCAGGGAACCGTTTAAGTATGAGAATTTTAAATTAGCTGCCAATCATTTGCACCTTTATGGTGAAAGCATTCTGAGAGCAGGGCCATCCTGGTTAGGATATAGGTTTCGGAGTCCAATTATTTGGCACCCTGCACCCGCATACCAAACCCTGTATGAGATGCCTGAGGGTCAAACATGCCATTTCTTTGACTACCTAGTTACTCATCATGGTTGTAGGCCTCCGCATGAGATTCCTTCTCCAGCCTATTCTCTCACTGCCTTGCATGTCAACTACAACGTTTTCATGATGGCATGAAACAGGGTAAGCAGGGGGTGTGTGGAGTACTAAAAAGGTATGTTTTTGATGATCATTTTAGTGGCTTTTCAGTAGAACTTGTAAACCTTTTTGCATCATGAACTGGGAAAAATAATAAAGAATTATAACAAAAAATGTGAGATTAATATGCAAGACTTAACCGCTGACAATTGTCATTCCCTCGTGCAGGAAGGGGTGAAAACGAGGAGTTGTTGTTCCAAAGGAAAGGACAAGGACGAGGTAACCACTGTCCCTTTGACGGGAGACCGAATGCAAACAAGGCTAAGTAGATCAAAGCAAATTGGCCCTGAAAAGGAGGTGAAGACACCAGCTCGGTGCAGGAGGGAAAAGAGATGATTAAGGATTAACGGTTCGGCGAATCCCTCAGGATCCTTGATCCTGAGGGATCGCTGCTTTATCTATTTTTATACTTAGACATCTCTGTCATCACCCATATAAAAGGGACAACATTGTTAGCTCGGGGGAGTTCGACATGATTATGCTTTTATGTAATTTCTGTTAAGATCAAAATTTTGATCATCAAGTCTCGATAAGAACTGGTTCATTGTAATTTTGTTTCATGCATTCATACTAACTTGGTGATTATTTCATCTCTGCATCTGGATTAACCCCAAGCGGTGTACCCCTGGAGGCTAAGGGCCCGACCCTGGAGGACACTTGCTCCTGTATTATTAAGATTTGATTTCTATGTAGTTTGCTTATCGTCGTTATTTGGTAATCTGATATACTTTATAAGTTTACATCACATGCTCTGTTAAGTTTAATTCATTAAGATTTCTTCGAACAAAACTATTGTATTGACTCTGCATCATATTACTGTTCCTTTCAGAGTTGATTGAATATTATTAGTCTTAACTGAATACTGTTACTATCTTATCACAGAGCTTTTGTGCTATACATTCATGTTACAGGATTCATCTTGAAAGTTGTGTTCTTTATGATTGTTGGATTCAGAAGCAATGTTGTTCCATTCTGAAATGCATTCGTATTCCTTTTAATTGGGATTGATGCTTAGATCATATTATTAGTTACGTGTGCTGTGTGCGTATATGGTTTCCAAGCGTTGTTCCATAACTTATCAGTAATTAGTGTTGTTCCATTAGTGTGTGCTGTTTGATTTGCCTTAAGAGTGAAAGATTGTTGTTTGATTGTGATTAATGCATTTGAGTTAGTAGATTAAGTTTGATTACTGCTTGTGAGACTTAGTCGTTTAGTTGCTGTTCCTTTTAAGAATTGTTGTTCCATTTCAAAATTGTTGTTTCATTACAGACTTGCTGTTCGATTTCTTATTTGCCGTTCCATTTTCTTATTTTCCGTTCCATTTCCTAGCATTTGTTGTTTTGGTGTGGGAGACGATCTAAGGCTGTAGTGAGCCTCAGCATTTACTGTCTGGTTCCCAGATCCGTGGTCTGTTCTCTAATTTCCTTCCCATAAGTTTCCAAAGGGATGGGTTATCGCTACCGAACCCTTGACTGATAAGTTTCCTAGTTTGCTGAGTGTGTGATTTACTCTTTTGAAGTAGCTTAGTTGTAGACAAGCATCCGTTTACTCTTGTATTTCTGAATGTTGTACTACTAGCAATACTCTGACAAATGATAGCCTCAGACTGAGACACTCTTTGAAATAATAAAACACTCCTGGGTTGACATATTAACGTGAGGTAATTAGAGGTGAAAGAGACCCTTTTTATAGCTCTACAGATGGTATAGAAGAAAAACTTAAAGCCAACATGGAAGATTTGAAGTTAGATTTGACAACGTTGCTATAAGAAATGCTTACTAATGGCAAATGGGTAGTAAAAGAAACTCATGATGAGAACAAAATAAATGTTAATCATGATTTCATAGACTTTAATGTTGGATTGAAGACCCACCATGTTCCAAATATCGATATGAGGAAGTTTGATGGCAAGGATCCCGTACCATGGATACTACAGATGGAGCAATATTTTGATCTCCATAATGTGCAAAACACACAAAAGGTATGCATTGCAAAATTTATATTTGGAACCCAATCAGTTAGTATGGTATCGATGGCTTTTCTCTCGTAAGAAAATTATCACTTGGTCGTTTTTTACGGAAGAAATGATTTCACATTATGAGGATACAAGAAGCAACACCTTTTTTATCCAATATATAAATCTCAAACAAAAAGGTTCACTGGTGGAGCACATTTAGGACTTCCAAAAATTGAATATAAGGGTAAAATATATTCTAGAGGAGCATAGGATTGATGTGTTCATAGGGACATTAAAGGATAACATCCAACATGAGGTTCACATTTGGGAACTTGATTCATTGGAAAAGGAATTTAGGTTGGCAAGAAAAAACTAAAAGAAAAATTATGGCAGCAAGGAAGCCTACCAATCACAACTATAAATATGGAAGTGTTGTTTCCCCTAGCTTTCCACAAGCTACAAGGTTGACAACACAACAATTGGAAGAAAAAAGAGAAAAAGGGCTTTGTTACAGTTGTGATAGTAAATACACTAAAGGTCATAAGTGTGTTGAGAAGAAATTATTTTACATAGATTTTTGAAGAGGAAGAAGAAAAGAAATAAGAAACATCAAAAGAAGAGGATACACACTACTAACAAAGCATAGATAAAGAAGAAATGAATCCGAACATATCTTGTAATGCATTGGCTGGAATAACCACTTCTCAAACTATCAAGATAGAAGGACATATCAAGAAGAAAAACGTAATAATGTTGATTAAATCGGGCAATACCCATAATTTTATTCATTGTAAGATAGAGAAGGAATTGAATTGCTTCTTATATCCAGCACCAGAGTGTCAAGTGATATTTATGATGAGCCTCAGTATTGCAACAAGAATGCTGCAACTCCCAAGGTTATTGAATTTAATTATCAACCTAGGGTTCGTAAAAACGTAAGAGGTATCGACACTATATGTGCAACATATAATGTGTCCTTCCTTTCTTGTCACAATGTAATGGATTACATGTACTAAAATCAAATCCTAAACTAATTGTAGAAAATGAATTGCTTGAAATGGAAACCGTAACCTATTGCAAGAAATAAAGTCCAACGAAAGAAACATATTCTAATTGCAAAAATATCGTGAGCTAAATGTAAAAGAAACCTAACTCAACCCTATTTATCACAAGTGATTATTGAAATTAAGCATGGAATATGATCGAGGGAGTATTAACTAATGCATGCATGTGCTAATTAAGAAATAAAAAGAACTATTTTTCTTTATTTTTTCATTTTATAAATGTAAATGCTAGTCTTTCCTTGTTCTTTGGCAGGGGAGATAGGTGTGGAGGAAGAGGGGTACAATGGTTTTGATGGGTTGGAGGTCAAGTAGAGGCCTAATCCTAGCTTCAATGATGAGTTTTCTCAATTCAGGCTCAAAACAAGCCGCTACAGGATTTCCTACAGGATGCCTACATGATGTACTAGTTCCTACAGAATCCCATGTTTTATTACAAAAACAGGTCGAAATATTAGGGAGTGGTCTAAAAGGTGGAATGGAGCTTGGGAAAGGTGGATAATGGAAGAATAAGGCATGTAGGTGGTGGACACTACCCAAAACTCAATCAAGGGCTTTAATATGGGTAGATTTGCTCAATGGAAAGGGCAATTTTTGCTTTTAAAACAAGAATTTGGATTGAGATTTTACTGGATTTTGGTGACATGGGTGGATGAGGCAAATGAGATGAGGTCTTGCTACAATGTACAAGCTCTTGCAACAACACACATCATTTTCTGCATCTATCCCAAGGCTACTGACTTTAATAATCAACCTGGGGTTCGTACAAACTTAAGAGGTATTGACACTATATGTTCAGCATACAATGTGTCCTTCCTTTGCTGTCATGATGTAATGTAGTGTATGTACTAAAATCAAATCCTAAACTAATTGCAAAAAATTAACTGCTCGAAATGGAAACCATAACCTTTTGCAAGAAATAAAGTACAAGGAAAGAAACATATTCTAATTGCATAAAGATCATGAACTAAATGTAAAAGAAACCTAACTCAAGCTTATTTATCACATGTGATTATTTAAATTAATTGAGCATGGAATGTTATCTAGGGACTATTAACTACTGCATGCATGTGCTAATTAAGAAATAAAAAGAACTATTTTTCTTTGTCTTTTCGTTTTATAAATGCAATTGCTAATCATTCCTTGTTCTTTGGCAAGGGAAACAGGTGTGGAGGAAGAGGGGTACAATGGTTTTGATGGATTGGAGGTCAAGTAGAGGCCTAATCCCAGCTTCAATGATGATTTTTCTCAATTCGGGCTCAAAACAGGCCACTACAAGATTTCCTATAGGATGCGTACAGGATTACTAATTCCTACAGGATCCCCTATTTCATTACAAAAATAGGTCAAAAGATTAGGGAGTGGTCTAGAAGGTGGAATGGAGCTTGGGAAAGGTGGATAATGGAAGAATAAGGCATGTAGTGGTAGATTTGCTCAATGGAAATGGCAATTTTTTCTTATAAAACAAGAATTTGGATTGAGATTTTATTGGATTTTGGCGACATGGGTAGATGAGGCTTGGATGAGGCGAACAAGATGAGGTCTTCCTACAATGAAGAAGCTCCTACAACAACACACATTATTTTCTACATCTATGCCAAGGCTACTAACTTTAATTATCAACCCAGGGTTCGTACAAAATTGAGGTATTGGCACTATATGTGCAGCATACAATGTGTCCTTCCTTTGTTGTCATGATGTAATGGAGTACATGTACTAAAATCAAATCCTAAACTAATTTCAGAAAATGAACTGCTCAAAATAGAAACCGTAACCTATTGCAAGAAATAAAGTACAAGGAAAGAAACATATCTAATTGCATAAAGATCATGAACTAAATGTAAAAGAAACCTAACTCAATCCTATTTATCACATGTGATTATTTAAATTAACTGAGCATGGAATGTGATCTAGGGAGAATTAAATACTACATGCATGTGCTAATTAAGAAATAAAAAGAACTATTTTTCTTTATCTTTTCGTTTTATAAATGCAAATGCTAATCTTTCCTTGTTCTTTAGCAGGGGAGACAGGTGTGGAGGGAAAGGGGTACAATGGTTTTGATGGATTTGAGGTCAAGTAGAGGCCTAATCCCAGCTTCAATGATGATTTTTCTCAATTCGAGCTCAAAATAGGCTACTACAGGATTTCCTACAGGATGCTTACAAGATGTACTAGTTCCTATAGGATCCCCTGTTTTATTACAAAAATAGGTCGAAATATTAGGGAGTGGTCTAGAAGGTGGAATGGAGCTTGGGAAAGGTGCATAATGGAAGAATAAGGCATGTAGGTGGTGGACACTACCCAGAACTTAAGCAAGGGCTTCAATATGGGTATATTTTCTCAATGGAAATGGCAATGTTTGTTTATAAAACAAGAATTCGGATTGATATTTTAGTGGATTTTGGTGACATGGTGGATGAGGCTTGGATGAGGTGAATGAGATGATTTCTTCCTACAATGTAGAATCTCCTGCAACAACACACATTATTTTCTGCATCTATCCAAAAAATTTATACACGGGAAAGATTTATTACAGAACGGAAAATTACTAGTCTAAAATCCAGAAATTCGAGAACTAATGAGTTAGTAAATCTATCAAATTCATAACCTAATCAAGTGAAAATGTAATGGGGTAATTTTTTTTATTAAATATAATATTTTTTTATCTAATACAATTGGAACAAACTCAATTGAAGCTCATTAGCATGCTCTAAAAAATAGTAGAAATTTATTGTTGTTTGTCACAAAGGAGTTCCTGAAATCTAGATTTGGGAATAAGAAAAGTAATCCAAGTATCTCAATTATCAATATGACCTTCCAAAGCATTTCCAAGGATTAAATCATGCTTTTGATCATGTAAGGGAACTTACATCAACCATTTAACCCAATCCTACAACAAGGAATCGTTAATACTAAATGCAGAAATAGAAAGAAACAAGTAAAAGAGATGCACGTGAATAAGAAGTGACAAGAAGAAAATAAAATGATAAAAAAGGGCTCTGAGGCTCCTAGGATGGCCAAGCCCAAGGAAACTCAGAGACATATGGAGGAGAACAAGATTTAGAAGCTTAACATGACACCAATATTCATTATTTTCATCAATATAATTACATCCCTACAAGAAAATACAATGGATCTGTAAAAATACAAGTTCTCTCCACAAAAAGACTTATAAAATCCCCCCTAGAGGAAAATTCAACTTGGTACTTGTAAAAAATTATTAGTAATCATTCCCCATTAAAGGATGGAGCTTTCCCCACAAAAATCCCTTGGTTATTGGATCTGGTTCCTAATACTAGGAATCTGCATTAAATGGAAGGGAACAAATTCCTATATTTTCTCAATCATTGGAGTTCCACAATATGTGCCATAATTCCATAATATCTTATTGATTTATTATTTATTATTGATCCTCCTATAGTAGGGAGCAAGTCCCTAAACTATCTCCTCCTCCAAATCTTCATAATTTTCTCAATATTCTCATAATATTCCACAAAAATAAATAATATTCGGCACAAATATGAAATTATTCATAAACCTTCCTAATGAACATATTAAAGTTAAAAATACATTATATACAACAAAAAAAGAGGTTTATTATGCTAAAGGATGGTTATATGGGCCTTAATTTTTGTTTAATTTAGAGGCATGGGCCTTAATTTATGTCTAATTTAGAGGCCCATCGAGTTGCAAATGGAAGAACCATAAATTGCTCTAGAAAGTGCCATAATATCAATGTATCCATGGGAGAAGATGTGTTGAATAGTCCAATTCTTTCCATTCCAATGGATGGTTTTGATGTTGTATTAGGAGTCCAATGGCTATAATCTTTGGGTATGATAGCTTTTAATTTTCAAGAACTTTTCTTGAATTTTTTTCAGAAGGAAAGGAAGTTGAGTTAAGGGGTATCATAGGGAAACCGGGAAAGATAATCAGCTCTAATAGCATGACAAATATTCTAAAGAAAGAACAACGTGGCATAATTGCATAATTATGTTCGCTACATGTTCCCACATCGAAATCATCTATTTCTCTATATCTCCAAAAAGTCTTGGATGATCATTCCAAGGTATTTGAGACTCCCAAAGGCCTCCCACCTATTCATAATCATGATCATGCTATTTATTTGATTCCAGGAAGTATTCCTCCAAACATCAGGCCTTACAGATATCCCTATGCCCAAAAGAGTGAAATTGAATGTTCAACATATTGATAGAGTGCTCAAACTATTTGAGGAGAAACAATTATATGCAAAAACTTCCAAATGTTTCTTTGGAGTGCAAGAGGTGGAATATTTGGGTCATATTATATCTCATGAAGGTGTTAAGATAGACCATAGAAAAATTAAATCCATTAAGGAATGGAAAATCCCCACATCTATAAAGCATATGCGATGATTTCTCGGGTTGACTTGGTATTATCGCAAGTTTGTTAAGAATTATGGGAGAATAGCATCACCTCTAACAACATTACTAAAGAAAGATGCATTTTATTGGACTCTAGAAGCAATGAAAGCCTTTGAACATCTTAAAGAGGACATTTGTCGAGCACCAGTCTTAGCTACACTAGACTTCACAAAAACCTTTATTGTGGAATGTGATGCCTCAAGAAATGTAATTGGTGTTGTTTTAATTCAAGAAGAAAGACCCATTGCTTTCAAAAGTCATCCAATCAAATGAAAGTATTTACACAAAGCTATTCATGAGAAATAAATGTTCGCAATACTACATGCACTTAAGAAATGGAGACCTTACCTAATGAGAAGACACTTCAAGGTAAAAACAGATCATGATAGTCTTAAATACTTTTTAGAAAAAACATTATCATTAGAAGAGCAACAAAAATGGGTCACAAAGATGTTGGGTTATGACTTTGAAATAATCTACAAAAATGGGAAGAAAAATGTTGTTGCAGATGCACTCTCAAGAAATGATGAGCATTTGGAAGCATTGCTTTGAACCATTTCTAATATGCAACCAAATTGGATAAATGAAGCAAGGGATGAATGGACGAATGACGAAGAAGTGTACGCACTCATTCAAAAGTTACAACAAGACCCTAGTACATCTAATACAACTAGATGGAAAAAGGATTTGTTATGGTACAAATATCGCTTATACCTTTGTAAGAATTCCCAACTCAAACGTATGATTCTTATGGATTTATGCACCTCTCCCTTAGGAGGGCACTTAGTATTTTTAAAAATGTACTACAGGGTTAAGAAGGATTTTTTTGGGATGGTCTTAAATTTGATATTCAAAATTTTGTGGTGGAATTTTTGGTTTTCCAACAAAATAAAGTTGAAACAATGAAGACCCCAGGTCTATTACAACCTTTATCTATTCCAAGTCAACTTTGGGAGGAGGTTTCAATTGATTTTATCACAGGTTTACCCAAATCCGAAGGAAAGAGTGTCATCATGGTGGTAGTTGATAGACTTACCAAGTATGCACACTTTTGTGCATTATCTCATCCCTTTAAATCCCGTAAAGTTGCTACTGCATTTATGTAAACAATTCAAAAGCTACATGGAAACCCAAAGATTATTGTAAGCGATAGAGATCCCATTTTCACTAGAAATTTTTACATAGAATAATTTTCTTGTCTCGGTACTCAATTAGCTCATAGCTCATCATATCATCCTCAATTTGATGGGAAAACTGAGATAGTGAACAAATTTTTGGAAGGATATCCTTGTTGCTTTGTATATGATAAACAGACACAATGGGTTAAATGGTTTCCTCTGGCTAAATGCTAGTATAACACTTCCTTCCATACTACAACAAAAATGACCCCATTTATGGCACTTTATGGATGTCATCCACCATCCATTACATCATATTTAAGAGAAAATTCTAAGATTCAAGTAGTGGAAGATCACATCGAGCATCAATGACAAGTTATCCAATTCTTAAAGGATAACCTCACTTTGGCACAGAATATAATGAAACAACAGGTAGATCAACATCACATCAAAAGAAGTTTTGAAGTAGGTGACTCGATATTTCTACGACTACAACCATACAAACAAATGTCCCTCAAGCAACCTAAGAAGGATAATAAATTATCACCAAAATATTATGGTTCTCTTGATGCCTCTAAAATCATTGCACCAACATTGGGAATAACCACCTGATTCGGCCCTTAATACAATTCCTTTTCTGTTTGGAATGGTGGCTCCGACTGGATAATATGGGACTAGTTTCCCAATCAAATGTGTTTTGATGAATGAGTGTTTTAAGTATATAACAAGATGATATATGGTTTGAGTTGCAAATTTACGAAAATATACAAATAAATCTATATATAAATAACTCAGGTAATGCAATATCAAAGTGATATATAATGATTTCTATTAATCGAATGCTAATAAATATCAATCACTTGACTACAAAAATTTAAGCATGAATGATGATCACAAAGTGATATAAAACATATCGCATCTCATAATAACATCAATTGTTAGCATATGTGCTTATAGAATACCAATTCCAGCTTACTCAAAAGTGATGTAATGCAGAACTATATGAACATTCACATATAACAACAATATCAGATCAAAAGACTATTTATTTGCATAACATGTAACAAAAGGACATTTGATAAAAGTACCATATGTATTTGAATCCTGCTACGAGAATAACAGTTTGCTTCATTCTTCTTATTTCCGAAAACACCAAAAAGATACATAAATGTAAGTCCTCTTGAATTTTCATTTATAATAAGTTTGAACCTTGATCCTTGTCTTCTACAAAAATAAATCCAGAAGTGCAGAAGTGTTATCTTCTTAATTCTAATTTTAATACAATTTTACGACCCTTTCTAAAATAACATGAAAGGGTCTTTATAGTAGAAATAAAATAAAAAACTGTTCGTAAAATATGCTTGGAGTGGTTGGAACAGCCTCTCTCAAAATATGGGATTTCATGATAAAATATAATTGCAATAAATATAAAAAGATGCATCGCATCTATCATTCCTCTTGCCGATTTAACTGACAAATCTCGAGCATAGTTTGGATTTCTGGTGGATGACTCATCCTAGCATGCAATTGACCTATGTACACAGCATCTGAGAGTTCTGGCATCATGCGCTCGAATACATCAGCAAGACATTTGATTGTCATTTGTTGGCTATGTGGTTTGACCAAGTAGAACCAATGTGCATCCCAATTGACACTTTTTTATTTTTTTATTTGCTCCTCCCTAGTATTCAAATATTGCTTCCATTTTTTTTCCAATACTTTTGCCTTCGGAATATTTTCTGGGGAACACTCAAAAATTAAATTGGCGTTGTGTAAGTTATCATTTATCAATTCAATGATATTATTCCTCACTGCCCTGGCCCTGGAAGTTGCTCTATCTACTTTGATCAGTTGTGCCTCCCATTCTGAGAATAATATCTCTTTGTGAGATTCTTCAATTACTGGCGATTTGGTAGCCCTTCCTTTTCATATGTTCTGCCAAGAGATATAATCTGTAATTTTGTCATTTGCATCTTCGAATTCCAACCTGGAATTGACCACTTAATCTATCAGCACGCTTGTTTTGATACATAGTGGATGAAAGAGAGATATTTTTTGGAAGATTTGGGTCAGTTTATGAGACAAGAAATTATTTATTTCTAAGGCTTCCTTTATAAAATCTTCAATTTTGGGATTGTCTTTAAATTGATCCATTGAAAGTTGTAGCCACTTTATTTTCTCATCCTTAGATTTGATCTCTTCATGATGTGCCAGTTTCAGCTGTTCGAATTCCTGAGATAGGTGATGTTGTCTTTCAATAGCCTGCTGATCAATCCTCTGTTTTTCCACCCTTAACTGTTCTTCCAGTTGTTTAATCCTCTGATCCTTTTCCTTGATCAATTGATTAACTTCGGTTGCTTTATCAATCATGGTAGTTGTATATGCTCCTGCAAACTGAGATAATTTGGTCAAGTCCTTAGAGGGATCAACTTTTGAGCCTCTCCAAATGATATTCATGGATTCATTTTGAGGAACTGTCGCTGATACTTGATCTATCTTTCTCTTTTTTCACTGGATTTTGACTAAAAACCTATGTTTAGGGCTATAAAACACATCCAACAGTGGAATTTCTTCTATGTTGAGTGTAATCTCTGACGAAGGATTCCCAAGATTTCCTCTATTTCTTTTAGAGGTGAGTCCATGCTGGATGGTTTATCAATCATAGGCTCATGAATCATGGGTTGTTGTTTTAAGGGAGATTCTAGTGCGATAACAGTTTGGGTATCACTCTGACCTTTAATCTGTTGATCAAATTGTTCCCATTCTTTGATCAATATCAGATCAATGTGAAAATTTGTGTCCAACTGTTCAATTTCCTTCTCACTTGTCTCAGTCGCCTCAGAAGTTTTTTCCTGCTCTATGCTTTGCGTTGTTTGTTGGATGACTGGTGCAATATTCAATAAGTCTAGGGGCACTCTCTGAAGCCTTTGCATCATGTATTGGATTAATTGATCCATTTTAGCTGGTTCCAGCTTAATCTTTGCTAGGTGGTATACTTGTGAGAACATCTCAGCTGATCTAAAGAAGTCATTGAATTCATCTTTCTCATGGATGAATTGTTTAACTTTTACCTGAGTAGTGAAATTATAAGCAACTTTATTTGAGTCATACTTCCTCTTGGTAATAACTACTAGGTTCAAACCCCCCATTTTCTCGACTTCAATTTGGGCATACTTATAATAATGCAATGAATAGATGCCGCAGAGAATCGAAAAGGCAGGCCATAACTGTTTCTTGGCATATTTGAGATTTTTTGTAAGCCCCTTTTCAACTTTTTGGCATGCTATTTCCCTCGCCAATAATTTATCCGGGACATATAGAGGAAGGACATGTAGGTTGGTAATGTTGTCGAAAACCCTAATGTATGTAAACAACTCTTCCCCAAACCAACTTCCAATTGAAGTTAAATCGATGCTACCTTCCTCAGACAACCGAGGGGCTGGTCTATTAAAAATGGCCTGATGAATGGGCAGGATAAAGTCATGACAAATTTTGTAAAAATGCTTCTTATATTGTTTCTGCCACAGGTATTTATGATAAATATGGATAGGGGTTGGGTCCTGAACAGTTCATTTCCATTCCATGATGGGAAAAGCGGAATTGAAACAAATGGTATCGACTATGTAGGCACTCATATAGAATGGGGGAACAACTTGAGTGGTCACAAACTTAATTTTCCTATAATCAAGTATTTGGACAGCCGTTTTGTTTGATAGGATAGTAGCCCAATCCATCACAAAAGTATTTAATGATGCTTCTATTAACGGAACCATTTCAATGGAAAACTTAGTAGAATTGGGGCTTCCAAATAGTCTACACATTATTGCGGCAGCATAACAATATGGAGATGCTAGAGAGTCCACAGAATACATATCGAATGACTCATGCTTGTGTTTGTTAGGGAAGTGCCTCCATTTTTTGATGGGGTCCAACTCTATTTCATTTTCCTTCAAGAAAGCTTCAAGAAAGCTTCAAGAAATGATTTGTTGTAGTACTTCTGTGGCTCTGGAAAATGATACATTTTATTCAAGTCTTCAGGCTTGAAGGATCCAAACATTTTTCCGTCGGCTATGAATAGCATCCTGTCTGTTATATTGATGCCCTCAACTACCCATTTTACCATGACATTGTATGAAAAAAACTTTGGTCGAGCCGCTATTCTATGAAGAAAAGAGTCGGCTAAATCACTAAGTGTGTTCTCAAATTCTGCAAGTCCATCCATTGTTTCTTGTCCTTCAATTACCTTAGGCTTTTCCTTTTCCAACATATCATATATGCCTTCCCATGAAATTTTCCGACAGTCTTGGCATGTCGTATCTAATATCAACATAACTTTTTCCGATGCTTAGGCTACTGCAGGGGAAGCTTTCTTCTTTCGGGCTTTCCTTGACATCTTAGCTAGTTGCATACTTCCATATTCAAACTACAATTATATGAAATAGAGAAGAGTGATAAACTAAAACTTTCAGAGCGACTAATGCTTGAACAGATAGTGGTGATAATAGCATAGTCGAAAATCAGTGCAAGAGCATTTGGTGTGAAACATTTCATATTATAAATTGATACTAACACGAAAGACGAAATCTTGAAGGACTGAAATCATTACTGTTCTTAATGCTTTGCCGTATTCAATGATGTGAAACTTAAATGTTCAATAAATAGATCGCATCGCAGTTTTCTTAAGGCCTAATTAGAATGTGTGCCGTAAATTTCCCGATTTTGCGATGAGAGATTTCAATATATATTATTTTGATATTCTAAGAGTCATCACATATTGCAAGTTAGGATGTGTAAACACCATGTTCTAAGAGTCTTTTGGATTTCTGTGATTGTGATCAATGATGACCTGGCACATAGAGTTGGGAAAATATTTATTTAACTTTTCGCATCATGTTTTCTCCGTATTATCATTAAACCACTTTATTATATTTTAACATCGCATCGCACGTCCTCGAGTTGTTTATCACTTATTTCTACTGGGATTGTGATATGCGAGATGCAAAAATATTATCGCATCGCAAGTTTTCGAGTGTGATTTCTTTTGGTTTTTGGCAATATGCAAGATGCGAGAATCATATCGCATCGCAAAGTTTCAATGTTCTGTTAAACCTATCACTTGGAATTTGCGATGCGATAGGCGATATGCGATCACTTTATCGTATCGCATGCTTTTCAATGATTTTCCCAAGAAGCTCTACGATTGAGACTTTCGGATCGTAACAATATTATACGAACTGTATGTTCCTTAACCTTAAGTGATTGTGATTTGCGATGTGTATTGTTTTTTGCAGCATTTTTATTTAAAAAGAAAGAAACAAAGAAATTGATTTCTATGTAAAGCTTTTATTGCTTTTTACAAACTAAAGGGACTCTATTTCCTATTTAGCATCTGAGAATAAATTTAAGAAAATTTTTGAAATGGGGGGTTGTTGTATAGCACGACAATTGGTGATTCACTGAAAGAACCAGTTATCTATGAATAAATAGATGAAATTTATAACACTTTCTTTAGTACAAACAATTGAGGAAAAGGAAACTATTTTGAAATTTGTTAGATAAACAAAATTACTCTGAATAAGAAAAATTCATCAATTTTTCAATTTCTTTTAAAAACCCTTATTATCAAAAACCATTTATAATTCTTCAAGCCTTGATTGGTTGTTAAAGATAAAGTAGGAGGCTTCTCCATCTTAGCTTTTCAATTTTCTCTCTTGCCATAGGTAGAGCCACTGCTACCAGCAAACATCTATAGTCTCAACAGGGTTGCCTTTTAACCATCAATTACTCATTATCCCATCCATCTAAGAATATAATCTTTTAAACATAAATTCAGAAAGATATCTATATATATTTTCATTTTTTTTCCCTTTTCCGGATAAAATCCATTGTCCTAGTTTGGGAGCCAAAAGATGACAATGCCATTCACTGGTTGTAATTGAACTGAACAATCTGGCTCGTAATGAGACCCCTTGTCTTATGATTATAAGTTATTACCCTGTTTTGGTATGCAGTATTGGTAATGTCAGTTTAATTAGTTTGCTATGATCATGGTAAGCAGGATCGTAATGAGACCTCTTATCTTTTAAATCAGATATATTTGAGAATTACGCTCTAAAAAATCATAGTCCTTAAGAGTTATTGGATGACAATTGTATGGATGTCGATGCTCAGTCGAAGAAATTCTTTACCTTTTAACAAAATAATCTCTCTCAACCAATAAAACTTAAAATGATTCACTATGTTTTCCTGGTTTGAAAGATTTCACAATTTCAGAGTTTTATGATGTTTATCTAATTTCCCAAAACTGTAATCATTTCCTTAAAAGTTTATACTTTCTAAAAGTGGGTATTCGCAATATGTTTTCAAAGAGATTTCAATAGTTGAAAGCCAATGGCATACTGTTTACAACATTATTGAAAGAAATCAAAATTCGCATAAAAAGAATATTTACAGATAAGAAGGGGTTACCTCCTTAGGGAAAGAATTTCTTTAATATAAGCCCATTCACAGGAAGAGAATCTCTCTTTCCTGTTAATTCTTGCAGTAAAAATGTTGATGAGCCTATCTTTTCGATGATCTGAGATGGTCCAAGCCACATCTTCTAAAATTTTGTATGCTTACTTTTGTCTTCATGTGCTTTGTCCCATTTCAAAACAAGATCACCAATCTGTAATGTTTTTGAGCCGGTTGAACTTGCATCAAAAGAGGATTTAATGACTTGCTGATGTTTAGCATGAGTAGTCTTGACTCTTTATCTTTCCTCATCTAATTTAAGAATTTGATCGAACCTTAATTGAATAGAGGAAGAAGGAGTTTCTTCAATGAATTGTACTAGGGCTAGTGATGGGAGGGCTAGATTTGGTGGAATAATAGCTTCTTTCCCATATACTAAGGTAAAAGGAGAAGTACCTATTGAGGCCTTCTAAGTTATACAATCTTCCCATAGTGCGAATATTAAAGATTTATGCCAATTCTTTTGGCTTTGATCAACAGTTCTTTTGATAATCCTTATGAGATTTTTATTAGTTGACTCTGCTAAGGCATTTCCTTGAGGATAGTAATTTGCAGAGAATTTTAACTTAAAACCTCTCCTAAGAGAAAATTTGACTATACTATTTCTAAAAATAAGATGCATTGTCAAAGACAAGCGCATTAGGTAAACCAAACCTAGTCATGATGAAATGATCAATAAACTCAATAATTGCATGAGCATTTTTTACCTTTAGTGCAATTGCTTCTACCCACTTTGTGAAGTAGTCCATGGCTGTAAGGATATATATGTGCTGTTTGGAAGAATGAGGAACAATTTCTCCTATAATATCAAGCCCCCACAACTCAAATGGTTTCTCAATGTTAACTGGTTGTAAAGCAAAGGTTGGTTTCCTTTGTCTCCCACTAGCAGTTTGGAATATCTTACATTTCCTCACATAGTCATGGGTATCTTTGAAAAACGTTGGCCAATAATACCCAGCATGCAGTATTTTATGCATTGTAGTGTCTCCTCCAAAATGTCCACCAACTGGTCCATCATGCAATTCCTATAAAACCATTTGTGCTTAAGATTTGTCAAGGCATATTAATAGAACATAATCATAATTTCTCCTGAATAACACATCATCAATGATTTCATAGTGTTTGGCTTTTAACCTCAGAGCACGTTTGTTTTTGTAACTGAACTCAGGGGGGGCATATCCATTCCTTAAGTAAAAAATCATATCAGCATATTGAGGTTCAGAATCAATCATACTTATCTCATTTACTTGTGTAGTACTACCTGAATCTTCATGGTCTAGTATATTGGAAGCACCTACTAGCAACCCGCAAAAACCCTGTCCTCTAAAATTTTTTGTTGGTTTAATATCAATATCATATTCTTGTAAATTTGTTACCCAATTAGCTCTTTTCTCTCCTACTTCAATTTGAATTAGCAATTGCCTCATTGCAGAGAATGGGACTATTACTTTTGTATGTGCTTTCAGGAGGAAAGGTCTAAAATGTTTAACAGACTTAAACATAGCGAAGGCTTGTTTTTGACTTCCGAATAATTAAGCTCAACACCTTGTAAACTGGAACTAAAGAAAGATATGGGTGCTTCCACTTGTTGATCATTGATTTGTGTTAAAATAGTAGCATAAGATGATTCAGTGACCAGAGTATATAAAATAAAGTGACTAGAAAAAATTGGAGTATTTAATGCAGGAGCATTAATGATTGCTTGTTTGATTGATTCAAATGCTTCCCTTTCATTATGTCCCTGTTATCACTCAAGTTGTTCCCAAAAGTTGTAAGAAAGGGAATACAGCCGAGGTAACCATAGACCAATCTTTTAGATACAGAATCTAGCCAATCTGTATCCAAAGAGGGCTCTCTCTTTATGATTTTTAAAGGTGTTCTTCTTTCAGCTCTAGCTCTAGATCATTTAGATATCAGATTGGCTTCAACACTAACAACTATGCTCCACATTTCTTCTAAGTTTCGAGGAGCTCTTTCCCTAAGTTGGTATGCCATATCAGAATCAAATGCATCAGGGAATTTGATCAAGGCCAAATCTGGAGGAGGTCTGAGATTTTGAGGAATAGCGTTATAGATATTATTGAAACTGGTACAGTAATCTTGGACAGTCTCTTGTGTGCCTCTTCTTAGGTTTTCATACTCTAATCAAATGTGGAGAGGATCTTTTCTCTTTTCCCATCTGTTCAAGAAGGTCTGATAAAGAGCTTGTGGGTCATTGATACTGTTTGCAGGGAGGGCTCTAAACCAGGTTCTAACATCTCTAGTTAAACTTTGAACAAATACTTTCTTTCTGACATCATCATCATCAATCTCATAGTTTTCAAAATATAAACTAAATATTCAGTCATTTTCTCAGTATGTTGTTGAGCTGTGTAAGTTCCAGTACCATCAAAATAGGTGATTTTACTTTGATAGTCTTGGGGCATAGCCCTTGGATTTGCAGGTAAGTTTAGGGGACTGTATCGGTTTGCCATGGTTGCAGAGATGGATGTGACAACTAGAGGAGTAGAAATAACAATGGGAACGAGAGTTGTAGATGGAGTGGAGAAGGTGCTTGGAGGTGCTGATGGTGAACTTGGAGAAGCTGCAGTAATCACATAAAGGTTCGGTGTTCTTCCAGAGGTAGGCTCAAAGTGAATGGAGTTCTACAAATTTTTGTCAAGGTGTGAACTAGCAAAATTTTCTTGGCTCTCTTGTCTTCTAAGAATCCTAGAAATCAGATTAGGATTTTCAAACACGGGTGGGGGATTAGGATCAGGATTCGATTTGGTGTAATGAATCTTTTCTGAAGCCAGTTTCCAGGTATGTTTTTGGTTTTTTCTTCTTGGAATAATTTACCAATTTCTAGGTATGTTTTTGGTTTTTTTTTCTTGGAATAATTTACCAATACAACTTTAAGAGTCTCTTCTAGGGAGTTTTGGATGTAGGAGTTTTTAACTATCCTAAAGACTTTATTGAAAAGAGGGACTAATCAAGTATTTGCAGCCAACTATTCAAAACATAAACTAGACCAGAGATAGACTGAAGCAACATTTATTTACTTCTGCAATTGCAAAGCAAAAGCAGTTTCAAAGGCTTCCTGGCTAACTTCAGGCTCCATCTCTAGCTTATATAGAAAACAGTAGTAACAGACAATTATCTAGGTCCCCAGTGGAGTCGCCAATGATGTTATCACTCAAGTTGTTCCCAAAAGTTGTAAGAAAGGGAATACAGCCGAGGTAACCACAGACCAATCTTTTAGATACAGAATCTAGCCAATCTGTATCCATAGAGGGCTCTCTCTTTATGATTTAGCTTTATTTTTAAAGGTGTTAGTCTAGTTATGAAGTTCAATGGTTTTGTTTTGAGTTTTGGTGGTGAGATTCAATAGAACAGAGAGGTAAAACTGAAGAGTTCAGTCCATTGGGCATGATGGAGTCAAAGAAGGTTGGCTTTCTGGATTTGGATTCTAACAGAGGATGGCATCATAGAGCAAGGTAGTCAAATAGGGAACAAATAAAGGCTGGAATCAGATGGAATGGGATCAAATGGGTGAAGGGCAGTTAAGAATTCCTTAGCAAATACTCAACATGAGAGAATCAGGAAACGGAGCAATTAAGAAATCACTGTTTATGCTAATTTTGAAGAAAACACGGAGAATAATAAAGACTGAAAATAGAGTGCAATTAAGCAAATTCTGAATCAACCTTTTTCTTTACCATTGAGATTATGAAACATAGGTGATATAATAAACATGAAAACTGTAGAACACAAGATATAAGGGACTTATTGATCTAGAGGTTCATTCAAGGATTCTGCGACAAGTCCTCTATTTCAATTCTTCATCCAGTAAGCCAGACAACAGATGTTTCCAATAGCTTTCATTCCAAAGTATCTGAGTTACAGCAAAGTCTAAGGAATCCACACACACCCAACCTCTTCAATACTCTAATGAAGGGGGTATTTATACAACAAAAATATGTACAATAGATATCTCCTCACAATCGTGAGATAAGATCTAGATTTTAACCTAAATTAGTTTACAAGTGGAATAGAGGCGGCTAACTTATGTTGTGCTGGAGGCAGGCCTTTATGGTTCGGCTTGCAGTTGTCTTGTAGTAGCTCTGCACTAACTGTTTGTCTTAACTATGCTTTTAAATTCTGATCTGCCCCTCTTTAACCCTTATCTGTTGCTTTTAATTTTGCACTGATACACTTTAATGCTCGTACTGATACTCTTTAACTTGTTTTGATCCTCTTTAATGCTGAACCGACCCTGGCTCACTGCTATCTAGAAAAATGGAACTGCCAACGTGTCTCCTCACCGTCTTTCCTTTGGCCATTCATGTCTCTGAAGGTCAGTTGGCTAGGGTAAAAAATATCCCTGTATATCTCTGTTCTTTTCTTCTGTGAGCTTGGAAGTCCCTTGGTTTTATTTCAACTATGTTTGAAGGAAGGAAACTGTGACTGGTAGCTTGGTTGAGCCTGTGAGCTCATTTCTGGAGCTTTTTTGGTCCGAAGGCGGTCGAAACTGAACTGCGAACTCAGTGATCTTACTTTTTAGGAGAGCGTGGAGCGCTTATATGCTAAAGAACATAACAAAAAATGGCCTTCTTCCCTTCTTTTTGACAAAATGAATTTTGGCAGGAAAACATGATTTGACGGACGGGTGACATCAGCGGAAGTACAGGGCAGATGAGGTGGCAATGATGTCAGTAGAAGGATGGATGATGTCAGTGAAGGGTGACATGGCAGGATGGCATCAGCAGGGATGGTGGTACGGGGCCAATACCATCGGTTCCCTGGGAGTTAAAGTTCGGCAATGGAGGGGGTCACGAAATGATTTCAGACCGTCGAATGGTGGATCGGTTGATCGAATGGCAGACACATATGGAATATGGCGAAGGTTTAATGCACGGGCCCGATATATTAAACAGGTTTTTAATGGTATCGGGGCCATTTTCATTGGTCTGCAGGGCTTGGTTATAGTTAACCCGAGTGGTTAAGTATCCCACGGTTTGCACGCGAAGGTTATTAAAAGGTTTCAGATAAACCTTTAATCCCTTTGAACGAGTAATATGGTTGTATTCGACCGGGGAGGGATATATTATTTGGGGATTTTATTATATATACATAATACGGGGAAGGGTACTAATTTACAAGGGATTTATATAATAAAGTTAAAGTTAATATGAAAAGTAATTTTGAGCGCTAAGCCAATGTTTCACAAGTCACATTTAAAACTTAGGCTTTGTGAAGTAAAAAGGGGTTTATGAAACGAGATCAATGGTTTCAGTGATATTAAGCAGATCTTAATACCTCTGGAGGGGAAATTTGTAAGTGATTGGGGAAACAGTATGAAGGGGAGTTAGTTATGAAATTTGCCTCACTTGAGCTGCATCAAAATATCTACCATGGCACTTGTTATAGAGGTAAGATTAACACTTTGAGAGACAAAACCTATCATAAGTCTCATTCTACAACACCAGTCTACCTACCCTGCCTAATTTGCCTAACATTTTTTCCTTCTTTCTTCTGGGTGCACTTAGACTGGCAAACCCTCATCTAACCTTTCTTTTCTTTTCATGGTAAGCCTACCTAAGTCTGCACTTATTTCTTCCAAGGGCTTAGATTAAATAGTTGAGCTCCTTTGCTTCTCTACCTATCTACTTATCTGCCAAGATTGAACAGTTTGGTCATATTTTATTCTCTATCTCTAAAACATGAAATTTAAACATGAACTAGCCAAGATTAAGTTGTTTGGCCACTCATCAATTGTGGCAAAAGTTAACAAGCTGCACACAATGCTTTATTTATAGAAAACGAAATAGCAGTGGCATTTGGACTTACACACTTTCCTGGTCTTTTCTTTGTTTGGGGTTCATTTCTTCTCATTTTTTTCTTTTGACCATTTTATTCTTTTTACCCTTTGATTTTTCTTTTAGGGTATACCCTCTTTACATTTTTTAATATTTTGATTTTTTGATAATATGGAAACCTTTACAGCAAGGAAAGGATGAACATGTTACAAAGCTCAACCAGTCAATCATGAAATATGACACCTATTGCTATAGGAGTACAACAGTCCCCATTTGAAGGCTGGATTTTTCTTAATAATGGATTGCAAGCGTAGAACAATATGAGAAAAATAAAGAACGAATCTTTTTACAAAATTTATCTGTCCCAAGAATGATTGCATAGATTTCTTATTATGTGGTAAAGGG
Organism: Pinus tabuliformis; assembly: GCA_031772625.1. NCBI lineage: Eukaryota > Viridiplantae > Streptophyta > Pinopsida > Pinales > Pinaceae > Pinus > Pinus tabuliformis. The sequence goes on along the minus strand of CM062814.1, from coordinate 139,145,921 downwards.
ATATCAGAAATCTCCTTTATCCTATCAGGATCAATATATATTCCATTTTTGGATACAATAGGCCCTAAGAGTTTACCTTTGTGAGAAAAGAATGATTTCTTGGGATTTAAGGAAATCCCATACTTTTTTGCAACGCTCAAAAATTTGCTTTAAATCATGCAAATGGTTACTCTTTTTCTTAGAATAGATAGTTATGTCATCCAAGTAAACAATGATCATTTTATTGATCAAACCTTTGAAAGCTATGTCCATGGCTCGTTGGAAAGTAGCTCCAGCATTTATCAAACCAAAAGGCATTTTTTGATAAGCATATGTTCCCCATTTGGTTCTGAATGTAGTCTTTAATATATCATTTGGATGAACCAGGATCTGATTATATCCTAAAAAACCATCAAGAAAAGACATTAATTCTAAGCCAGCTACTGATTGAAGTATCTGCTCCATTGTTGGTAAATGGAAATTATCTTCTTGACATGCTTTATTGAGGTTTCTAAAATCTATGCAAATCCTAATAACACCATTCTTTTTCCTGAAAAGTACCAAATTTGAGACCCATTTCGAATGTCTGGTAGGAAAGATTATTTTGGCTTTAAAGATTTTATTCAAATCTTATTTGATTTGACTCTCAAGATTGGGGTGAATTTTCCTTAATTTATATTGTACAGGTTTCTTGTTATAAATAATTGGAATTGTATGTTGAATAATAGAGGTATCATAGGTATTCACATCCTCATAATTCCAAGCGAAAACAATTTTGTATTTATTCAATAATCAGATGAAATCAAATCTTTCATCAAGTGACATTCCAAGGCCTAGATTGACATTTTGTGGTTTGGTATTTGTACCAAGATTTACTAATTCAAACCTTAAAGTTGAACTTTGAAGTTTTACATTAGTGACCTTTTTGAATCTATCCTTAATATCATAAAGGTCTTCCAGTTTAACCACAGATTTAGGAGTAGGATTTTCATTGAATTTCTATTTTAATTGAAGATCATGATCACTTTCATCAATAATTTGATCGTCATAATACCCTTCAGATGTCAAGAAATTTAGGATATCATCATCATGATTGAACACACACCAATTGGTGACATTATCTGGGATGGATGGTCTAAAAATTAACTCAATAGAAAATCTATCTGGACTATAATCCTTAGATGGAAGGAGCTTAGAAGCTACATTAGCTAGGAGATCTGTTGCTGCATTATGTGATCTAGGAATAGGAGAGATATCAAATGCCAAAAAATTAGAAATAAGATCTTGAGTGAGTGATTGATAGTGTTTGGCATTTCTTGACAGATAATGAATAGTATTTCTTACTTGTTTATCACTATTTCAGAATCACCAAACACTTTCAAAAATTTCACATCAAGACTTATTTCTTTATAAAGACCTTGAATCAAGGCTTCATATTCTACAGTATTATTGGTACACTCAAATTCTAACCTGCATGATAACATAGTTTTCTCTCCTTCAGGACTGACTAAAATACATTCTACTCCTGCATCGTCATTGGATTTAGATCCATCGAAATACAAAGACCAAAATAAAGGCTTATTTACATGTTTATATACAATATTATCTACAATATTAACACACTTAGAAGTATCGGTCTGTGAAAAATTTTCAACTTGTGAGGTGACATTTGTAGCTGAGAAAGGTGATTGCTCAGCATTATAGTTCCCAAAAAATGATTCACCTGAATAGTTTCCAAGAATATTATTATTGAAGGCTACTGGTTCATTTTCTTCTTCAAATTCAGTTACTATGTGAGTGAGATGCTTTTCACAATTGATTTTGATTTGATTTGGCTTCCCATTATAAGTAAGCCACATGTGAGACCAATCTATTGAAATATAACCATGCACTTTTTTAGACCAATCTCTGCTGAGAATTAAACCATAAAACTCAAGGATGTCAGCAATCAATATATCAATTATTTGAACAGCCCTTGGATTAGCAGATAGTCTAATAGTAACTGAATTTATTTCTCCTAAAACTTGAACCTTAGTCTGATCTGACTAAACAATATGAACTGCATACTTCTAGGGTTCAATATTTAATTTGGAGCAAACTGGTGCTAGCATTATATTTGATGAAGCCCCTGAATCAATCAAGTAGTTATGCAAGTTTCTATTGTAGATCTCATAAGTCAAAAGAAAAGGAGGAGTATGATAATTTGATCTATCTCCCATTAGAATTGTATCAATAACATCTACCTTATCAGATGGTGGCTTACCTGATCCTCTGGAAACCTTGGATAATACACTAGTTGGAAGAGGAGAAAAAGGTATTGCATTTAATCCCTTAAGCAACAACTTTTGTTGATGTTTGAGCTTGCTAAGTTCATGCGAGAAATTTTTGCATGAGTCTTCTTCATATCTTCAACTATGTTATAATCCATGGAATCTGAAACCACTAGAGTCTTTGATGATGATGGAGGATTATACAAAGATGGTTTTGTTTGAGGAGATGAAATGGGAGTTTTCTTCACAGTTGCTTTCTCTTTAGTAACAGGATTTGAGTTTTTCTTATTTTGAGTTGGCTGATTAGGTTCTTAATACTCTTACTTCTAGTGTTGACTAGTAAGGCTTCTTGTTCAATTTCATTATCAGAGTTGGATAAAATAAAGTCCCACATTGCATGAAATTCAACTGTTTCTTGTTCCTCTGTTTCATTCGCTGATAAAGCTATATCTTCTTCTTCTTCTTCATATAAATCAAATTCTGCATTTGATATAGCATTTGGTGGTTTAGGATCATTTGCCTGATTTCTTTTAAAATTCCTAAATGGTCTTTTTTATGAGGCTTCAGCTACCTGCTTTTTAATCTCTACCATTTCATTGGACATATTTTTAAGAACTTTTTGCAAGCCTCCCATGTCATATGGATCTTTGGTTACTTTCTTCAATTATTCATCTCTAAAGGTTACTTTCTTGCATTTTTTTTCCTCTAGTGCATTTTTCTTTTCTAAGGCCAAGATACATTTTTCAACAACTATTGCTTCTTTCATATTTTTCACTAATGTTGGTTTGGAAGCTCTATCAACAAATATGGTTGTGTTTGAAGGTAGCACAAAAATGTACCATTCATTTCAGACCTCTTCACTAGGCTTGGATGCCGTAGGTATTTTATTCAATAACTTATTGAAATGTGAGTTGAAGTCCTTAATGGGTTCTTTGGATTCGGCTTTCAAATTGGAGAGGTCATTTATCAAAGTTGTTGTAGACTTATCATCTCCAAATTTAGTTAAAAATTTCTCTTCAAAAGCATCCCAGCTATTAATTGAGCCTGATGGTAACGAGAAGTACCATGATCCAACTGCTCCTTGTAATGTATATGGGAATAACCTTACAACTGCATCCTCTTCTATTACTCCATTCAAATTAATGGACAACATGAAATTATTTATATGTTCTTCTGCTAACAAGCCATTATCAAAATTGAGTTTAGGTAACCATTTTTTATGGATGAACTGGTAATTGGGTCAAAGGTGCAGGCATTGTAACAACTCCTGGATGGTCCATGGCCTTGGTTGAGGTTGATTATGTGCCATTATTGAGCTATTAGTAGAAGAGGGTGAAGAAGTGGTTGAAATTGATTGGGTAGAGGATGTTGAAGCTCCTGTACCTGTATGGACTGTGATCTGGAGTTGAGAAGAGAGTGTGTGACCTTGCAATGATATGGATGATGATGAAAGAATCTCGCTGACGGATTCTGATGGTGTCTTCCTAGCACTTTTTCGACTTGGCAGAGGGAATTCAACTGGCGGGATTCCAAGTTTTTCACTCTTTCCTCTAGTTAACGGTTGTGATGGGATATACTGGGAAGTGAAACTGCCTTAGGATAACTTAGAATCTTCTTGAGAAATTGAAATCCCCTGCAATTTGTGGATCAAACATTGTACTTTAGGAGTTTCAGAAGGAGTAATGTCTGGGTTGTTTGGGATTTTAGTAGTGGGTTCTATATTTTTCTTTTCAACTTCTCGCTTGGGAATAGGAGATTTAGAATCGGAAGGAGAAGTTGGAGGTGATGGTGAGGGAATTTTACTCTTAGAATGGCCTGTAGATTTATATTTACTCGCCATACATAGTTAGTCCCTCCTTCTAGTGCCAAAAATGTTGATTCCTCTAAAATCATTGCACCAACATTGGGGATAACGACCCAGTTTGGACCTTAATACAGCTTCTTTTCCATTTGGGATGGTGGCTCCAACTAGATAATATGGGACCAGTTTCCCAATCAAATTTTTTTGATGAATGAGTGTTTTAAGTATATAATGAGATGATAGATGGTTTGAATTGCAAATTTACAAAAATATAGAAATAAATCTATATATAAACAACCCAGGTAATGCAATATCAAAGCGATTTATAATGATTTCTATTGATCAAATGCTAATAAATATCAATCACTTGACTACAGAAATTTAAGCATGAATGATGATCACAAGTGATACAAAACATGTTGCATCTCATAATAACATCAATTGTCAGCATATGTGCTTATCGAATACTAATTCCAACTTACTCAAAAGTGATGTAATGCAAAACTATATCAGCATTCGAATATAACAACAGTATCGAACCAAAAGACTATTTATTTGCATAACATGTAACAAAAATACATTTGATAAAAGTACCATATGTATTTGAATCCTGCTACAAGAATAACAGTCTGGTTCATTCTTCTTATTTCCGAAAACTCCAAAAAGATACAGAAATGCAAGTCCTCTTGAATTCTCCTTTATAACAAGTTTGAACCTTGATCCTTGTCTTCTACAAAAATAAATCCAGGAGTGCAGAAGTGCTATCTTCTTAAATCTAATTTTAATACAATTTCAGGACCCTTTATGAAATAACATGAAACGGTCTTTATATTAAAAATAAAAACAAATTGTTCGTAAAATATGCTTGGAGTGATTGGAACAACATCTCTCAAAATATGGGATTTCATGATAAAAATAGAATTGCAATAACTCTAAAAAGATGCATCACATCTATCATTCCTCCTGCGACTTTAACTAACAAATCTCGAGCATAGTTTGGATTTCCAGTGGATGGCTCATCCTAGCATGCAATTGACCTGTGTACACCACATCTGACAGTTTTGGCATCATGCGCTCAGATGCATCAGCGAGACATTTGATTGTCATTTCTTGGCTATGCGGTTTGACCAAGTAGAACCAATGTGCATCCCAATTGAGACTTTTTAATTTTTTTATTTGCTCCTCCCTGGTATTCAAATCTTGCTTCCATTGTTTTTCCAATACTTTTGCCTTCGGAAGATTTAATGGGGAACACTCAAAAATTAAATTGGTGCTATGTAAGTTATCATTTATCAATTCAATGATATTATTCATCACTACCCAGGCCCTAGAAGTTGCTCTTTCTACTTTGATCATTTGTGCCTCCCATTCTGAGAATAATATCTCGTTGTGAGATTCTTCAATTACTGGTGATTTAGTAGCCCTTCCTTTTCCTGTGTTCTGACAAGAGATATAATCTATAATTTTGTCATATGCATCTTCGAATTCCAACCTGGAATTGACTGCTTGATCTATCAGTGTGCTAGTTTTGATACATAGTGGATGAATGAGAGATATTTTTTGGCAGAGTTGGGTTAGCTGTTGAGACAAGAAATTATTTATTTCTAAGGCTTCCTTTATAAACTCTTCAATTTTGGGATTGTCTTTAAATTGATCCATTGAGAGTTGTAGCTGCTTTATTTTCTCATCCTTAGATTTCATCTCTTCATGATGTGCCAGTTTCAGCTATTCAAATTCCTAGGATAGGTGATGTTATCTTTCAATAGCCTGCTGATCAATCCTCTATTTTTCCATCCTTAACTATTCTTGCAGTTGTTTAATCCTCTGATCCTTTTCCTTGATCAATTTATTAACTTCAGTTGCTTTATCATTCATGGCAGCTGTATATGCTCCTACAAACTAAGATAATTTGGTCAAGTCCTCAGAGGGATCAACTTTTGAGTCTCTCAAAATGATATTCATGGATTCATTTTGAGGAACTGTCATTGATACTTGATCTATCTTTCTCTTTTTTCACTGCCTTTTGACTACGCCCTGTGTTTAGGGCTATAAAACACATCCAACGATGGAATTTCTTCTATGCTGAGTGTAATCTCTGACGAAGGATACTTAGGTATTACCTTGATTTCTTTTATAGGTGAGTCCATGTCAGATGGTTTATCAATCGCAAGCTCATGAATCATGGGCTGCTATTTTAAGGGAGATTCTGGTGCGATAACAGTTTGGGTATCACTTTGACCTTTAATCTGTTAATCAAATTGTTCCCATTCTTTGATCAATATCGGATCGATGTGAACATATGTGTCCAGCTTTTCAATTGCCTTCTCACTTGTATCAGCCACTTCATAAGTTTTTTTCTTGCTCTGTACTTTGCATTGTTTGCTGGATGACTGGTGCAATATTCAATAAGTCTACTGGCACTGTCTAAAGCATTTGTGTCCTGTATTAGATGAATTGATTCATTTTCTCTGGTTCCAACTTAATCTTTGCCAGATGGTGTACTTGTGAGAACATATTAGTTGATCTGAAGAAGTCATCGAATTCATCTTTCTCATGAATGAATTGTTTAACTTTTACCTGAGTAGTAAAATTATAAGCAACTTTATTTGGGTCACACTGCCTCTTGGGAATAACCGCTAGGTCCAAACCCCCCATTTTCTCAGCTTCAATTTGGGCGTGCTTATAATCACGTAATGAATAGATGTCGTGACGAATTAGAAAGGCAGGCCATAACTGTTTCTTGGCATTTTTGAGATTTTTTGTAAGCCCCTTTTCAACTGTCTGGCAGGCTATTTGACTAGCCAATAATTTATCCGAGACATATAGAGGAAGGACATGTGGGTTGGTAATGCTACTAAAAACCCTAATGTATGTAAACAGCTCTTCCCCAAACCAACTTCCAATTGAAGTTAAATCGATGCTAGCTTCCTCGGACAGCCGAGGGGCTAGTCTATTAAAAATGGCCTGATGAATGGGCAGGATGAAGCCATGACAGATTTTGTAAAAATGCTTCTTATATTGTTTCTACCATAGATATTTATGGTAAATATGGATAGGGGTTGGGTCCTGAACAATCCATTTCCATCCCATGATGGGAAAATTGGAATTGAAACAAATGGTATCGACTATGTAGGCACTCATATAGAATGGGGGAATAACTCGAGTTGTCACAAACCTATTTTTCCTATAATCAAGTATTTGGATGGCCATTTTGTCTGATAGGATAGTAGCCCAATCCACCACAATAATGATGCTTCTATTAATGGAACCATTTCAATGGAAAACTTAGTAGAATTGGGGCTTCCAAATAGTCTACACATCATTGCAGCAGCATAACAATATGGAGATGCTAGAGAGTCCACATAATACATATTCGATGACTCGTTCTTTTGTTTGTTAGGGAAGTGCCTCCATTGTTTAATGGGGTCCGACTCTATTTCATTTTCCTTCGAGAAAGCTTCAAGGAATGATTTGTTGTAGTACTTCTGAGGCTCTGGCAAATGATACATTTTCTTCAAGTATTCAGGCTTGAAGGATCCAAACATTCTTCCATCGACTATGAATAGCATCCTGTCTGTTATATTGATGCCCTCAACTACCCATTTTACCATGTCATTGTATGGAAAAATATTTGGTCAAGCTGCTATTCTATGAAGAAAAGAGTCGGCTAAATCACTAAGTGTGTTCTCAGATTCTGCAAGTCCATCTGTTGTTTCTTGTCCTTCAATTACCTTAGGCTTTTCCTTTTCCAACATATCATATATGCCTTCCCATGAAATTTTCCCACAGCCTTGGCATGTCGTATCTAAGATCAACACAACTTTTTCCGGTGCTTCGGCTACTGTAGGAGAAGCTTTTGTCTTTCGGGCTTTCCTTGACATCTTAGTTGGCTGCATACTTCCATACTCAACTCGCAATTATATGAAACAGAGAAGAGCGCTAAACTAAAACATTCAGAGTGACTAATTCTTGAACAGATAGTGGTGATAATAGTACAGTCGAAAACCCGGGCAAGAGCATTTGGTGTGAAAAAGTTTGTATTATAAATTGATACTAACACGAAAGACGAAATCTTGAAGGACTAAAGTCATTACTGTTCTTAATGCTTTGTCGTATTCAATGATGTGAAACTTAAATGTTCAATAAATAGATCGCATTGCAGTTTTCTTAAGGCCTAATTAGAATGTGTGCTGTAAATTTTCTGATTTTGTGATGAGCGATTTCAATATTATTATTTTAATATTGTAAGAGTCATCGCATATCACAAGTCAGGAGGTGTAAGTGCCATGTTCTAAGAGTTTTTTGGATTTTTGCGATTGCGATCAGTGATGACCTAGCACATAGAGTTGGGAAAATCTTTATTTAACTGCCTGCATCATGTTTTCTCCGTATTATCATTAAACCAATTTATTATATTTTAACATCACATTGGTCATCCCCAAGGTGTTTATCACTTATTTCCGCTAGGATTGCGATATGTCAGACGTGAGAATCTTATCGCATCAAAAGTTTCCAGGTGTGGCTTCTTTTGGTTTTTGGCTATATGCAAAATGCAAGAATCATATCGCATTGCAAAGTTTCAATGTTTCGTTAAACCTATCACTTGGAATCTGCGATGCAATAGGCAATATACGATCACTTTATCGCATTGCATGTTTGTCAATGATTTGCCTAAGAAGTTGTACGATTGAGACTTTCAGATCGAAACAATATTATACGGATTGTATGTTCCTTAACCTTAAGTGATTGTGATTTACGATGTGTGTTGTTTTGAGGTTTTTTTCAAGCACTTTTATTTAAAAAGCAAGAAACAAAGAAATTGATTTCTGTGTGAAGATTTTATTGCTTTTTACAAACTAAAGTGACCCTATTTGCTATTTAGCATCTTAGAATAAATTTAAGAAAAATTTTGAAATTGGGGGTTGTTGTATAGCACATGTTCTTACAAGGTGTTGCAAAAGATTGGTACTATGGCATACAAATTGGAGCTTCCTACAACTTCCTGAGTGCACCCAGTTTTCCATGTTTCATGCTTAAAGAAGGTTATAGGTGACAAGCTCTGAGTTCAAACAATATTTCCAGAACTTGACGAGGAAGGAAAAATCATATTGGAACCAGAAGCAGTCACAAAAACAAGAACTCGATAGCTACAAAATCGATCAATTTCAGAGTATCTCATCATGTGGAAGAACTTACCCACTGAAGGCTCCACATGGGAGGGTAAGAATTTTAGACAAAAGCATCCATAACTACTCAAGCATTGAGGACAACACTTTTTTGAAGCAGAGGGGCATGTTAGGCCCCCATAATACTAGTGTATTCCCTTATTATTATTGTCATTTTAGCCCCTTATTGTTATTGTTGTGCCCATGTTGTCCCCATATTATTATTATTGTGCCCCATAGAAGCCCATTATTGTTATTTTTGTGCCCTTACATTATTATTGTTATTTCGGCTTGACTATATTGTGACCCCTCAGACTCCTATATATAGAAAGGAGGTCTTGTCATTTATAGCATCCAAGATTGTTCATTTGTGTAATGTAAAGGAGGTTTCCCCCTCGAAGAGGCCAATTTTGATGTCATTGCTTTATATTTTCTTCTATTTTGTGAGCCGGTTGCATAACACGAGGACGTGGACAGATTATTTTCTATAACTACAGTGAGGCAGTTCATTTTGTGAGAGATTGTCAGAACCCTACTATGACATGTAAGTACTGTAAATATTTTGACCATGTAATTTAAGAATGTCTTATACTTATGGAAAAAATGCAAGAAAAAAGGAATCAACAGCCGACACAGAATATTCAAATGATGACTGTTGAAAGAAGGAATGAAGAACCGCGAATTAGTATTGTTACTAGAAGTGGAGTTGCGATTGGAAGTGATCAAGAAGATGAGAAGAAAGAATCTAAAACTACATGGGTTAGAAAAATTGTTGATAAAAAACCTATTTTTTTTATTCAGAAGGAAAAAGAAGTGTTTATGGAAGAAAAGTGAAGCTTTATGGATAATGGAGCTTCAACCTCTAGTGCGCGGCCAAAGCAAAAAACAAGTTACAACGTATCATTAGCTTCGACACATAATCAATTTTCAATGCAGAACCGAGCCTCGACACAGGATTGAGCTCCAACACAGGACCAAGAGTTAGCAAATCGGGGCACTTTAAAGTCTTTCATGCAAATGCATATGAAATTATTAAGAGATTAAACGAATTTAGAAGGGATTTAGCAGTTGATAGATTTTTGTGCATCAAAAGAAACACTGCGAAGTGAGATGTGCACAGCGAATAATGTGCAACGACAGAAGAGAACTAGAAGAGAATATGAGATTGATCAAGTTATTCTATATCTAGGATATGATGCTAATGTTTTGAAAAAGCAAAAATGGTAATTAATGGGTAAGCCAAAGCTACAGTAGTCGCCTATTCAGTTAAGCATGGAAAATCAGCAAAAGATCTTCCCCTTAAGAAGACTACCAGGTGTAACAGTGAATATTGAAGGAGTTCGCACTACTATTGACTTTGAAGTAATAGAGATCATTGATGATAGTAACCCTTATCCTACATTGATTGGACTTGACTAGGCATTTGATAGTATGGCCATAATTAATCTGAATAAGAGGTAGATTATATTTGAAGGAAGAGATATGAGAGTAATTGTTCCCTTGGATCCATCAGAAGGAGTAAGATATACAGAACTAGTCAAAGAAGAGTATTGCGCAGCTGATATAGATAATATCTATCAAATGACAACATAGGAACAGGATTTTGTTAACCCTACTACAGAAGGAAAGTTGACTTGGGAGCATGATAGTTCTTGTGCATTAGACTCAGAAAAAGAATTGGATAATTGGCAAAATAGGCTACATGAAGTATCTACAAGGCATTGTGCAAGAAGTTCCAAATCAGTTTGTTGCATGACATCTAAGGTATGTAATCTTCCTTCTTATGATGGCTTAGGTGATGTGAATATTTTTCTTGATGTATATGAGGAACGGGTCCCAAAAATTCAAAGCTTGTTAGCCTTGGGTATAGCCCTGAAAGCTACTCTTGCTAGATGGTGAGTTGCACACAACAAGAATATAGAAGGTTGGAAAGAATGTTGAATATTGATGTGGATAAGGTTTTGGATAGATACAAAAATAGAGATAAAAGATGATCAAGAAACTAACCCTAGAAATCATATACATCTATGCACTACAGCATGGAAGGAGATACCACAGCGAGAATGGGTACATGGATTCATTCATAAACTAGAGACAATCCCTAAGAACTAGTACTTAGAAACAGAGCTTAAACATGATACAGTGAACTAGAAAGACATGGTCGATGGTTTTATATTGACATTTTGCTTTGAAGATGATTATCCATACATAGATTTGGCCCTTTAGATAGTTAAGAAGAAAATCTTTGAGAATGTAACTCAGATGACATGGCACCAACTTGATTGGGCTAAGCAGATAGAACTATAATGCTATAATCTTACTGTAGAAGAAGAAGAATATCCTCGCAACATGGACATAGAAGAATCATAAGGATACTACGAAGTATCTAGACCTGAGATAGAAATACCAGATATAAAAAAGCCACTAAAGACCAAGAAGGTTAACATAGGTTCAGAGAAGGAACCTAAGTTTGCAACAATAGGATACTACTGGGATGAGGTGAGTCAGTAAATTTACAAAGTTACTTCATGAATACCAGGGATTGTTTCCCACTAAGTTTTCAGAGATGTACGGTATAATAGAAGATCTAGGAGTCATGAAGATTCCCCTTAAGCCTCATCTGAAGCCAATCAAACAAATAAGTTACAGGATGAACCCGAAGTATAATGAGAAAGTAAAGATATAACTTGATAAGATGATAGCAACAAGAATTATTGAACTAGTTGAAGAATCAGAATGGGTGAGTCCTATCGTGGTGAAAGAAAAGAAGACTTGAGGAGAGATTAGGATCTGTGTGGATCTGAGAAAGTTAAAAGATGCATGTTTACATGATCCCTTCCCTACCTCTTTCACAAATGAAGTGCTAGACAATGTAGGAGGTCAGGAAGATTACTCATTTACAAATGGATTTTCAGGTTGTTATGAAACCAGCTCAAGAAAAGATAGAAAAGATAGATCAACGCCTTAGAATTCAGCTTCTTTGAGGGGACAACCTCCTTTACATTACATAAATGAACAATTCTTTGATGATACAAATGAAAAGACCTCCTTTCTATATATAGGAGTCTAAGGGGTCATAACATAATCAGAGTCGACATAACAATAATAATGTAAGGGCACAATACTAACAATAGTGGGCTTCTATGGGGCACATTAGTAGCAATATGGATACTACATGGGTACATCAATATAATAAGTGGGTTGTGTTAGAGTCGGTCTAGTTATCCCTCTGTCAGAGATCAAAGCTCTTTTTTGCATTTCATGTTTAGGTGTCCCATCAGTTTCGATTAGTTGCATTTCGTTAGGCATGCCATAACTCTGACGGAATGGTTTGTGTTACTCATTCCCCTCGTGCTTGGCACTGCTGGTTCAGGTCTATTCATAAAAACAAGTCTTCAAAGGTCATGTACAGTCCTGTTTCAAATTTCTGGGTCATAACAATGGTTCTTGGTCATTAGGTCTTGGGTTGAGTCAGTCTTGTTTTGCAAAGTCTAAGAAGACCAGCAGGCCAGAGGGATGTCCTCGATAGGTGGTTACTTCAATAATTTTCATCATTATACAGATAAATTAGGACTTCTCTTCAAAACTCTGTTTTGAAGATAAGTCGTCATCTCATTTTTGTAAAAATATTCAAAAATTTCAGTTCTTGAATCGTCCAAGCACAGCCTTGGTCTCCTTTGCCAGATCATATCACAGCTATCCCTGCAAAGAATTGCAAAGAAAATCATTATTTCAACCAAATTTAAGGAGGAAACCAAAAAGGTCAAAAGTCTATTAATCCTGAAAAAGTGTCAACGACAAAACATTACAAAATGGGTCATGGACCAAGAAAAAATCAAAAGGGAGTCTTTATAAAGATATTTCATGACATTTTCAACTCATTTTGCATGCCAAGAGTGAAGAACATCATTCCAAAGCGAAATTGTGAGTTTGTGAGGAAGTTGGAGCAGTTTCAGGGGTGCGCAACACATTGGACTAGGCGCGCGACACATCAGGGGCGTGCGACACATCAGGGGCGCGCGACACATCAGGGGCGCGCGGCGCATCAGGCAAAAAATCGCAGTGTAAAAATACACGCACGCGGTGCATCAAAGGCGCGCGATGCATTGGGTGAGGCGCGCGGCGCACTGGGGTTTAAGCCCAAAATTTGCTTGGAAACGCATGAACTCGCCTCCTCTCCGCACAAAATTGCAGGTAGGCTCACATCCACCACTTGTGCTTGGTTTTTGAAAGATAAATGTAATGGGTTCATGATATGTTTGCCTTAGAAATCCAAGTGGAAAACCCTCCTTGTCAATGAAATTGTTGTAGGGTTTGAATGCAAAAAATTGCTGTAAGGGTTTCAAAAACAGAGTGTAACCAAGGTTGTCATTATTTCTCCATTTCCCTTTGTTTCCCATTCCCAAATTCACCCTTATTTTTCCCCATTAATTCCCTCCTTCATCCTACACTATAATCCCTCAAATCCTAGTCCCTCACCTCTATTACAAAACACATTATCCTTATCATTTCCCTTCCCTTCTCTAAGTCCCTTGTTTTTATTTCCAAATTCCCTAATTCCCTAATGTTTCCCCTTTCCTAATATTCCCTTGTGCATTTGTGTCCCCTTGGTCACAGCATTTTTAGAGCAAAAGAACAGTTTACAGGTAATTGTGCACACAGTTTATACATCAGCATATATATTCCAGCTATCTTGTTTTCCAAGACATGTCAGAGACTGAGTCAGTCTATGAGCAGGAGTATGATAGTGATTCTACACTGGAGGTAAATGTGCCAAATGTGCCACGGAGGTATCACAAAGGTGGCAAAAGTGGTCAGCATGTCAGGGAGGAGCCTACTTCTTTGGCCCAATTGCAAGCTTGCCCACTTGCAATGGATTATTTTCGGCATCAATCATGTTTCCAATACTGTGAGATGATCTCAAAAATCCAGCATCATCGGGAACTAGTCCGTTTATTTGTTCTACATTTATAGGACGGTCATGTAAACCTTGCCGGAGTGAATTTCACCTTGTCACCTGAGACTATTTCTCAGGCCACCAGGATACCAAATGTAGGGGAGGAATGGAGTAAACGCTAGCTGTTAGACAGATTCTACTATGAGCCATATATCAAACCCGGGTATATGAGACACTTGAGCGCAGTTTTTCCTTTCAGATTCCTGAGGGATGAGTATGCACCATTTATGAAACTCATCATTCGATATTTCAGTTGCGAGGGCAGATTCTCGCGTCTCTATGCATACCATGTCCGTTTTTTGATGCATTTCACGAGGGTACGTATGATGAACATTTCGTTTTTTCATGTGTTGCAACATACAGAGGATGGTGCCTATAGTACAAAGGAAGAGCTCAGCACATCAGCATAAGAGCATATATCATTATGCGTTTGATCAAAATCATAGTGATGCATTAGTTGGCACAGCAGGGCATTACTTGGGAGGATTTCATCTCCCGTGATTACTTCGCAGCGCTACAGCCACCTCCCAAGATAGTTCATGATGAGGGAGCGCCTTCACACCATCCAGGCATTCCCGAGACTGAGCATATAGGTGCTCCTCCATATGTGACATACCAGCGAGGCCACAAGGCCTTATTTGCATCTACACGACGAGTACTATCTCCACCCGGGGTGGAAGGGGTCTCGTTGACTTCATCAGCACAGCGAGTATTATGTCCACATCATGTGGAATGGGTCTCGCCTTCTTCTTCAGCACAGGTACAGATCCAGGATAGGGGCAAGAGGCCCATGTTTGATGAGGGTCCTTCAGGAGGTCAGGACACGGATATCATTGATCTTGATGCGAGCTCTCCTAGCTCGGAGCTAAAAGAGATCATCCGACAACAAAGGGCTGAAAATGACTCGCTGCAAAAGAAATTGCAGATGGCTAAGTGGACAATCAACTACTTGGAGCAGCGCAACAAACAGCTGGAAGATGAACATACACTTATAGAGCTGCAACGAATCCGTGAAGACCGTAGGTTAGCCCGTAAAAGAACTAGTGATTTGACACCTGTTGCGTGGCAATTTTTTCTTGAGAAAGTCAATCGAAATTTGGAGGAGTTGTTGGCGAAGGCCAATAGAGACAAAGACTTTCTTCGCCACATGAAGAATCATTATTGGGCTCGCATGCATGTTTGCAAAGCAAAAATGAAGATCCTTAAGAGGCGATTGAGCAAGGCACTAAAACGGCGAAAAAAGCCCGATCCACTTCAAATTTTGGCTGAGGCTTCATTGGCGGGGCACAATACATGATAGAGGGTCTTTACTCCGAATTTGAGCAAATTCGGAGAAATTTTTGTCATTTTTGAAAATTTTGTCCTAAAAACAGGTTTTTTGGCTCAACGCGTAGCGCGCTGCGCGCGACCCATAAGATTGGGAGGTCCAAATCACAAATGTCTTGTAGTTTTGGATTTTTCATGATGAAATATACATGCTAAGCTATGGCAAAAGCATTTCATCAAGTTCTGGGTGACCAAAAGGCTCAAAAACACCATGAAAATCACCTTTCTGTCACCTTTTGCACCAGCAGGAAGTACTTCCGGGAGAATGCACTTTTGGAAGGGCAAATGGACACCAAATTGGAAAATTCCACTTGGGCTGGAAAGTAGACATCCAGGGATTTCCAACAAGCCAACCTGAGCTCAATTTTGATGCCGTGAAGTGCCCCAAAAACAGGTGGAAAGGTGCACGGTTCACAGGGTTTTTTGGCACAATTTTCATCTTCAGCTCAGGAAACGCAGCCAGTTTGACCAGTTTTGACTTGTGATGTAATTTTTTCACTCCTCTTGATGTAATTAATGAAACATGATGTAATTTTGGCACTTTATTACTTGTTCTCGAAGATTCATTCACTAAAAAGTGAAAATTAAATGAATGAATCAGTTTCCTACCTTATAGAGGCAAGTTGTTTTGACTACCTAGATTGTAGTGCTTTGTTTAGAATTGGTTGAAACAGCTCCTAGGATGATGAGCTCGACCCCTAGAGGCAAGGGAATGGGTTGGCTTGCCTATATTATGTATTTTCTTAGTCATTTTCATGGTTGGACTCTTGGGGAGAAGGTTTTGAGACTCTATTGTACATTTTACTTCAGCATTTTGGCAAAGGAAAGACCAGGGTTTTGCAGCACTGTTTGGAATTCATGTGGCTTTATGTCTTGATGGTGTGCTTCTTTCAGTACTTGTAAGTTGTTATGTGTATCATTTTCCTTCTCTCATCTTCTACAATTGAACAAATGAAGTGTTAAGGTAGAATTCATAATCTGTAATGCTCTGCCTTTAAGTTTGTTTGATCTCCTATGTTTTCATCTGTTTAAGGAGAATTCTTGAGGTTTCCTTGCTCTCCTTAGCTCCTCACCTGTCTGATCTACTCACCTCATTAGCTTTTAAGGCATCAAACAATTTCCTACCTTGCTCCAGTCAGACCTCTGCAGAAACTGTGTCTCATCCCCGCACCCAAAATTGCCTTTCCCTTTGATTCAACAAAAACCCCAAAAAATCACCTTTAAACCTCTGCACTTAATACCTAGCCCAAGATTAGTTACAATTTCAGTCATCTCGAGCCTCATTGATTATATTTTTCCGAGATTGACCCGGAGAGAGCCCTCTCCTGTCCTCGTAGGGCTAGCTATGAGGCTGAGTGTGGTTTGATGTTGCCTTGACTTTTGCCTTCCTCAGCCTGGGGCAAATTCGAGCGTTAACAGGTTGTACTAATAACAATAAGGGGTTACACTAGTAGTATAGGGGCCTAACATGCCCCTCTCCTTCAAAAAGCGTTGTCCTCAATGATTGAGTAGTTCTTGATGCTTCTGTATAAAATTCTTGTCCTCCCATGTGGAATCTTCAGTGGGTAAGTTCTTCCACTTGATGAGATACTCTGAAATTAATCAATTTCATAGCTGTCGGGTTCTTGTTTCTGTGACTGCTCCAGGTTCCAATATGATTTTTCCTTCCTTTTCAATATCTGGCAATATTTTTTGAATTGAGATCTTTTGCAACTTTTGAATAAGTGGCCATACTTCTTTGTCCTTCTTCCATTCATCCCTTGCTTCGTTTATCCAATCTGGTTGGATAATAGAAATAGCACAAAACAATGCTTCCACATCCTCATCCTTGAAGAGTCTTCCCATTTGGTAGGGTCGCCATTTTTTAAGTGCATGTAGTATTACCAACATTTCCTTCTCATAAATAACTTGCTTTAGATGTAGCAGTAAAAATACCCAGTCGCCTACATCAAAACATTTTTCACTATGATGTTGATCTACCTATTGTTTCATTTGATTTTGTACCAAAGTGGCGTTATCCTTTAAAAGTTGGAGAACTTGTTGTTGATGCTTGATGTGATCTTTCACTGCTTGAACCTTTTTCATCTTGATATGTCCTTCTATATTTAGAGTTTAAGGAGTGGTAATTTCTTCCAATCCTTTACAAGATATGGTCGGATTCATTTCTTGACACTAGATGTGATCTTTCACTTCTTGAACATTTTTCTTCTTGATATGTCCTTCTATCTTGATAGTTTGAGGAGTGGTAATTCCGACGAGTGAATTACAAGATATGGCTGGATCCATTTCTTCTTTCTTGATGTGATCTTTCACTTCTTGCACCTTTTTCTTCTTGATATGTCCTTCTATCTTGAGAGTTTGAGGAGTGGTCATTCTTGCCAGTAGTTTACAAGATATGTTCTGATTCATTTCTTCTTTCTCTGGGGTCCGGTCCTAGCATATATCGTCTTCTTTTGATGTTTCTTGATCCTTTTCTTCCTCCTCTTGATACTCTATGTAAAATAATTTCTTCTCAACACACTTATGACCTTTAGTGCATTTGCTATCACAATTGTAACAAAGCCCTTTTTCTCTTTTTTCTTCCAATTGTTGTGATGTAACCCTTGTAGGTTGTGGAAGGCTAGGAGAAACAACACGTCCATCTTTAAAGTTGTGAGGGGTATACTTCCTTGTTGCCATAATTTTACTTTCAAATATGTCACAAAGCCCTTTTACTTTTTCCAATTGTTGTGGTGTTTCTCTAAAGAAGGTGTTGATCTTTGTATCCTCATAATGTGCTAGCATTTCCTCCATGAGAATTGACCACGTAACAAGTTGTTTACGAGAACAAAGCCCTTTATACCATAAAAATTGATCTGGTTCTAAATATGAAGATGCAATACATACATTTTGTAACAGTGGTACACCATGTAAATCAAGATATTGCTACATCTGAAGTATCCAATTTACCGGATCCTTGCCATCAAACTTCCTCATCTTGCTTTTTCTTGATTTTAGGACCTCGATCTTGAAATGACTGTAACTTTGTACTTGTGGATATTTAAGTTCTGAAATTGCTAACTATTGTATCCCTCTGTGTCCTCTTTCCAATGCCACCAGTCTGATCCAAATTGTATTCTCCCAAAAATAGTTATGCACAATCTCCCAAGATGACCTGATTATAGACCTTTCCAGAAGGGTGAACTTGTATGAAGTTCACCACGTGTCAATTTTTCGACTTTTGGCTCTAAAAAAGATATACAAGAAACTATAGTCTGTCCTCTTTCTGTACCTTCTTACGAAATTTCAATCCAATGCTTAGAGAGAAAGTTATGACTATTTTCCCCAGGTCACCTGTTTTGAATGTAATTCAGGAGTCTGCAAAAAGACCAACTTCCTCAGATCATATCTCCGAAAATATCACGCGAAAAGCTCTGAAATTCGGAGCCACAGTTCAGCGCGATTTCTTCGTAAATGAGTTTTTTTTTCGACTTCTGAAACGTCACAGAAAAAAAAGTTATAATGAAAATTCCACAATGACCTGTTTGGAGCAGTGAAACCCTAGAATCCAAAGCTCTGATACCAAATGTTATGAAACCAGCTCAAGAAAAGATAGAAAAGATAGATCAACGGCTTAGAATTTAGCCTCTTCGAGGGGGTAACCTCCTTTACATTACATAAATGAACAATTCTTCGATGATACAAATGAAAAGACCTCCTTTCTATATATAGGAGTCTAAGGGGTCATAACATAATTAGAGCCGACATAACAATAATAATGTAAGGGCACAATAATAACAATAGTGGGCTTCTATGGGGCACATTAGTAACAATATAGGCACTACATGGGTACATCAATATAATAAGTGGGTTGTACTAATAACAATAAGGGGTTACACTAGTAGTATAGGGGCCTAACACAGGTTATCATCATATTAGGATTGTACCTGAAGATCAGCATAAGACCACATTGGCTACAAAATAGGGCTCATATCAATACATAGTAATGCCTTTTGGATTAAAGAATGCCCCTGCTATATTTTCTAGAGTGGTGGTAGAAACTTTTAAAGAATATATCCATAATGTTTTAGAGGTATGTTTTGATGATTGGATAGTATTTGGGTTGCTAAGAAAACATATTGGAAGTTTTAAACTTATGCTCAACACCTGTAGATAGTGTTAAATCTGGTTGCACTTAAAGAAGTCCATACTGTGTGTACCCTTTGGCATATTGTTGGGAAATATTTTTTGCAAGCAAGGACTAATGGTGGAACCTACTAATATTGTTATCATTGTGAATTTTCCTCCACCTAAGACAGTAAGACAGCTTCGCACTACATTGGGACATACACGATATTACAGGAATTTTATCAAAGGATATGCTCAGATTACTGCGCCTATGGAAATATTGTTGAAGAATGATATAAATTTTCAGTGGGATGAAGAATGTCAAAAGAGCCTCGACATATTGAAATAAAAGATGGTAGTTACACCTATATTAGTGTTCCCTGATTTGAATGAGGAATTCCAAGTCCACGTGGATGCCTCTTGTATAGCTTTGGGAGTGGTACTAGCACAACCTGGTGAAGGAGAAATTGATCATCCTATAGCCTTTGCAAGTAGAAAGTTGTCCAAGGCAAAAAATAATTACACAACTACAGAAAGA
Source organism: Pinus tabuliformis (assembly GCA_031772625.1). Classification (NCBI taxonomy): domain Eukaryota; kingdom Viridiplantae; phylum Streptophyta; class Pinopsida; order Pinales; family Pinaceae; genus Pinus; species Pinus tabuliformis. The sequence goes on along the minus strand of CM062814.1, from coordinate 139,125,778 downwards.
GAAGGATTGGATATGGTATATACTTTGCATAAATTTAGACATTATTTGTTGGGATCACATTTTAAAATGTTTATAGATCATTATACATTGAAATATTTGGTTAATAAATTTGTCTTAGGAGGAAAATTTTCCAGATGGTTACTATTATTTCAAGAATATGACTTTGAGATCATTGTTAAACCAGGAAGATTGAATGAAGGACCTGACCATTTGTCAATATTAGAAAAAGGTGAAAAGCCAACTAGTATAGAAGATAAACTTCCTGATGCACAACTATTTACAATCAGAATAGGAGATGACCACTTTACAAACATTATTCAGTTTCTGAACACAGGAATGGCTCCCTCAAAAGTATATATCAGATGGGACCAGATGAGATATTGTGCAGGCATGTCTCTGAACATGAAAGGTAGGTGATTCTAACAAAGTCTCATGAAGCGCAGCTAGTGGACATTATGCAAGGAAATATACTACATAGAAGATTTTGAGAGCAAGATTGTGATGTTTGTCAAAGAACAGGAAAACCTTCAAGAAGAGATGGGATGTCACTGGTACCATAATTTACATTGCAGGATTTTGATAAATGGGCGATTGATTTTGTTGGACCTATCAACCCACCTGGAAAGAGGACTAGTGTGAGGTACATAATTATTGCAACTCATTATTTGACAATGTGGGTCAAAGCACAACCAATAAAGGATTGTAGCACAGAGACTACTGTGAAGTTTATTTTCAAATATATATTTTCTAGATTTGGATGTCCAAAGATTTTGATGAGTGACCAAGGTTCCCACTTCTTGAATAAAACCATTGAAGCATTGACTAAGGAATTCTAAGTTTATCATCATAAGAGTACTCCTTATCACCCTCAAGCCAATGGAACAGTAGAGGCATTTAATAGGATTTTAGAGAATGCACTGACTAAGGTATGCAATGTGAACAAAGATGACTGGGACCTTAGAATTCAGATAGTATTATGGGCTTATAGGACCACATCTAAGAAGTTGATAGGTCATACACCCTTCAAATTAGTTTATGGGCAAGAAGTTGTGATGCCCATGGAATACATTGTGCCTAGCTTGAGGATTACAGCTTTTACAAATATGGCAAACCCTGACATAATGGAGGAAAGAATGTCATAGTTGATTGCTTTAGAGGAAGATAGATTTATAGTAGGATTCATCAACAAGTAGAAAAGAAAGAAAAAAATCTTGGCATGATAGACATATTAAGCAGAAGAAGTACCAATTAGGATACCTTGTTCTCCTCTATGATAGTAGTTTGTAAAATTTCCAGGAAAATTCAAGATGCACTGGTTAGGCCCATATATTATTAAGCATATTACTGATGGAGGCACAGTTCAATTAGCAAATTTAAATGGAGAGTTGATTCAAGGAAGAGTAAATGGCAGAAGGTTGAATTTGTACAAGGACAACCCTATCCCTACAACCTCGCTCCAAAGAAGAAAGGGGAAAAGTCTTAGTTCCACCTACAGTTGGAAGTGGGAATGGGACTATAAACGACACTGTAAAATAACTTTGACCTATGAAGTTACTTCGTACATTCTATATTATGCCGAAGTACATAGGTGTTGTGACGTAAGATGGATGTTCGCTACAGTGTGGTATGCGTAGAAGTTCACTGGAAAATAGAAATATGACTGTTAAAAAGGGAAAATATGTGGAAAGTTGCATTTATGAGGACAGAGTGGCAAGATCTATGGATAGATATGCAATTAATGAACATAATCTAAATGATATCTGGACAAAATCTGATCTAATGATGGATTTCAAATTTTAGACTTGTTATAAAAATCCACCTCCTACCCAAATCGAACACTTTTCTAAATTGAGAATTCAAGTACTGATAATGGGAAGAATTTGTAGAGAAATTTTGCATGAACGTGTTTTCAACTAAATAATTTGTGTGTATATTCGATGAGAGAGGAATAGGAGTCGTGGAAGCAGTCGCCGCAACAATCGCAAGTATGCCTATAGCATTAGTTCAGATTCCTGCAGTAGCAGCACCCGCAGTAGCATCAACCGTAGCAGCATCAACACAAAAAAAATGGAGATTGCTGAGGAAGAAACTGACCAAGGAAGAGATAAATTGGATAAGAAACTTGTCAAACCTCACCAACAACCCGAGGAAGTTAGAGATAGTGAGGAAGAAGAGAAGCAAGCAGAGCAGAGGGAAAAAGAGGGCATAGAGTTCTCGCCTCTACCACCATACATTCCTCCGAGGAAACCAAATCGAAAACCATTCAAGGACTCGAAGGATGCAAAGTTCGGCACCTTCACACCCCTACTGCCATAAAACGTGACATTTATTGGGGAACTACTTGGAAAAATAGAGTAGTTGAAGTTCGTAGATTCATTAGGGGAATTTTGGGGTCTAAAATGGGCCTCCTAAGAAAAATGTACAACCATAATAAACTTTATAAGAACCAATAGGATTCAATATGATGATGTCAACCATGGGGGATGATTCACCATTTTTGGAGTAAAAATGTAAAATGATTAAAAATAATAAAACTACTTTTTCAACTTGTATTTTCAACTTATCCCCCTAAGGTTTTACTCAAATTTTGAGTGGGAGTACTCGTTGGATGTAAAATGTAATTCCTCATCCAAGGAGTACCCATGTTGCATACTTTTGATGGACCCTTCTACACGAAAAATGAGAAATACATGAAAAAACGTGATTGCAATCACGTTTTTCATGTATTTCTCATTTTTCGTGCAGTAGGATCCATAGAAGGTATGAAACATGGGTACTCCTTCGATGATGAATCAAACTCTGCATCCAACGAGTGTTTCCGCTCGAAATTTGAGTAAACCCATGGGGAGATAACTTGAAAAAATAGTTTTTTCTTTTTTCCCTCTAAAATTAGATGATGTAATCTATTATTATTTTATTATTTCCACTATTATTTTATAATTTCCTTAGGAGGCCCATTTGAGACCTCAAAATTTCCCTAATGATAACTTTAACGACAGGAAAAAGTATCCTCAATTCACACCAGACTGATATTTAAAATAAGTGCACTACCTAGACAATGCAGTAACAAGGCTAGAACCACAGCAATGGGAAAATGGGTTGGCACAGTCAGGACTACTAAATATGTTAAATGTGTTGCACTTCAGCAGAAGTCCGGGGAACACAGTGTGTGTGTGTGTGTGTCAATTTCTCATGTTGGCGCACGATGGAAATTTATAGATGGGGAATAAGATCCCCATAGACCCATTATTGATTTAGAGGATCAGCAGACTACCATGCCAAGGGAAGAACCTCGTGGAGGATTTTGTCAGAAAAGATCAATACCATGCTATAACAGACAGTATGAAGAATAATTGTGGGCTAGAAAAATTTAAGAGGGGATATGACATCAATTCAATCAGTGACCACGAAGTTCACTTCACAAAGCACATACTAGCTAGAAAGATCATGAGAAAGTGTTAGGAAAATGAAGTTCATGTGTCAATGGTTTCCTTAGCCGAATAGTGTTCCAACAGGGTTTAGTAAAACTGGGTTGAATACCTGTGCAAGGAATTTTTGGATGATTTCTGCGAAGTCCAGGAGAAATGTACCACATTCCATTATGTGTGGTTACTTTTGATTACTGCAATGTTAGCATGGAGAGAGCCGAAGGATTCACAGTTCCCCTTGGTAGCATCAAATGTCTATGAAGTCGTGTGGTATGCCTCACTATGGTTTACCACCCAACCATCACAAGCAATGGAGAACAGGATGTTCTTCATATTGTATCATATGGATTTGTGTATGGTAGTGAACCATCACCTTCACTTGTAATCGAGCCTATATGAGTAGTATAGCATTGTTTCAAAACTTAAGGCAGGTTTTCATAGAGTGTACATATAGGAACGTGGATATACAAAGAAGGAATGGCATTCCCTGCCATACTTATTCGCAGAATATTATTTCTCAGCACTATTACAGAAATGGCTCACAGAATGGATGACTACGTTGGAGGCAGAAGCAGGAAACAGTGTGACAAAAGAAGAGGAGGACACCTCGCAGCACGACGAAGTGAGTGGAAAACACAAGGACAAGGATCATGATGGGCATGAATAAGAGGAATAAAAGGTACATGACAAGCGTCACTGGGATCCTCTTGAAGAGTAGAACATAGAATCAGAAAAGACAGAGACAAACCCCACAGTCACAGAAAAAAGGAAGGTAGAGCGAAAAGTTGCCTCAAATAAAAACAAGAAGTAGAAGGCTGATGAGACGAAGGATCTCATTGTCCTTATTAAAGGGGACTAATATCAAATTGGGTACATGATACAAGAAGCAACAATAGAACCCTAGAACATAGTAGAAGATCACTACGATGCACTTCTGATGAGTGTCATAGAGTGGATCGTAGAATTGAAGACACTGACGCAAACAATCCAAAAACAAACATAGATAGAGGAAAGGGTTGGAGTAGAAAGGTAGATAGAACCTACACTTGTAATGAGGTTAGCACAGATACGTACAAGAGCCCTATAGTTCAACTCCACTAAACTATAGCAACAGGCTAAGGAATGGAAGCATGTCAATATGAACATCGCAGCGGTACCATTTGCAAGACTACACATGTTGCATAAGGAGATAATTGAAGAACTAAAGTTGCACAAACAATACACCTCGCCGCTAAATATTCAAGTAGAAAAAGAGCGAGCTACGCTTTGGCATAAGCTTGAGAAGGTGATCCAAGAAAAGGATCAAATGGCAATGGAACACTAGAAGATCAAGGAGATGGTGAAATCCACGTGTAAAGAGATAGAAAAGATAGAAAATATAGATTAACGACCTTTGAGGGGGCAACCTCCTTTACATTACACAAATGAACAATTCTTGGATGATGCAAATGACAAGACCTCCTTTCTACATATAGGTGTCTAAGGGGTCCCAATACAATCAGGGCCTACATAACAATAATAATGTAGGGGCACAACAATAACAATAGTGGGCTTGTATGGGGCATAATAATAACAACATGGGGACTATGTGGGCACAATAATACAATAAGGGGATTGCACTAATAACAATAAGGGGTTACACTAGTAGTATAGGGACCTAACATTCCCCTCTCCTTCAAAAGATGTTGTCATCAATGCTTGAGTAGTTCTGGATGCTTCTGTATAAAATTCTCATCTCCCATGTGGAATCTACAGAAGGTAAGTTCTTCCACTTAATGAGATACTCTAAAATTAATTGATTACGTAGCTATCAATTTCTTTTTTTTGTGACTACTTCCAGTTCCAATATGATTTTTCCTTCCTCATCAAGTTTTAGCAATATCGTTTGAACTGGGATCTTCTCACATATAACCTTATTCAAGAATGAAACATGGAAAATTGGGTGCACTCGGGAAGATGCAAGAAGCTCTAATTTGTATGCCATACTACCGTATTATGCAACACCTTGTACAGACCATTGTAGGAGAAACAATTATATGCAAAAATATCCAAATGTTTCTTTGGAGTACAAGAGGTGGAATATTTGGGTACTCAGTTAGCTCATAGCTCATCTTATCATCCTCAATTTGAAGGGAAAACTGAGATAGTGAACAAATTTTTGGAAGGATATCTTCATTGCTCTATATCTGATAAACAGACACAATGGGTCAAGTGGTTGCCTCTAGATGAATGGTGCTATAACACTTCCTTCCATACTGCAGCAAAAATGACCCCATTTATGGCACTTTATGGATATCATCCACCATCCATCAAATCATCTTTAAAATAAAATTCTAAGGTTCAAGCAGTGGAAGATCACGTCGAGCATCAACAACAAGTTCTCAAACTCTTAAAGGATAGCCTCACTTTGGTGTAGAATAGAATGAAACAACAGGCAGATCAACATCATAGCGGAAGAAGTTTTGATGTAGGTGATTGGTTATTTCTATGACTACATCCATATAAACAAATGTCCCTCAAGCAAGCTAAGAAGGATAATAGATTATCACCAAAGTATTATGGTTCATACAAGGTGTTACAAAAGATTGGTACTATGCCATACAAATTGGAGCATCCTACATCTTCCTGAGTGCACCCAGTTTTCCACGTTTCATGTTTAAAAAAGGTTATAGATGAGAAGATCATAGTTCAAACAATATTGCCAAAACTTTATGAGGAAGGAAAAATCATATTGGAACCAGAAGTAGTCACAAAAACAAGAAATCGATAGCTATGAAATTGATCAATTTTAGAGTATCTCATCAAGTGGAAGAACTTACCCGTTGAAGAGTCCACATGGGCGGACAAGAATTTTATACAAAAGCATCCATAACTACTCAAGCATTGACGAAAACACTTTTTGAAGGAGAGGGGCATGTTAGGTCCCTATACTACTAGTGTAACCCCTTATTATTATTAGTGCGACCCCCTTATTGTATTATTGTGCCGATACAGTCCTCATGTTGTTATTATTATGCCCCTTAGAAGCCCACTATTGTTATTGTTGTGCCTCTACATTATTATTGTTATGTAGGCTCTGATTGTATTGGGACCCCTTAGACTCCTATATATAGAAAGGAGGCCTTTTCATTTGTATCATCCAAGAATTGTTCATTTGTTTAATGTAAAGGAGGTTGCCCCCTCAAAGAGGCTGATTTTCAAGTCATTAATCTATCTTTTCTATCATTTTGTGAGTTGGTTTCATAACATTTCAGACCTTGATGTTTGAGAGGAAGAGCTAGTAGAATAAAAGGTCGCGAAGCTTAGCCTTGTAGTGAAAGGGTACAAGGAGAAAATTGTCGTAATGCAATTCAAATATGAAATACAAATCAGTGAGTTGCAAATGAAGCTGCAGCCAACTATGCCACAAGAATTGAGAGATAAAACGGAGATTGGCCGAAAGACTATAATGGCTAGCATTTCCGTAGCAGTGGAAAAATGTGGAAAATTATTGGACGAAAGTTTGCAAATTTGGATTTCGCTACAGGGAGATCCAAATGTACAGAAACTGTAGAAAGAATTGCAGCAAAAGCATCAACACATAGAGGAGATTCGGCCATCTACGAATACCTTACCAATCTTGCAGAATCTTGTGAGGATCAATGAGTTGAAGGCCTTGTAGAAGAAAATTGATGAGCTAAAGAAAGAAGAACATATTTGCTGGTCTTCAAATATGGCAACAAGAATATTCCAATTTAATTTGTCCGTGAATTAAATTGTGAATTAAAATCGAATTTAGTCTTAACAGCTACTTGGAAATAATTAATTTTTAATTATTAAAATCGAATTTAGTCTTAACAGCTACTTGGAAATAATTTATTTATTTATTTAAATTAATTAGTTGGAAAAATTCAAGTTAGAAGTTTTTCTAAAGTCATCAAGAGTTATCCCTTAAATTAAGGAGATAAGATTGAGTTATATTTAAGATGTAATTAGTTAACTTAGTTTACTGAGTTAAGTCTAGTTAAATTAGTTCCAAATTGTTTGAGGAACTAATAGTGAGTTAACAGTTAGTTGATGCATTACTGCACTCAACTAATTCTACTCTAGTTAACTAAACATTCCCTCATCAGAAACTCATGCATGTCTATTCTAAGAAAGAACTAGTTGCGATTGATGTTCAAGGGTCGTGTACTATCAATTGCATGTGTTTTCTCATGGAGAAAACTCATGCATGCAGTCAAGGATTCATCCTTGAGGATTGCGCAGTTTTGAAGGCTTTTTTTTCCACTTGGTAATAGGCTAATCATCCACAAGGAACAACACAAGGAAATACGAGCTTGGAGGGTAGAGAGGAAGACTGGAGAGAAACCAAGATTCCCTGTGAGCATCTGTGAGGATTGTACTAAGAGTTGGCTAGTTGTGAGAGCTAAGGCTTTTTATAATTCCTATGTATTTCCACCATGTATGATAAAACAATAGTGTTGGGTTTTTATCGGAGACTTTCCCCAAAGCATTTTCATGTGTATTGTGCCATTGATTCTTCTTCTTCTAGTTATACTGTTCAGCTCCATCTTTAGGCCTCCGCAAATTGATAATAGAAGTAGGTTATAGTATTCTGCTTTGATTTATATTGCATTATCAGGTTAACCTATCACAGATTTTCTACATGGTATCAGAGCTGTGAACAGTATTGTTACAGGGAAAAGTATCTATATAGAACTGATCTATCCCACTAAGGTGTGACAGCTGCTTTAGAAACAAACAGAGAAAAGCTACTTTCGTTTTTCCTTTATGAATTATAGATAGAGAGGAACAGAAAGACCAACCTCTGTCTTGCGCTAATCTCTTGATTTGATTCCTCTCTTCTTTGATAGTCTTCAGCTACCTGCTCCCTTGCACGCCCAGCTTCACAAAGTACCTGTAAGATCACAGAAGCATATCACTATACAAAGACATGGATCTATAATCATAAACAATCTAGGATCAAATGTAAATTGACCATACAAATGTAGCAAGAATCAATGACACAAAAGCATGGAGGAAAACTTGAATAGCTTTTATTGATAAACAAGAAAAGAGCCAAGAGGAGTTACAACCAGTTGTTCTGACCCAGCATCAACCTCCCAGCAATGAAGCCCCTCTTCACCTCAAACAAAACTTAGATCACCCAACAATCTGATGTTTGTCTCAAGAAACCAACAGCAATTCCTTACAATATGCAAAATTCCAGCCTCCGGATCTCTGGGATGAGGGATCCATATATAGATGTTTGTAATGGAGATGAGTCAGCTCATGATTTGATTAGTTTCTACCCTCTGATAGTTCTTGCTTCCACTTGGAGATTGAAGGTCTCTTACTCATCCTTGGTCGAATTCAGTGAGGCAAGTGTCACAGGAGAAGATTCTGGAAGTTTCCGTTGCCTCTCCACCTCGTGAATGACATTGCCATTTGTCATTTCTCGCCCATCGTACCCCACAGAAGGGATTTTTGAAATGCAACGCACTTAGCCAGTGGAGCAACTGAAATGATCCTGTTTTGACCAATTCTGAGCAGTTTTTCATGGAGAACTTCTGGGAGAAGCTGTAATCTGTTGACCTTGTTCCTTTAGTGGTTAGAACAACACTTTTAGGGACCTAAGAGCCCTTGGTTTATGGACATTTCATGCTTGGGGTTGTAGGGCCCAAAAATGTCTATAACAGTTGCCCCCTAAAGCATGAGGTCGTTAATCTTTTGATGTCGGGTGAAATGCTTTATTATGAGGATCCGATGTTCTTTCAGTGCTGGGAGGAGCCCTGTAATAAGATACAATACAATACATTATCTTCATAATATTTTCATGATCTAGCTGAGGAGGGCATTCCCATGCTCAGCTTTATAAATTCATTTTCATGTACATAGGATAGACAATCGTCTGAGTGTGGACTGATGATTCTGATAGAGCCATCATCCTTTTGATTGGATGATCATCTGTGCAGCAATGATGTACATTTTATGTCTTTATTTCCCTGAATATATATCATAGCCCGGATGGATGAAACTAGATCCGGGGTCTTCAATCTCATTCGATCTTCACTCGAAGTACAAGTCGATCCATGTGAGAAATGTTCTGAAGTCGAACATGGAAAGACATCGCTTGATTACCAGTCAATGATGTAAACTGTTATCAAGCACGAGAGGAATCACCGATAATGATAATGACCCTCAAGGTACTACAGTACAATTTACGTGGTGTGAATAAAGGACTTGGCGTCAAACACCATGCAAAATCTTTCGGTCGAAGGCCATTGATGTAAACCTATCGCCGGAAGTGAGAAACTTGCCATTGAGGCATGCAAGCTTCAAAGTACTGAATGTGGTGTTCCTAGATCAACTTCTTGGATAATGAGCTGATGTCGACAAGAAATGATCCGTCACAGGAGGGCCTTAATGAATCCCAGATCAATGACACGGAACGGAGTAAATGATTTTAATGGAGGTGAAAACGATCTCGTGATATAAGGTTCAGGGTGGCGGTTGTTACACAGTAATTTGCCACCATTGGTCACCGTCCCTATCGCCCTGTTTCCATACATTGGAGGACGCATTCCGGAACCTGTGAGTAGTGACATACCCCAAAAACACTTGCATTATGTTCCCCTGAGTATGTACTTCATGTTCCCTGAAGACACCTTCTGCAAATTCTCCCTGAAAAGTACTCTTTTTCCATTGGCGCAGGTCCACAAGTATCTTACCCGCGCCAATCACTGAGATCCTCAAAAGAGGGCGTGACCATTGGCGCTCTGTCACAGAACAACACCCGCGCCAGCCCAGTTTGGTAATGATTTTTACTAAACACACGCCCATCTATTTTTTCCCTTCAGATCACGAAGTCTTTTGAGGGAAAAATCCATCTGATAGAGGTCGAGAGTCATCATCTATCCTCGACATCTATCCACAGTGGCTTTTCGGAGATAATGCCAATCCACAATGGGTGTCCTGGTTCATCGAATCTTTCTCCCTTCTCCATCTATAAATATCTGTCCTCATACATTAGACAAGTTAGTTTTTGGAGGAATGCTAGTTGTGATTACGCTTGTCGTGAGTGATAGTGAAGCATAGAGAGGTTATGCTGCCGGAGAGGAGGTACATTGCAAGACACATATAGTTGCTCGCCCAGCCAGAGGAGAGGTTCAACGTCAGAACCTTGGTTGTAACTTTTCCTGTCTATTATTCATTAATGAACGACTGCTATTATAGTTCCAATCTCATTGTCTATTATAGTGATGTTTGATTTATTTCCTTTCTGACTGAAATATAGTTGTGCCTTGGTGGATTTTATGCTTGTATTTGTTTCTTCCTTTGCATGTGCAGGTGTCCGTTTGCAAGGATCGCAAGGATTGTGACCTGTCGGAGCGAGGGAGCAGGAATACCAACTCTGCTTCGACTATAACATTGGATTCCAGGTTGGTCTTCTTAATTCACCTTTAATGTACAACTAGGAACTTGCGTGGCAGCGTGAATTGATTGTGGCTAGTTCTGTTTTAGGCTTGTGGGATCGCCTTTGTCCGCAGAGGGGATTTACCTATCCAACAATTTGGCGACTCCACTGGGGAAAAGCTATTTGGAATTTGTCTTGCATGTTCATTTTCTCTTGCTTGCTTGAGTGAATGAGCTTTCTGGGTCAGTTTTGAGATTGTTCTTTACTGTTTGATCCATCTGAACACTGTCAGCCCGACCTGGGGTCATGTTATTTATTTTTTAAGCCGGCAAGCTTTGTTGGCACAGTTTTTATTCTGACAGTCGCGCCAGTTGGCGCATGTTGCCCAACAGCAACCCGCGCCAATCTTTTGGTAGCGCAAGTTGCAGGCTGACAGTCGCGCCAGCCCTGTGAATTTTGCCTGTGTGTTGGTTGGAAGCTCTTTCAACTCAGATTTTTATCTTTTTATATCTTTTACAGCCTCTGGAAGTGTGTTGAACCTCTGTTTGACTGGTTTTGCCTTTATCCTTCAGTTGTTTGCTTATTTCTATTGATTTTCGTCCTAGCCCTAGAACATCTAGTGGCTTCGCGTGTCTAGCCTTCTGTGGGAAGTTTCGGTCTTTTGATTTTCCAGTCAACTTGTTGGTTGTGTTCCGCACCTATCTAGTGGTTTGTTAAAGCTTGGTCTTCTATGCTTCGAGTGATTCACTTCTAGCTTCTCTGGATTTTGCTCGATTTCGTTTGAACTTAGATTACATGGTTCATTGAAAGTCTTTGTGTTTCTCCTTGCTTGGATAGTTCGTCTTGGTGTTTCAGAATTGGTTACATTTCATCGAGTGAACTTGGTTTGTTTATACTTGTGAATATATCTTAAGATTTGTTTAAATGCATCATGCCATCTTAAAGGAAAGAAAAACAAAAGATCTTTTGCATCATATTAGTTAGCGTTTATTGTTATTTGTTGCTATTAAAAAGAAAAAGAAAAAATTTTCATTTCTTGTTATTAGCTGCATCAGGATCTTTGTTGTTTGCTGAATGATCATTTCGTTTGTGTAAAGATCTCAACCTTCCTGTAGATAGAATTCATCGAATGAAATGGTATAGTTTTGGCATGTAGTTTGCATCTAAGAAGCTTTTGAGATATCACATACGGTAGGACCAAAAAACTGAAACATAATTGAAGATAAACTTTAAAATAAACTCAATGAACATAACAACGCATTGGAACCTAACGCAAACATTCTAGAGGTCTAGGTTAGAGACGTGTTCCGGCGTCTTTAAACCTGGTAGCTTACCGTTGAGTGGTTGGGTGATTCCTCCACGGTGAAACGATAGGTGCCAATACGGACTGAGCTCCCACGTACCGTCGCGTATATACGGGAGACCCCACTAGGCTATCATCCTTTATCCATAGGAAGCCGAGTCTGCCGCCTTACAAGCCGTAATGCACTGAACACAGCATTCGGGAAGATTGACTGCAGTACGGGAAGTCCTTGGTTTTCATCTGATTGCCGAGGTGTATAAGCAGTTTTACGGATTGTTTGGTAAACCTCTTGCCTAGTTTTCCAGAGCAGTCACTTTTGATCCTTTTCGGACTCCCTAAAAGAAAAGGTGCCTGTGAGCGTCTTGTCACTTCGTGCTCATTAAATATTCGAAGGAGACTAGAGTCATCTTTTGTCCTTTTCTCGACTCTTAAAACATGAAAAGGTCAAGTCGTGTCTTTGCGTCTTAAAATTTATTGGCCACGATAACATTTACCCAATTAGATTTTGTTTGCATTAGCTTGAGTAGGATTCTTTCTCGCTCAATGGCATCCGTCCCTGAGTCCACCGGCCAAGGTGTTCCCCCTGATGGAAACCCTAGTCCATTTCCTTCTGTTGGAAATGTCGGTGTTCAGTATATCGCAACTTTGTCTTTGCCTGGGTTAACCACCACCTACTCCACCCAAACAACATCATGTTGATTCCAAGGTGGACCCCTCCCCTTCTTCGCCTACTGCTGCGTCCTCATCTTCTACTTCGCCTGGTGAAACTCTGGATTTAAGTAACCAGGTAGCTAAGAAGAAGAAGAAGAAGACCAAAAAGAAGAAGTCTTCCAAGGGAAAGGTCGCATCTACCCCGAGTATACCTCAAGTAGAGCCACCTTCTCCTCCTCCACGGAAGGTCAAATTTCCTTGTAAGTTGTGCAAGGAAGACCACCTTCTCCGCGATTGTCCTGACATTCCCAGGGTTTTAAAAGTATGGTCTCATGATCCGGACCGCCCTGCATCGTCCTCTGTAGATCATGGCGATGTTACCTTATCACCTGGAAATGGTAAGGGAAAAGAGAAGGTTCGAATCCCTTGTAAACTTTGTGACGGCAATCATCCCCTTCACCTTTGCCCATTCATGGATAGAGCCTCTATTGTATTGGAAAGTCTTACAGCTCCCTCAACCCAACTTCCTACTGGTTATCAACGTATTTCTGCAATTGCAGAACGTTCCCCTGCTGACAAAGAAATCAACCAAGATTCCTCTCTTGTCCAGCCTTCTCTTCCTGAATCTAGCTGTGCTCAGCCTGTTCCAGACCAGTCCCTGGTCGGAAAGAGTGTTGATTTATGTTCATCATCTATCAAGGATGAACCATCTGAATCCAAACCAGACGAAAGTCCAAAGGTCCAGATGACAGTTGACCCGGTCTTTCAAAAGGTCCAGATGACAGTTGACCCGGTTTTGCCTTCAGAAGTTCCATCCTCAGATGATATTATCACTGTAAAGAATGAAGACCACACCGTCCAAATTCTATTCATAAAAATAGACTCTTATGATCAAGTGAGCATCCCTCTCATTCCTTCGCACCAGGAAGGAAGTTCATCAGAGTCATATCCGGCCATTTATCCGGTCCCACCTCCAAGCAACCTAGTTGTTTCCTTCAATTGGGATCAACTAGGCAATCCCCGGTTACCAGCTTCCATACCATTTCGAATTATAGTCCAAGTCTACCGAATGGTTATGGCCGGTACCATTATTGATGAGGGATCTCCTGTGAGCATCCTTTCTTCAACAGCTTGGGAAGCACTTGGTTCGCCACTGCTTCTGCCTGAGATGAGAAACCTTACAGGTTTTCATCGAGAAACCTGTCGACCTTTAGGAATTCTTCCCAATATACCTATCACATTAGAAGGGAAGACCGTTCAAATGGGCGTCATGGTAGTCCAAGGTCCGTTAGATTACAATTTACTCCTTGGGCGAGACTATATTTATCGCATACGCGCAATTGTGTCCTCACTCTTCAAAGTGATGTGTTTTCTGCACGAAGGAAGGACGATCAAGATCGTAGACCAACTTTCGTTCCCCGGTTCACACTTCACATATAGTCATCTACCATTCCTAAATGGTCTTATTTCCACAGGAAATGCCTCAACATCCAGTCCGTCATCCTGATGACGGCAGCTGACCCGGGCGCGTGACTGAAGCCCGGGGGGCATGCCTCCTCCTTTTCAAAATCGAGTCTTTCCAAGTGAACCTTCATTCCATCCACTCCGTGAATGCCATGAAGCTTGGGGGGCATGTACCTCGATTTGCATTATCATGCTGGGGGCATGCAAATTTATAGCAAGCATAGTTTTTCGTTTCAAGCTTGTGTAAACATGAAACCGAACCCAAGCAAAGTTCTCTATGGTTCAAGCTTGTGTAAAAATGAACCCATCCAAGCAAAGTTCTCCATGGTTCAAGCTTGTGTAAAAATGAACCCATACCTGATTCACATCTTGTGATTGCCGCCTATCTGCTAAATTCTGCTAGATGAGCCTTGGTTGTTTTCATTCCATCGCCACCATCTCTTTGGCCGATCACATGCTTTCACTTGGTTGTTTCTCCTTTCCTGAGGAACCGCAGCGATGAGTGGTTTGTATTAGCCAGCCTCTTGACCATTACATATTTTGAGCAGTTCCACCATTACCGGAACCAGTTGCTACCCTTTATTCCACTCGTTCCTCTAGGACGAGTCGCCTTTACGCTCTTTTCTGACTCGTAAAATATGAAAAGATTGCCGAGTATTTTTTCCCTTTTTGACTCGTTAAAGAGAATAAAAATGGAGGTCCGCTTTCAGCTCTTTTCTGACCATTTAAAGAGGAAAAGATTGTCGAGTTATTCCTCTTGACTCGATAAACGTTAATAAGGGGCGGTCGTTTTAAGTTCTTTTTGTCGACCGTTAAGCCATAAAAAGATTACCGGGTTTTTGTCGTTTCAAACTCATTAATGGTTATGAAACGACGTGGTTTTGATCGCTTTTTTACTTTTTCAGGTCAAAATCACTACTTATGAAAAGTACTCCTCGATCGTAATGGTCGGGCGATTCTTTCGAGCGTTGTTTTATACTTTTTCGGGCTCGAGAGACACAACTTTACAAAAAAGGACACCCTGGAGTTTCCTTTTCTGCTGTCTTTTCAAACTCTCTAAACATGAAAAGACGCCGAGTTCTTCCTTTGTCAGACTCGTTAAAACCTGATGACATCGGATTTTGTCGAAATGACACACCACAAGCATATGCTATCCCCATCAAGCTTGTTAAAAATAATCGGGGTACTCGCCAGAAATGGTGGGGAAAAAGAAAATTTTGGAACCATAATTATTGTCGTGTTGGCAGTATGTCGCTCTTGAACATGGCACTTGTCTGCTTTCGTGTCTGGGTGGGGATATCTCATCTCATTTTTCACTAGCCTCCATGGATTTGGGTAATCCTATTTGACCTCTCATCTGCTCATTGCCTCATCATCATGACCTCTGATCTATTGATGTCAAATACTGCCAATTCCACTGTCGTGCCGCCGATATGTTCAAGAGAAGTTGACCTCTGAAAAGAAACAACCTCCATCTGATAGTTCACATGATCTTGATTCACAACATTATCTCTCTGTCTCGTGTCGATGATGTGGGAAACATTATGGCCCACCTTCGATCAAGGTCACTTCCTGTCGACTTCAGCTCATTATCCAGGAAGCTGATCTAGAGACTCCCTTCCGGTGCCTTGGAGCCTGCATGCCTCAATGGCAGGTTCTTCGTGTTCGACGTGAGGTTTTCATCATTGGCCTCCGATCGAATGATTCTACGGGTGTTCGACACCAGCTCATTAATTCGCACGCCGTAGATTGTACCTATAGTACCTTGAGGGCCATTGTCATTATTGGTGGTACCTCTCGCGTCTGTTAACAGTTTCCACTATTGACTGGTAATCAGACGATGTTCATGCATGTTCGACTTCAGCTCATATATTCGCATGCTTGAACTTGTACTCTTGTTCGGTTCGAGATGGAGCGCAAGACCCTGGATTGTGTCTGTTGTAATCCAGGCGTGATTCTTGATACATGACTCATTCACTGGATGGCTGCGACCATGCCTGAGTCTATTCATTGATCCTAACGAGATGGCTTCGTCCATACTATGGATCTAGATTATTTATGTACTCTCTTATGGATGGTTGCGACCATACCACATACATCATGTAATTGAACTATCAGTCGTGTCTCTCAATGCAGATCCTCGGCGGCAGCTATATGTGTTCTTGTGTGTTTCTATAAAGAATTTCACCCCTCTCTCTCCCTCTCGGACTTCATGCTTTAGGGGGCATCTGTTACACAGTAATTTGTCACCATTGGTCACCGTCCCTATCGCCCTGTTTCCATACATTGGAGGACGCATTCCGGAACCTGTGATCAGTGACATACCCCAAAAACACTTGCATTATGTTCCCCTGAGTATGTACTTCATGTTCCCTGAAGACACCTTCTGCAAATTCTCCCTGAAAAGTACTCTTTTTCCATTGGCGCAGGTCCACAAGTATCTTACCCGCGCCAATCACTCAGATCCTCAAAAGAGGGCGCGACCATTGGCGCTCTGTCATAGAACAACACCCGCGCCAGCCCAGTTTGGTAATGATTTTTGCTAAACGCACGCCCATCTGTTTTTTCCCTTCAAATCACGAAGTCTTTTGAGGGAAAAATCCATCTGATACAGGTCGAGAGTCATCATCTATCCTTGACATCTATCCACAGTGGCGTTTCGGAGATAATACCAATCCACAATGGGTGTCCTGGTTCATCGAATCTTTCTCCCTTCTCCATCTATAAATATCTGTCCTCATGCATTACACAAGTTAGTTTTTGGAGGAATGCTAGTTGTGATTACGCTTGTCGTGAGTGATAGTGAAGCATAGAGAGGTTATGCTGCCGGAGAGGAGGTACATTGCAAGACACATATAGTTGCTCGCCCAGCCAGAGGAGAGGTTCAACGTCAGAACCTTGGTTGTAACTTTTCCTGTCTATTATTCATTAATGAACGACTGCTATTATAGTTCCAATCTCATTGTCTATTATAGTGATGTTTGATTTATTTCCTTTCTGACTGAAATATAGTTGTGCCTTGGTGGATTTTATGCTTGTATTTGTTTCTTCCTTTGCATGTGCAGGTGTCCGTTTGCAAGGATCGCAAGGATTGTGACCTGCCGGAGCGAGGGAGCGGGAATACCAACTCTACTTCGACTATAGCGTTGGATTCCAGGTTGGTCTTCTTAATTCACCTTTAATGTACAACTAGGAACTTGCGTGGCAGCGTGAATTGATTGTGGCTAGTTCTGTTTTAGGCTAGTGGGATCGCCTCTGTCCGCAGAGGGGATTTACCTATCCAACAGCGGTCATGAAAGAATGGAGTATAAATGTATGGTAGTGGGTGAGACACAGGTGAATTCTCTGAATGACTTCTCTTGAACATATCGGCGACACTGATGTGATGGATTGGTAGCATCAACCCCAAATGTGGATGGTATGATGGGACCATGGTGATGTGACTGGTGAATGAAACAACCCAACCCGACTCGGACACGGAGTGGAAGTGTCATGTTCAAGACCGACTTGCTACCAACAAAGTTTCTTCAAGTTTTCTTCCCAATTTTCCCTAGTCATTGCTAACCAGTACCTCATTATTTTTGTCAAGCTTGAGGAGGATAACATATGCTTGTTCTATAATTTTCCCTTCGGGCAAACCCATCGCTATGTTTTAACGAGCCTAGCGATAGTGAAACTCGTTCTCGTCTATAGACAAGTTTGTCGCTATTATACTTTTAACAAGTCTAATGACAAAGATAACTCGGTCCTTTTCAATTTTAGAGAGTCTGAAAAGGAACGTAAAGGTAACTCCAAAATTCCTTTTTCGTCATCTAATCCCTTAAGTCCGAAAAGGTATAAAACAATACAGAAGGGATGAATTTTCGATACTTTTAATGAGCCGAACAAAACAAGCGCTCGATCTTTTTGTGTAATAATCCCTTAGGTCCAAAAAGATTAAAATCTAGAGGAGGGATAGCACTTCTTGTCCCTTTAACGAGCTGGAGAGGCCAATGGCTCGGCAATCTTTCCATATTTTACGAGTCAGTTAAAAAGAGCTTAAAGGAGACTCGTCTTTTGAGGAACGAGTGATAAAATGGGTAGCAGCTGATTCCAGGTAAGGTTTGGAATTTTCCAATCACGGCAGTGTCACAAGGATGGCTACTGAGATCACTCTTCGCAGCTGTTCCTCAAAATGGGTAAACAATCAAATGGGGGTGAATGATTGGCCAATGTAAAAGTGGAGGTGACGGTGCAAACACGACCAAGGCTTTAATGGCTGAAGTACTACATTCACGATGGTTATTTATAGGGGGAATAGTTCATTTTTTAACGAGCTTAAATGCGGAGGGAAACATTTGCTCATGGCTTATGTTTATTTTTTAACGAGCTTGAACTATGTGATAAAACTGTTTGATCAAATGGTCCCTTTTTTATTTTACCATAAATAGCTTTGTTCTTTCAAAGATTGTACTGTATCTTGATATGCTTCATCAAACTAGTCATAAATGAACAATATATGTTTGAAAACGAGATAGAACACTAATATTTTACTTTGAACTATGTAAAAAGTAATGAAAAAGTGTTTTTACCTCTCATTTTACCATTTCATTTGAACTTTGGTTTGTTGGAGCTTTGTAGGTGCTTTCCCCCTTTGATTTTCATCAGCTGATTTTGGGAGATTCTGTGGATGATTCTCGGCGCCGTCTGGACCAGGTAGGAGCTAAACCTGAGCTCTTTCATTTCATGGTTTCCATTTTACATTCTGAGCTTGATTCCTAGTTTTTCTGAGCCCCTAGGGTTTGAAAAACTCGTTCTGCCTTCAACGCACCCTCTGTGTATCGAAGGGTGCGTTGAATGTTGGCCTGTCTAAAGGGCATCTGTCATGCAACGCACCCAGAGCACTACTGTAGGTGCGATGGGAACAGAGAAGGAATTCTGTGCACAATTTTTGATGGAAATTTTGCCTGTTTCTTACCAAAATCAGGATCTAACTCTTCTCTTGTTTGTTTTTCAGAGATCTTTGGAGTAAGATGACCATTACATGGCGAGACCGCAAGCATGAAGAAGAGGACATGCTTGCCCTACATGATCCGATTACAGTAAACGCACTGCGGAACTGTGGCTTGCTGAAGTTTTTCCGCATTTCTAGAATGGGACAACATATCAACTTACTGCAGTATTTGCTCGATGCTTGGGATCCTACCAACCAAGTTTTCCAGATCAGAGGCAAATCTATCCCCTTGACTGTAGTAGACATCTATTTCTTGATTGGCTTATCGAGGCAAGGTGACCCCATCTCTTTATCAGGTTCAGCTCGAGGAGGTGACTCGGTGAGAGATTATGTTCATCGGTACTGCAGAGAAGGATCTTAGCTGAGTAAAGACGGCAAGATCATCATCCATGATGTCACTGACAGGTCCCTCAGGACTATTCTGTTTACTTTTGGTAGGATGGCCAGTGGTGCGGCTCTTCATGTAGCCAACCGATCTTATATGCAGTATGCCTTGGAATGCCTCCAACCGAAGGTGTTCAACTGGTGCGACGCAGTACTTCTTGTGATGAAAGAACAGTTGACCAAGATAAAGAGCGGGAGGTTGAAGAAATTTGGGTACGGTTCTATTTTGACCACCTTTGCCTTGGAGAAGATACCACTGATGCAGCCGCAGTATATTGCACTCGATTTACCTTCACCTACTGAACCACGTATGCAGAGATGGGTTGACCATATGTCTAGGCATGCTGGTCAGTCTCAGATTTCATTTTCTGATACCTTCTTCAGGTGGTTTGATCGTCAGGAGATGGTTTATTCCGAGTATCCATATGCTGGCATGGACTTCCAGGGTGATCCAGATTTAGTACTACCGGATGGCGAACAGTGGGGCGCCATTGGTAAAATCTTTGACCATATTCCTGTTTATCGTTTTTTCATTTACAATGTCCTTGTGCTTTATTCTATCAAGACTTTAATCAAACTCATGTGTACAGGAAGATGTTGGTCCTGTTCGTCCAGCAACTCGCCTGAGAGTACCAGCTGCCGCCCCAACAGGAGAGGCTATCAGAAGGGCTATCCTTCGTGACCTCGATGTGGCCGAGACTCTCACAACATTACAGGAGCAGGTTGAGGGCCTCACTCTTGGTATTCCAGATGTGAGGACTGACGAGCTACCTTTGAGGTTACAGTGGCATACTACTGGTGTGCCAAGATGATGGACTCGTCTCTTATGGATGATCGCAAAGGCTGTGACTTGCTATCACGAGCATCATTAGACTAGGGTGCCCCCTAGCATTTTGAGTTTTTTGCTCACTTGACCGATTTTGTGTTGGTTACAGAACATTATGTGCAAACCATAAACAGTTATATATATTTTTTATTTTCGGAGTTTTATTTTGGTTAAGTTACATGATCCAAATGCAAACATTGGTGGTATGTTTCTTTTTATAAATGTTGCAAATGTCTATCTAACACATAATTTTCCAATGAGTCATTTAATGTGTTTAAGTTTCTGGAAATATGTTGATATTGAATAAAATCAAATTGTCTTTCCAAAATCTTAACCCTTAGGAACATGCGATAAATAGCCGGGTTTCGGACGGAATAGATACCAGTGAGTTGTAGTATTACGAGTTGTGAGTCTATCCTGACAATTAGCCGGTGTATACCATGTGTGATTGCATCAGAGAGAAGTTCTATCAACGCGCTATATTCAGCGATGTTATTTGTTGATCGACCAATACATACCCCTCTGAAACTTACTAACTCGCCGCTTGGATCAAAAATAGCCCAGGCTGCGGAAGATAGGTTCCGCGAACTACGACTCGCTTCGTCGGCATATCCAACACATGACTCCAATAGGTTTGACATCTGCAACAAATGTAAAAAGTGGATTACTTGACCAAAATAAACACTTTAGCGAAAACAAAAACATAACAAAAGCATACAGGTTACCATTACGCATAGTAATGCTTGAGGTACAACCCGTTACGAGGTTGCGCCAGTGGAATTCCGTCATAATCCATTAACTCGTAGGCTCCTTTTGCCAACACCCATTTAACAATATAGGGGCCCGTCCATAAAGACTTAAATTTACCTGCTCCCAATTTATCGGATTCTTGGTCATAAAGCAAGACCAAGTCACCTTCTGAGAAGACACGGGGTTTGACATTTTTTTCGAACTGTGCATTGACTCGTTTCTTATGGGCTTCATTAGCCAAAGTGGCATCACGATGGGTTTCATCCAATTGGATTAATTCCAAGAAACGAGCTTCTTCTTCTAAAGTTCCGGGGAGGAGATCAATTGCGAGTTTGAGAGACGAGATTTCACACTAGATTGGTAAGACTGCTTCCAGGCCATATACCAGTTGGAAAGGTGTAAACCTGGTTGCATTCCTTACTGATGTTCGGTAAGCCCAAAAAGCTGAGTACAGGATTAGGTGCCATCTTCTCTTGTGAACTCCAATCATCCTTTGCAGCATGCATTTCAGGACCTTGTTGATTGCTTCAACTTGTCCGTTGGCTTGCGGATAATATGGAGTAGAGCTGTCGTGAGACAACCCTAGTTTTGCAGCTAATTCGACCATCATGTGATTGCGAAAATGTGATCCATGATCTGTGACTATAGCCTGTGGTACGCCGAATCTGGCGACTACATGATTGAAAAAGAAGAGGGCAGTTGTTTCACCAATATTATCTAATGTAGGCATCACCTCGGCCCATTTGGTAAAATAGTCAACTGCGACTATGATATACCCATGCCCCCCGGTCGAGGTGGCGTTACATGTCATGAAATCGATGCCCCATTTGGCGAATGGCCCAACAGCAACTATTGGCTGCAGAGGTGCGGGTGGTCTTCTGGTTTTGCTATAGAAAATTTGACAAGCATGGCAACTTCTGACTGTGGTTATGCAATCTTTGAACATTGTTGGCCAGAAGTATCTTGCTCGTAAGATTTTTTGCGCTGTAGCATATCCGGATTGATGCCGCCCACACGCGCCTGAATGACAATCATTGAGGACTTTTTTGGCCTCTTCATGGGTGAGGCACCTTCTCAGAACTGTATCGATACCGCGACGGTAAAGTGTATCACCGACGATCATATAGTCTTTTGCTTGGTATCGAATACGTTTTTGTTCGGAGCGGGAGGTGTTTGGCCTGTATTTTTGGGTTTGGAGATAAATGATTATATCCCCATACCACTCATTGCTTGAAGATATCAAAAACAAACTTTCGTCCACGATTGTTTCTTCGGTTGTTTCATCGTTGGACGACGATGGGAGATCGCACAATAATTCTGCGAAAACTAGAGCTTTCTTTGACTTGGATTTTACAAATTCCAGATAAAACTCTTGCAGGATTGCTATCCATTTTGAATATTTTCCCCCCACCAACTATCGTGACAATATATAAGTCATGGGGTTGCAATATGACAGAATGGTAGTTTTTCGAAAGAGGACATAGTGTCGAAATCTCTGTATCGCTTGAACAGCTGCGAGTGCTAGCTTTTCAATGTAAGAATATTTGCTTTCTGTATAATTTAACTTTTTACTTAAATAATATATAGGATTCTCAATCCCATTGACTTCTTGAACTAAAACCATTGCGATGTTCGTATCCGCTGCAGCCAGATACAGGTTAAAATCTTTTTGATAATCAGGAGAATACATTATTGATGCTTTCATTAGGGATTCTTTTAAAGCATCAAAGGAAGCTTGCGCAACCTGATCCCAGACTAAGGGTACTTCCTTTTTCAAAATACGTGTATAACCTTTAGTAAGTTTGGCGTAATTTGGAATGAACCTCCTCAGAAAGTTCGCTTTCCCGTGGAGTTTCTGAATCTGAAGCAAATTCGAAGGTGGAGGCAAATTTATGATTGCCTGGACCTTACATGGGTCGAGATGAATCCCATCCTTTGAGACTACAAAGCCAAGCAAATGACCAAAACTGACGCAAAATACACATTTGTGTGGATTGAGTCGTATCTTGTAGTGTCGGCAACATAGAAATATCGCTCTTAAATGCTGCGGGTGATCAGTCCGCTTTCGCGAATGAGCCGGAAGGTCATCGAGGTATGGTTGAACGATGTTTTTGATGTCATGGAAGGCATAATTCATTGCCCTCTGAAACGTCGCCCCTACGTTCTTTAAACCAAAGGGTAATTTTCGATATGCGAATGTGCCCCATGGACAAATAAATGCAGTCTTTGACTGGTCCTGTGGGCAGATATTTATTTGATTATACCTGGAGAATCCATCCATGAATGAAAAGATTTCGCATCCGGCGCATTCATCAATTATCTGGTCGATGAAGGGTGTAGGGTAGTTGTCTTTTGGATAAGCTTGATTTACATCCCTATAATCAACGCACACTCTAATTGTTCCTTGTTTTTTCATAACAGGGACAATATTCGATACCCAATCGGTTAGAGGAACCGGGTAAATGAAACCAGCATGGAGAAGTTTTTCAACTTCTGCCTTAATGGCAGCGGCTTCCTTGGGGTGTGTTACACTAAAAAATGTCACCATGACTATTTACAGTTAGTATGGCTCAATCAACAGTCATGCTACCCTCTTAGGCAAGTCTTATGCCTCTGCTCTCCATGTCAAACTCCAAAAAAGAGAGAAAGTCTTGTATAAATGTATTTATCTCTGGGGACGCAGGTTCTCTCAACCTCACCTGCGGGGACGCTCCCAATGTTCACAAAAACTGCGTCTTTGGACGCTCTGTATGTAAAGGGACAGGTGTGTCCCCCTATAAAGGTTAGAATGCGCAAGTTTCATCTTTAAAAAGTTACTTGTGGTCATTTTTAGAGCATTCTAGAAGGTTATTCGACGTGTATTGGGCGCCTCCAGATGGTTCATGCACTCCTATCAAAGAGGAACTTATCCCATCAATAAGGGAGCTATCCCACCCAAAGAGGGGATTATCCCATTGATGGTGGACCTGATTAACCTCCTCTTGAGCACTATAAATACAGGCATTGTGCCAGAAGGAGGAGAGGTTGGAAGCTATACATTTCTATGGGTAGATGCTGCTGGAATTAGGACTCCCATTTAGAAGCTTGTGAGGAGAGATTGCCATCTTTGCTTGTTCTATTTGGAAGTGGGTGAGCTTTGTCAAAGTAAAGGAGAACTCTTGATGGACCCTGGGAAGGACTTGCACAACACCAAGGCTCAGGTTGTATTTGTTCCTTTTGTTACCTATTAATGCAAATGAGTCCATTCTTCTCAATAACTTGTTGTTTATGAGTTATTTCATGTACTCCTTGGTCTATGTGTTAAATATGTTTTATTTTATGAGATTATCAAGTGTTATTTAATCGTTTGATTGTTAGTGTATGCAGGTTTCAAAGTGAAGGAGGAGCTCATCCGGATCAGAGGAGCTGGACTGCTACAACAGCGTTGGATTACAGGTAGGATCTAAACACTTGATTTCCCATATAGTAAATGCATGTTTAGAGAAGGATTGCTCTTGTTTGTCTTGTTTGTCACTAGAGAGTCTTAGGCTCCTAGGGAGGTTGGTTGTGTCCGCACAATCGACTCTTTCCGCCTGACAAATTGGCGACTCCGCTGGGGAATCCATTGATGTTAAAGTCTTTTCCTTTGTATGAACTTTGCTCTGAGAAAATTGGTTTATTTTTCTGGTTTTTGGCTCTGTGACTTTGTGTTTGGGTGGGTTAGCTTAGAGTTAGAATCCTTTTAGTTTTTCTTGAGTTTTTCAGTAGGACGCACCCTCTGAGTGTTGCACAGTGCGTCCCTGGATGCACTGTTTCTGTGTGCACAGAGCGGGCCCGCACCTGTTCTAACGGGTCGCCTGCGTCCCCCTGCTAAAATTTGAGAAAACTCCATTTTTTGCTTTTTTTTACTCTTAGATTTTGCTTTTTCTTAGTTTTTACTGCCCAGATCCATTAGTCTCCTGTCAAAGATCTTCACCTAAGCTTGTTTCATTGGCATTCCTGCTTTAAGCTTTCATCAATTGGGTGTTTTGAGTCTCTTTTTGAGAAATTCTTAATTTGATTTCCTTTGGTCATTACTTGGAGGTTTGTCTCAGTCTTTTCACAATTTTGCATCTTTTTGCTTTTGTTTTTGCAAAAAAATTTCCCCCTCATTCGCCGGGGGGGGCTAAATTGTGTATGAGTGTTAATCGCCTTTGAGTGTTTTTATGTTTTGATCTTGGGAACTCTCACCCAATTTTCTCAATTTGCACTTGATTGGTTCTTAGATCACATTAGAATCGTCTTGTGTTTGAGAATTCTTTTGCATAGATCACATTTGCATAATTATAATTCTCCTTTTCGGAATATGAATGAAAGATGTGCATAGATTACATTTGCATACTTTTCAAGTGAATTGTGCTTAGATTACAATTGCATAGTTTACATTCTGAAAAAACAATCGTAGATTTAGATCAGTTTTCTTTGATTTGAATTTACACAAAAATAAAAATAAAAAAATGGTTTGGAATTGATTTGCATTAGTTTTTCTTGATGAAATTAGTGCATTAGAGAATTTGTCATATTTTCTCTTAGTGATCAATTTTTTGCATTGTCGGAAGTGAATGGAAACTCTCTCCTTACTTTAGGTAGGATTCATCGAATTGAAAAGATTACATTATCATATTCGATTGCATTCAGTTGAGTCGGGTCATAACACCATTGGTTTCATCTCCATTTACCCCTTTGAGTAATAACAGCCTTAATAACACAGCGCTTAATTAAAATTCATCTAGTAATTTTTACATTTCTAGGGCTCTGAAACACCAACATAGCTTAGGCTAGTGTCTTGGAGTAGGAGAGTAATTAACTCTCCAAGACAGCAAAACCAAACAAGTAGCTCATCTTGTGGTAGGATAAATCCAACTGTTGCATTTATACTCTGGGAAAGCTCCTCTTAAAGGAGAAGCACGAGCTCGTGTCCGAACCAGTGAGGGGATCAATCCTTCCTCGTTGGGAACGACGCCAGACACGCACGTATTACAAACGGTAAACCTCGGATTAACCATTGTCGAGGAGCCAGGGGTCACTTGTCGGTAAACCTTGGATTATTGTCAAGGAGCCGGCAAGGGGATTGAGCTTGATACTCTGCCCTTGCGTGCTGTCGGAGTGTAGACTGTTCCCCCAGGTGTATTTGTTGCTGTTGGTAACCTTAGTGACCATTATCTTAGGATTCTACCCAAGGTGACGGTGGAGGGAAGATCCCACTGTACCTGGAACAGACGTCGGTTATACTCACTTGGATTTTCTGGGGGGTTCACTTCACTCGAGACGGTTAAAGTGGAGGAACTTGGTCCAGTCTATTCATTAAGCAGGTTGCCGGGGTAACTGTTCCACCCACCACTTCTGTACTGAATTCAGCGATGTTGGGTATCATCTCCAACTAGTGTTTTCGGTCTGGAAGGCTACT
This sequence comes from Pinus tabuliformis, assembly GCA_031772625.1. Classification (NCBI taxonomy): domain Eukaryota; kingdom Viridiplantae; phylum Streptophyta; class Pinopsida; order Pinales; family Pinaceae; genus Pinus; species Pinus tabuliformis. Next base: position 139,099,155 of record CM062814.1, on the reverse strand, counting down.
GTTTGTGCATGGTTTGACTCCTAGATTTGATAGCGCGTGTTAATTTGTTTGTTTTTACTTTTAGAGACCATAGGTGTGAATTGTGAATTTTAATTGTTAGGTGTGAATTGTGAATTGTTAATTTTAGTTTTAAATTGTTAATAAAATTCACTGAAGTTGAATATAATGGCAAATGTTCCGGAATTTATCAACCTAGGAACCCCTCCTAATGAGAATCCTAGTACTTTTCCTTACTTTGGAAATGTTGGTCCTCCTTACATGGCTACTTTGTCATTACCTGGATTTAAAATAGGATTACCGATATGGTTATTTTCAACTTCGTTGGCCCAAAATACTCCAATTGTTCCATCTCAACCGGATGCTTCACCTCAACAGAGTTCGCCATCTCAACATCACCAACCTTTTGTTGACCCTTTACCTTCTTCGCCTAATTTTTCTTCCTCCATTTCTTCCTCTTTGCCTGGTAAAAACCTCGATGCTAGTAACCAGGAGGCTAAGAAGAAGAAGAAAGGGAAGAAGAAGAAGAAGAAGAAGCAAGATAAGAAAGAAGTCAACCAGCCAACCATGGCTGTAAGTGTTAGTTGTGTTGAGGAAAATTCCGACATGCACCGTAAACCCAAATACCCTTGCAGGCTTTGTAAGGGAGACCACTTCCTTGTCAATTGTCCTAGTATTCCAAAGGTCTTGGAAGTATGGTCAGAAAAATCTCATCAACTTTCCATTGATCCATCAACCAGTGATAGTCAGGTTCCTGGGAAAAAGGGTAAAGTTAGGTTTCCTTGTAAGTTATGCAAAGGGAGTCATCAAACTCACATTTGCCCTCACATGGATGAAGCCTCAACGTTGTTGGAAAACCTTACTGTTCCACAGCGAGAATTTCCAACTGGTTACCGTAAACTCTCTCCCCACCTACCGTCAACTGACGGAGTGATTGATCTAAATTCAAGTACGGTCGATCACACTCTTCCATTGGAGAGTGAAACTCATGTCACTCAGGTTGATGATCAATTAGTTGATCAAGTGGTCGATTCAATTTCACATTCGGTCGATCACACTCTCCCTTTCGAGAGTAAATTTCATACCGCTCAGGTTCTTCTTGTTACATCAGATTCTTCTATGCCGGGGGGCATTTCACCTGTTTCTGCAGAACCCCCTCCAAGCACTGAGGTCTTTTCCTTTGATTGGAATAGACTGACAGAACCTCGTCTTCCTTCCTCCATCCCTTTCCAAATCATTGTCAAGGCTGGTGGTAGGGACATACATCGTACTCAGGTAGATGAAGGTGCTTCTGTTAGTATTTTATCCTCAACTGTTTGGAAAGCTTTGGGTTCCCCTCAGCTTGCGCCTATTACGCAGAATCTGAAAGCTTTTAACAAAACCATTAGCGAACCTTTAGGGATCCTTCCTAAGTTTTCTATTACCTTGGAAGGTAAAATTGTCTGTATTGATCTTATGGTAGTTCGAGGTCCCTTGGATTTCAATTTACTCCTTGGACGAGACTATGTTTATGCAATGAAAGCTATCGTATCGACACTCTTTCGCGTGATGGCTTTCCCTCACAATGGCAGTATTGTGACTGTAGACCAGCTTTCGTTCCCTAGTCTTGTTTCAACTACCAATAATATGACACCCCTAAATGTTCCTGATTCTAAAGTGGTATCTACCCTGCCACAGGTTAATTATGTGGCAACTGGTCCCATGTTTTCAGTTACCGATGTAAGTGAGCCTCTCACTGTTTGCTCATCTTCCTTTGATTTAGATCCGGTAATTGACATGGAAAACTCTATGGGATTATTTGAACATGATGTTCTTATCCCTTTTGAGTCCCTTGACATGTGTTCTTTATAGAGAAGTGTTCTTCCTTCTGATGAAGACCTTTTGGAAGCCATGATCAAGGTGTGTCCATTGACATGTCTTTCTTCCAGTTGGAAGCCATGATCAGTGTGTGTGAGGATAGTTTCTTCTAGTCTCAACCTCATTAAAAAATGAAACTGGAAGTCATGAGCATAGTTCCTTGTCTTGTGTCAAGCTCATTAAAAAATGAAACAAGGAGTTGTGAGGAAAGTTCCTTTTACTGTGTCAACCTCATTAAAAAATGAATCAGTGTGTACGAGGAAAGTTCCTTTTACTGTGTCAACCTCGTTAAAAAATGAATCAGTGTGTTACGAGGATAGTTTTTCCTGTATCAACCTCGTTAAAAAATGAAATAGGATGAGGATAGTTCTTTTACTGAGTCAACCTCATTAAAAAATGAATCAGGTAGATCTTAGGATAAGTAGGATTTTGCGAGGACAGTTCCTGTTACTGAGTCAACCTCGTTAAAAAATGAATCAGGTATGAGGATAGTTCTTTTACTGAGTCAACCTCATTAAAAAATGAATCAGGTAGATTTTAGGATATGTAGGTAAATTGTAGAAAGTAGTGAGGAAAGTTCCTTTTACTGTGTCAACCTCGTTAAAAAATGAATCAGTTGCCAAGGAAAGTTCCTTTTACTGTGTCAACCTCGTTAAAAAATGAATCAGTTGGTGAGGAAAGTTCCTTTTACTGTGTCAACCTCGTTAAAAAATGAATCAGTTGCCAAGGAAAGTTCCTTTTACTGTGTCAACCTCGTTAAAAAATGAATCAGTTGGTGAGGAAAGTTCCTTTTACTGTGTCGACCTCGTTAAAAAATGAATCAGTGAGTCACAAGGAAAGTTCCTTTTACTGTGTCGACCTCGTTAAAAAATGAATCAGTGAGTTCGAGGACAGTTCCTTTTCCTGTGCCAACCTCGTTAAAAAATGAAACAGGCTAGTATGAGGATAGTTCTTTTACTGAGTCGACCTCATTAAAAAATGAATCAGCTAGATTTTAGGCTATATAGATTGTAGAAAGTAGGGTTTTGAGGATAGTTCCTGTTACTGAGTCAACCTCGTTAAAAAATGAATCAGGTATGAGGATAGTTCTTTTCTTGTGTCAACCTCCTTAAAAATGAAACAACTCCCTTTTCAAGTTAGATATTGAAAGTAAACCTTCATTTCATCCAGCCGGTTGAATGCAATGAAGCCTGGGGGGCATGTACCTCGCTTTGCATCATTATGCTGGGGGCATGCGAACTTTTTGAGCATAGTTCCTTGTCTTGTGTCAAGCTCGTTAAAAAATGAAACAAGGGTAGGTTAAGTAGGTAGATTATAGATAGTAGTCATGAGCATAGTTCCTTGTCTTGTGTCAAGCTCATTAAAAAATGAATCAAGGATTTAAGAGCATAGTTCCTTGTCTTGTGTCAAGCTCGTTAAAAAATGAATCAAGGTTTTTAGAGTAGAGTTTTTGTTAGGTAGATTGTAGAGAGTAGTTATGAGCATAGTTCCTTATCTTGTGTCAAGCTCGTTTAAAAAATGAAACAAGGGTTTTGAGGATAGTTCTTTTCCTGTGTCAACCTCACTAAAAAATGAAACAACTCCCACAAGTCTTTCCAAGATCTTGAAAGTAAAGATTCATTCCATCCACCTCATTGAATGCAATGAAGCTTGGGGGGCATGTAACTCGTTTTGCATCAGTATGCTGGGGCCATGTGATCTTATAACAAGCATAGTTTTTCGTTTCAAGCTTGCGTAAACATGAAACCGAACCCGAGCATAGTTCTTTTCCTGTGTCAAGCTCGTTTAAAAATGAAACAAATCCTCCTCTACTTGAGTCGAGAGATTGACTAGATCTCGTAGATGTTAAGTTGTATATTTAGTTTAGTTATTTCAGTTTTTTGCATAATTTGCTTACAGTTTTAGGTCGAGTCTTTCAAATGATCTCGTAACTCAAACCTTCATTTCATCCAACTGGTTGAATGAAATGAAGCTGGGGGGGCATGCGCTCTAGCAGTTATGCTTAGGGGGCATCAAGCACAGTTTTCTCTCTGTTTCAAGCTTGTGTAAAAATGAAACTACTTTGAAGCATAGTTTTTCTCTGTTTCAAGCTTTTGTAAAAATGAAACCTATCCCGAGTCAATTTCAGTTATTTTCAAGACTCGTTAAACTCATGAAAATCCCGAGATTATTTTGCTATCTTTCATTCTCGTAAAACAAATGAAAACGCCGAGTTCTTTCCGTCTTTTCCTGCTCGTAAATTAAATTGAAAGTCGGCCATATGAGTACATTTTTATCATTTTTTCGAACTCATTAAAACTTACGAAAAAGTGAAAACCATGAGTACATTTTTATCATTTTTTCGAACTCGTTAAAACTTACGAAAAAGTGAAACCTCAGAGTCATCTTTTAAGCCCTTTTCTGACTCCTAAAACATGAAAAGATTGCCGAGCGTTTCTTTTACACTCGTTAAAATGGAATTAAAAGACGGTCCCCTTATAGCCCTTTTCTGACCGTAAAAACAGGAAAAGGTTGCCGGGTTTTTGTCGTTTCAAACTCGATACTGGAAATAAAACGACGTGTCCTTGATCGCTTTTTACTTTTCAGGTCAGTGGCACTAATTATGAAAGTACTCCTTGGTCGCAAGATCAAGCGGTTCCCCCAGGTATTATTTTATACTTTTTCGGGCTTGAGGGACACAAATCTACGAAAAAGTTCAACTTGGAGTCTTCTTAAGCTTTTCAGACTCTCTAAAATTGAAAAACACCGAGTTTCTCCTATACTGGGCTCGTTAAAACATTTCACAGTAAAGGACCTGTTCAATTACAAACAGGAACGAACCACTCCTTCCTAGGGTTCGAATCAAAACTAGGTTGGACTCATCCGAAGGATGAGCTTATAATCAAGCATATGTTATCCTCCTCAAGCTTGTTAAAAATAAAGAGGTACTTGCCAGAAATGGTGGGGGAAAAGAGAGAAGAATGAACCTGTTTGTTACCTTTTGTCTCAAAAGAAACTTTATTACCACTCTTGAACACGACACTTTTCATTCACTTGGGTTGGGAAATCTTTTACCTCACAGTTGATCAAACCACTTTGAAAGTCTTTAGCCGGGTTCCGGGGATTAACTTTGAGTTATTCGTCACCAAGCCATCTGTCGTGTCGTTATGTGTTCAAGAGGTCTGCAAGTAAAACTTTCATCTGCAAAATACTTGTCATCCATTTGACCATCCCTGAGTCAGTCCTCACAGCAACATTTCTTCAACTTGAACAATGATTTCGTGTTGCGGGCTTGCCTGCAACGGGTCGCTTTCTATCGACATCAGCACATTATCTAGAGAGATGACTTAGAAATCGTCAGTACCTTGAAGTCTGCATGCATCAATGGCAGGTTTCTCGCCTTTGACGTCAGTTTACATCATTGACTTTCGATCGAAGGATTCTGTGAAATGTTCGACATCAACTCATTCATTCACATCTCATGGATTGTACTGGGTACTTTGAGAACCATTGACATTACTGGTGGTCCCTCTCACACTTGTTAACAGTTTACATCATTGAATGGTAATCAAGTGGTTTCTACCATGTTCGACATCAACTCATTTATTCGCATGGCTAGAATCGTACCAATTCGGGAAGTAGAAATGAAGACCCTGGATCTAGTTTCCACCATCCAGGCTGTGAGGAGTTTTGTATTCATTATCTAAGTAGACTAATCATAAACAGATGGCTGCGTCCATACTGTGTCTACAAAAGTCTATGATTGTGATGTACTGCAAGATCATTCCTGTATCAGAGTAGTTAGTCTGTTAGTTAAAGTTTTAATCTGAGTATGGGAATGCCTACCTCAGTGATGATATAATCTTATACATGTATTTTGTGTTGAAAATTGCAGGTTCTGACCAGGCTCTCCACGGGATAATCCTTGAAATGATAAAGCGCTTCACCCTTCCTAGATATTACAAACCCTAATCTATTCCAGGCTTCGCACTTTAGGGGGCAATCTGTTACACTAAAAAATGTCACCATGACTATTTACAGTTAGTATGGCTCAATCAACAGTCATGCTACCCTCTTAGGCAAGTCTTATGCCTCTGCTCTCCATGTCAAACTCCAAAAAAGAGAGAAAGTCTTGTATAAATGTATTTATCTCTGGGGACGCAGGTTCTCTCAACCTCACCTGCGGGGCCGCTCCCAATGTTCACAAAAACTGCGTCTTTGGACGCTCTGTATGTAAAGGGATAGGTGTGTCCCCCTATAAAGGTTAGAATGCGCAAGTTTCATCTTTAAAAAGTTACTTGTGGTCATTTCTAGAGCATTCTAGAAGGTTGTTCGACGTGTATTGGGCGCCTCCAGATGGTTCATGCACTCCTATCAAAGAGGAACTTATCCCATCAATAAGGGAGCTATCCCACCCAAAGAGGGGATTATCCCATTGATGGTGGACCTGATTAACCTCCTCTTGAGCACTATAAATACAGGCATTGGGCCAGAAGGAGGAGAGGTTGGAAGCTATACATTTCTATGGGTAGATGCTGCTGGAATTAGGACTCCCATTTAGAAGCTTGTGAGGAGAGATTGCCATCTTTGCTTGTTCTATTTGGAAGTGGGTGAGCTTTGTCAAAGTAAAGGAGAACTCTTGATGGACCCTAGGAAGGACTTGCACAACACCAAGGCTCAGGTTGTATTTGTTCCTTTTGTTACCTATTAATGCAAATGAGTCCATTCTTCTCAATAACTTGTTGTTTATGAGTTATTTCATGTACTCCTTGGTCTATGTGTTAAATATGTTTTATTTTATGAGATTATCAAGTGCTATTTAATCGTTTGATTGTTAGTGTATGCAGGTTTCAAAGTGAAGGAGGAGCTCATCCGGATCAGAGGAGCTGGACTGCTACAACAGCGTTGGATTACAGGTAGGATCTAAACACTTGATTTCTCATATAGTAAATGCATGTTTAGAGAAGGATTGCTCTTGTTTGTCTTGTTTGTCACTAGAGAGTCTTAGGCTCCTAGGGAGGTTGGTTGTGTCCGCACAATCGACTCTTTCCGCCTGACAGGGTGCACCTGCCATAGTCGTTGTCGTACTGGTTTGACATCTAGATACATCTTAATTTCGTGTTCAACGATACTCGAGTCAATACCTGGAATTTCACTATATGACCAAGCAAAGACATCTCTGAATTCGCGAAAAAGAGCGTTATATATTTCTAGTTCTGAAGGAGAACAACATTTGCCAACATAAATATTCTCTACAAATCCGTTTTGGTCGAGATATTTATGGCAATAGTCTCTTCAATGTTGGACAAGTTTCGCTCTGAATCCACCATGTTTACAGTATTTGATAGAAAATCAAAAACTGAAGGATGATAAAGGTCATCTCGAGTGTCTTCTCCACAATTCGGAAGAAGGGAACGATGGTTGGAATCATTCCATGGTGCCCCTTCAATTACCATTGATTGGACAATTCCTTCATCGGTGACATGCACTCGCGACCAAGGATCTGAAGGGGTACCATATTCTTTAGACCTATCTATCCAAACGCTTGTTGAGCGTTGATTTGGGTTTGCCTCCCATGCTAGGAACATTGATTGCTACAATATTTCTGTTGGGCTTGAAGGCAAAACCATCGCATGATCCATGTCGATATCATTTTCTGAGATCTTTTTCGAAGATATGATATTGCAGGTTCCTATCGACGCTACTTCTGCCAGATTGATTGGAGGTGGAAGGGCGAAAGTTCCCATTAATATAGGATCTTTTAGTAGGCCTACTCCGATATTTTGAAGCGAATGAGGGCTTCCATGGATCATAGGAATGCTTCCTGTAACTTGAGATCCATTGGGTAGGAAGTTTTGTTGATCGACGATTGTAATCCCTCCTTGAAAGGGAAATGCAATCTTCCTAAAATAGGTCGACACAATAGCAGCCATAGCATATATCCATGGTCTTCCCAGCAGGATGTTGTAATCGAGATTTCCGTCGATTACTTCAACATCTATTTCTACTGTTTTCCCTCCTAGTTCAACTTTCAAGTTACTTAGAATACCATATGGGGTATATTTCCTTCCGTCGAATTCTTTTAATGTCGTCGAAGATCGCGACAAGGTTGGAGATGTTAAAGTTTTCCAGCAACTCATCGACATAATGCATGTAGATGCCCCCTCATCAATAATTGTTCGATGAACAGTTTTGTTGAGGGCTTTCACTTTAACAAGGAAAGCTAGTTGAGCTGGTAATTGAGAATCGTATCCTTTATGATCGAAGGGTACAAGATTGGAATCCTTTGGGTCTATCCCACCAATGGCTGATAATAAAGCCTGCCTTTGGGATGGGCAATTTTGTAGTACTTCAAGAGTCGACATAGCGGATGGCGATTGGGCCAAATCTTCCACTATATTATAATGCTTCACCACTCTAGCGCAGGCATTAAATGTCGACTTGTGTACTACTCCCTTTGGCAGTTTTATTGTCAATTTAGGAATGATGGGTGGCACAACTTCTGTCGAAGTTGTTGTCGAACTATTAGGTTGATCTTTATCCTTGTTGTTCGACAGCTGTGGATTCCCATAATCTTTTTTCCTTGTCGATATCAAAGCATCATTTTGTTATTTTGAAACCGACAACATTAGCACTTGAGATGGGGAAGCATTTCCACTTTCAACTAGATTTGTTCCTAGATTTGGAAACGGATCAGTTAACACTGCGGAGGTTTTTGAATTCTTGAAGAATTTCTTAAGATCAGCTCTGTGTGGACAATTTGCGGGTCCAATGATCCTCATCGCATATAAAGCATGGATTTTTTGGTTTCCTATCTCTAGGAGGGTTTGAAGAAGATTTTTTAGGTGATGATTCCTCCTGTTTCTTCTTCTTCCCTTTGCCTTTCTTCTTGCTCCCTGGTTGTTTGGTTTCTTTGCCTTTATCTGTCGATACGGAATTTACTTCCGAGGCAAGAAGTTCATATTTTGCATTTTGACCTAAAATCTTACGGGCCTTTTTGGATGTAGCCTTTGTCGATTTCGTGTCTGTTGTGCCAATCACGCCATCGTCGGCATGAGAGTCATTGTTTGATTTAGGAGGAGGAGGAATTGAGAATTTTGGTCTAGGGGCGTTAGGTATTTTATCGTAGAGTGTGCCGGACTGAGTGTAAATCAAGTCCAAGTATTGCGCACAAGCGATAACTTGCTATTCTGTTACGACTCCCCCTTTTGCCACATCTTCCATGATGGAAGGTAGTAATGACTTGATAAACCATTCACCTAAGAGTTGATCGGGAACATATGTGTTATAGACATTTTTGTGCCCTACAACTCCAAGCATGAAATGTCCATAAACCAAGGCCTCCTAAGTCCCTAAAAGTGTTTTTATAACCCCTAAAGGAACAAGGTCAACAGATTACATCTTCTCCCAGAAGTTCTCCACCAAAAACTGCTCAGAATAAGACAAAACAGGATCATTTCAGTTGCTCCACTGGCTAGGTGCGTTGCATTGCACCTAAATACACTGTGAGGGTGCGTTGCATTTCAAAAGTTCCTTCTGTGTGGTGCGATGGGCGAGAAATGACAAATGGCAATGTCATTCCGCGAGGTGGAGAGACAATGGAAGCTTCCAGAATCTTCTCCTGAGACACTTGCCTCACTGAATTCGACCAAGGATGAGTAAGAGGCCTTCAATCTCCAAGTGGAAGCAAGAACTGACAGAGAGAAGACACTAATCAAATCACAAGCTGACTCATCCTCCTTACACATATCTATATATGGATCCCTCATCTCAGAGATCCAGGAGGCTGGAATTTTGCACATTGTAAGGAATTGTTGTTGGTTTTTTGGGACAAACATCAGAGTATTGGGTGATCTATGCTTTGTTTGAGGTGAAGAGGGGCTTCTTTGCTGGGAGGTTGATGCTGGGTCAGGAACCACCAGTTGTAACTCCTCCTGGATCTTTTCTTGTTTATCAATAAAAACTATTTGAGTTTTTCCTCCATGCTTTTGTATCATTGATGCTTGTTACATTTGTATGGTTAACTTAAATCTGATCCTAAGTTGTTTATGAATATAGATCCATGTCTTTGTATAGTGTTCTTCTTCTGTGACCTTACAGGTACTTTGTGAAGCTGGGCAAGTAAGGGAGCAGGTAGCTGGAGACTGTCAAAGAAGAGAGGGATTGGATCAAAGGATTAGCGCAAGACACAGGTTGGTTCTTTCTATTTCTCTCTATCTATAGTTCATAAAGGAAATACAAAAGTAGTTTTTCTCTGTTTGTTTCTAAGGCAGCTGTCACACCTTAATGGGATAGAGCAGTTCTAAATAGACACTTTTCCCTGTAACAAAATGGTGACTCCGCTGGGGAGCTAATTAGTTTGTTTGTGTATCATTCTTTGTTGTTTGTTTCATAAACTTATAAGTAGCATTTGAACTGCATTTGCCATAACAAATGCAAAGTAGACATCTGCTGCTTCAATCCATTCACTGGATCTGTTTAAGTAGACATCTGCTGCTTCAATCCATTCACTGGATCTGTTTATGATTTGAACAGCTGATTCACAAACTATCTGATTGCCCTTGTGATAGCTCTTAGATCCTCCTTAGATCTACCCCTGATTGTTGAATTAATGATTGCTTTTACTCGGCCAAAAACCAAAGACTGAACTGCAAACTATGACCCGGAACCCGGACAGATTCTCGTTTCTAGCCCAGTGCAGGTACTGTTAAGAGATCCTGAATTTCAGCGCACTTCCTGAAAGGGCAACCTGCGCTGCATTTCAGATTCTCTGTTTTAAAGGTGCGCTGATCAGACTAGCCCCGTGCAGCTGTGGTTCTTGTGCCTCATTCTTTCCAGTTCTATCTCTGAATTTTGCTGCCTGTGATCAGTATATGTCTGTTCGAAACCCCTTTTCCTTGCTGTTATTCCGCCTCCTTTGTACAAAAGAACTGTAGATGTTTTTGTGTGTTTGTTGAGTCGTTTACAGTTTTCCATTGCAAAAGTAGAATAGTCGTACTGTCGTCCTTTGATTTGAATCTGTCGCAAGTGTCGATTTCAATCATACGAGAAAGTTTGATTGCTGTTGATGGTCGATTATACTATTACTATTGCCTTTGGTCTGAATTTGTGATTTTCTAGTGTCAAGAACAAGTGTTCATTTCAAAATTGCAAGGTGTCGTAATCATCTCTGTTTTTGATTTCGAAAAAGAGCTTGTTTATATTTGTCGCTTGAAAAGCAATTCAGATTTGTACATCAACTTTCTTTTTAGCATCAATACTAAGAAAGTTGAAAACAAATACATGCATGTGCATTTGCATATAGACAATCTGTTTGGCTTGATTTAGGAAAGTGCATTTACAGTGTGCTCTTTGCTCTTTGTGAAAAGATTGTGTCTTTCTTTTCCTCTAGTAGCTAGTATTTTCATTGCACAAAAGAGATAAAAGTTTGTTTATCATCTTTAGATTGCATTTTAGGAATTACATCTACATCTCGTGGTGAACCCAAAAGGCAAACTTCATAAGCAAGATCAACTTAAAATAAATTCAATGAATCTAACAACGCTTTGGAACTTAACGCACAACATTTAGAGGTCTAGGCTAGAGACGTATTCCGGCGTCGTAAAGCCTGGTAACTGTTGTCCTCACTGATGGTTGGGTGATTCCTCCACTTTGAGACGATAAGTGCCAGTACGTACTTGTGCTCCCACGTACCGTCGAGTATATTTTGGGAGACCCCTATACGCTTAAATCCTTTATCCTTAGGAAGCCGTGTCTGCCGCCTTATCGATCGCAATGCACTGAACACAGCATTCGGGAAGATTGATTGTCGTACCGTAAAAAGTATTCTGCAGTTTTGCGATTGGTTTGGTACTCCCTCTACCTAGATCTCCAGAGTAGTCCCTTTCATTCCTTTTCAGACTCCTTAACGGAAAAGGTCCATCTGAGCACTTGTCACTTCAGGCTCATTAAAAATCGAAGGAGACTAGAGTCATCTTTTGTTTTTTCTCGACTCTTAAAAACTGAAAAAAAAGTTGTGTCAAAGCGTCTAAAATTAATTTAATTTGGAAACATACCTTCCCTTTATTTCAGTTGATCAAGTAATCCGTAATCGTGGAAGAAAGTCGATTGAAACCCCGTCATTTGCGGAGGCTTACGAGTCAACCATCTTTGTCTCCGGAATCGAAACCAGTACGGACAAAGCGAACTCGTTTAACCGGTTCCAAATCTTGTATTAAAGTTAGAACAAGTGTTCCAACGACATCAGAGACCCCGGTTACTCCAAACATTTTTGGAATCCCTGCCTCTACAGAAGAAATTCAACAGCCACAGAAGGACAGTGATACTGATCCTAGTTTGAGAATAAACACTTGTGTTACCGAACCAGTTCCATCTACAACCGGTTCGGAGAGTCTTACTCTTCAAACATCTGTCGCTGCCACACCTTCTTCGGTACCAGAAATATTTTACGGACCTGACGGTCTTCCCTTTCCACCTGGTCTGATTGCAATAGAAGAAATTGTAGAAGATCCTCAAACAAGTACTCCAACGCACTTTGGAGTCGAGATCACTCTATATCCTTCTTCATCAGAAGTTAGTCTACCACCAGCAGAAGCTCCTGTAGAATTGCTAGGTAATATTTTGGATAGACTACAAATGTCTGAACAACCGTCAACATCTAGGACTGTGTCGTCTGACACAGCGACGGCAGAACTCCCTGCTATCACTCCGACAATGTTCGCCGGTATACCATCTGTCTCGACTAGCTCTCAGCCGCTAGAAGGAGCCCACTCAGGGGCTATTTCGACAGTATGATCCGTTCCTGTTTGTTCATCCGGAATAATATCCAGAAACTCTTATGTTGAGTCTCAACAAATTGATCTATTTGGAGGTCAATTTGGGCAGTCCGGTCCCCAAGGGCAAACAATTCCCTTGAGTTCCGGATTACCACCGTATGGGGGGCAGTATACCCTTTCATTATCCCCTCCGGGAGGATATCCATACGGGAGTTCACAACAACATTCAGGTTATACTGGAATTACCTCAAGTGGTTGGGTACCTATACTACCTCAACAACCAAGAGTTGTGTACTCAATGCAACAATGCGTACCTATGTCGAATATCCCGACTACGCCAGCTATTGTGACGGTGTCGCAAGTTCAAGCGCTGCCTGTTGTATGCCAACCTCAGGTTTCTCAGGTTGTAATACAACAGCCCCTTGACCCTGCGACTCAACCACAATCGCCAACTGGTGGAGCGACACAAGTTTAGACAGGTACAATTACCCCTCATCTTGGTCAAACTGTTAGTATCGGGCAACAGCATATGGCTTCACAACCATGGCTGGTGCAATACCAACAACCACAATTCCAACAAGTATAGCAAGGTTCTGAGAAGCAAATCTTTGCTAACAGTGGACAACTGTACATTCAAAATGGTGAAAATCAACCATTTTACAATGGTCATGTCCACCAACCTTAACAAACATACCAGCAGCATATGCATTATGCCAGTATGCAAAGACCAACTGCTCAGGCAATCCCATCTTACCCTGGGTATGCTTCACCTAACCTGAACCAACAGTTAACCTTTGTGGAAACTTTAGAGTTACCTGATTCAAATCGATTAACGAACAATCCAATTGCTTACGCCCCTTGGTGGCCAGCGATTCTGCATAAACTTCCATCAGATATTCCTAAATTTAATGGAAATCCGGGTGAAGATCCATCGAATCACGTGATGACCTTCCATCTATGGTGTTCATCAAACACCTTAAATGATGATTCGATAAGACTTCGCCTCTTTTAGAGGACGTTAACGGGTCCAGCGGTAAAATGGTACATCGAATTGCCTAGAGCTTCGTTCGACAACTTCAGTACCTTAGCCACAACCTTTTTAACCCATTTTCAGTTACCAATAAGGTACGAAACGGGAACAGAACTTCTTACCAACTTCAAACAGACAACGGCCACTCACATATCTGATCATATACATGAGTGGCGATGTCGTCGTAGGATGGTAAAAACGTACGTCCCCGATCAGCTCTTAGCTGAATGGTTTATCAAGTCATTACTGCCTTCCATCATGGAAGATGTGGCAAAGGGGGGAGTCGTAACAGAAGAGCAAGTTATCGCTCATGCGCAATATCTGGACTTGATTTACACTCAGTCCGGCACGCTCTACGACAAAATACCTGACGCCCCTAGACCGGAATTCTCAATTCCTCCTCCTCCTAAATCAAACAATGACTCTCATGTCAGCGATGGCGTGATTGGCACGACAGACACAAAATCAACAAAGGCTACATCCAAAAAGGCCCGTAAGATTTCAGGTCAAAATGCAAAAGACGAACTTCTTGCTTCGGAAGTAAATGCCGTATCGACAGACAAAGGCAAAGAAACCAAATAACCAGGGAGCAATAAAAAAGGCAAAGGGAAGAAGAAGAAACAGGAGGAATCATCACCTGAAAAATCTTATTCAAACCCTCCTGGAAATAGGAAACCAAAAAATCCATGCTTTATATGTGATGAGGATCATTGGACCGCAGATTGTCCACACAAGGCTGAGCTTAATAAATTCTTCAAGAATTCAAAAACTCTGCAGTGTTAACTGATTCGTTTCCAAATCCAGGAACAAATCTGGTTGAGAGTGGAAATGCTTCCCCATCTCAAGTGCTAATGTTGTCGGTTTCAAAACAGAAAAATGATGCTTTGATATCGACAAGGAACAAGGATTATGAGAATCCACAGCTGTTGAACAACAAGGATAAAGATCAACCAAGTAGTTCGACAACGAGTTCGACAGAAGTTGTGCCACCCACCATTCCTGAATTGATGATAAAATCACCAAAGGGAGTAGTACACAAGTCGAAATTTAATCCCCGCGCTAGAGCGGCACAGCATTATAACATAGTGGAAGATTTGGCCCAATCGCCATCGGCTATGTTGACTCTTGAAGTACTACAAAATTACCCGTCCCAAAGGCAGGCTTTATTATCGGCCATTGGTGGGATTGACCCAAAGGATTCCAATCTTGTATCCTTCGATCATAAAGGATACGATCCTCAATTACCAGCTCAACTAGCTATCCTTGTTCAAGTGAAAGCCCTCAACAAAACTGTTCATCGAACGATTATTGATGAGGGGGCATCTACATGCATTATGTCGATGAGTTGCTGGAAAAATTTAGGATCTCCAACCTTGTCACGATCTTCGACGACATTAAAAGCATTCGACAGAAGGACATATACCCCATATGGTATCCTAAGTAACTTGAAAGTTGAACTAGGAGGGAAAACAGTAGAAATAGATGTTGAAGTCATCGATGGGAATCTTGATTACAACATCCTACTAGGAAGACCATGGATATATGCCATGGCAGCTGTTGTGTCGACCTATTTTAGAAAGATTGCATTTCCCTTTCAGGGAGGGATTACAATCGCCGATCAACAAAACTTCCTCCCCAATGGTTCTCAAATTACTGGAAGCATTCCCATGATCCATGGAAGCCTCCATTCGCTAAGAATATCGGAGTAGGCCTACTAAAAGATCCTATACTAATGAGAACTTTCGCTCTTCCACCTCCAATCAATCTGGCAGAAGTAGCATCGATAGGAACCTGCAACATGATATCTTCTAAAAAGATCTCAGAAAACGATATCGACATGGATCATGCAGTGGTTTTGCCCACAAGCCCAATGGGGATATTATAGCAATCAATGTTCCTAGCATGGGAGGCAAACCCAAATCAACGCTCATCAAGCGTTTGGATAGATAGGTCTAGAGAATATGGTACTCCTTCACATCCTTGGTCGCGAGTGCATGTCACCGATGAAGGAATTGTCCAATCTATGGTTATTGAAGGAGCACCATGGAATGATTCCCACCATCGTTCTCTTCTTCTGGATTGTGGAGAAGATACTCAAAATGACCTTTATCATCCTTCAGTCTTTGATTTTCTGTCAAATACTGTAAATACGGTGGATTCCGAGCGAAAATTGTCCAACATTGAAGAGACTATAGCCATAAATATCTCGACCAAAACAGGTGTTGTAGAGAATATTTATGTTGGCAAATGTTGTTCTCCTTCAGAATTGGAAATATATAACGCTCTTTTTCGCGAATTCATAGATGTCTTTGCTTGGTCATACAGTGAAATGCTAGGCATTGACTCAAGTATCGTTGAACACAAAATTAAGATGTATCAAGATGTCAAACCAGTACGACAACGGCTAAGACAGGTGCACCCCAAGAAAGCCGCTTCCATTAAGGCAGAAGTTGAAAAACTTCTCCATGCTGGTTTCATCTACCCAGTTCCTCTAACCGATTGGGTATCGAATATTGTCCCTGTTATGAAAAAACAGGGGACAATTAGAGTGTGCGTCGATTATAGGGATGTAAATCAAGCTTGTCCAAAAGACAACTACCCTACGCCCTTCATTGACCAGATAATTGATGAATGCACCGGATGCGAAATCTTTTCATTCATGGATGGATTCTCCGGGTATAACCAAATAAATATCCGCCCACAGGACCAGTCAAAGACTGCATTTATCTGTCCGTGGGGCACATTCGCATATCGAAAATTACCCTTTGGTTTAAAGAACGCAAGGGTGACGTTTCAGAGGGCAATGAATTATACCTTCCATGAAATCAAAAACATCGTTCAACCATACCTCGACGACCTTCCGGCTCATTCGCGAAAGCGGACTGATCATCCGCGGCATTTAAGAGCGATATTTCTATGTTGCCGACACTACAAGATACGACTCAATCCGCACAAATGTGTATTTTGCGTCAATTCTGGTCGTTTACTTGGCTTTGTAGTCTCCAAGGACGGGATTCGTCTCGACCCATGTAAGGTCGAGGCGATCATAAATTTGCCTCCACCTTTGAATTTGCTTCAGATTCAGAAACTCCAAGTGAAAGCAAACTTTTTGAGGAGGTTCATTCCAAATTACGCCGAACTTGCTAAAGGTTATACACGTCCTTTGAAAAAGGAAGTACCCTTTGTCTGGGATCAGGTTGCGCAAGCTTCATTTGATGCTTTAAAAGAATCCCTAATGAAAGCATCATTAATGTACGCTCCTGATTATCAAAAAGACTTTAACCTGTATCTGGCTGCAGCAGATACAACCATTGCAATGGTTTTAGTTCAAGAAGTCGATGGAATTGAGCATCCTATATATTATTTAAGTAAAAACTTAAATGATACAGAAAGCAAATATTCTTATGTTGAAAAGCTAGTGCTTGCAGCTGTTCAAGCGATACAGAGATTTCGACACTATGTCCTCTTTCGGAAAACTACCATTCTGTCAGATTGCAACCCCATGACTTATATATTGTCGCGACAGTTCCTGGGGGGAAAATACTCAAAATGGATAGCAATCCTACAAGAGTTTGATCTGGAATTTGTAAAATCCAAATCAAAGAAAGCTCTAGTTTTCGCAGAATTATTGTGCGATCTCCCATCGTCGTCCAATGATGACACATCCGAAGAAACAATCGTGGACGAAATTTTTTTTCTGATATCTACAAGCAATGAGTGGTATGGGGATATAATCATTTATCTCCAAACCCAAAAATATAGGCAAAACACCTCCCACTCTGAACAAAAACGTATTCGATACCTAGCAAAAGACTACATGATCGTCGGTGATACACTTTACCGTCGTGGTATCGATACAGTTCTGAGAAGGTGCCTCACCCATGAGGAGGCCGAAAAAATCCTGAATGATTGTCATTCAGGCGCGTGTGGGGGGCATCAATCTGGATATGCTACAGCACAAAAAGTTTTACGAGCAGGATACTTTTGGCCAACAATGTTCAAAGATTGCATAACCGCAGTTAGAAGTTGCCATGCTTGTCAAATTTTTGATAGCAAAACCAGAAGACCACCCACACCTCTGCAGCCAATAGTTGCTGTTGGGCCATTCGCCAAATGGGGCATCGATTTCATGACATGCAACCCCACCTCGACCGTGGGGCATGGGTATATTATAGTCGTAGTTGACTATTTTACCAAATGGGCCGAGGCGATGCCTACATTAGATAATACTGGTGAAACAGCTGCCCTCTTCTTTTCCAATCATGTAGTCACCAGATTCGGCGTACCACAGGCTATAGTCACAGATCATGGATCGCATTTTCGCAATCACATGATGGTCGAATTAGCTGCAAAACTAGGGTTGTCTCATGACAGCTTTACTCCATATTATCCGCAAGCCAACGGACAAGTTGAAGCAATCAACAAGGTCCTGAAACGCATGCTGCAAAGGATGATCGGAGTTCACAAAAGAAGATGGCACCTAATCCTATACTCAGCTTTGTGGGCTTACCGAACATCGGTAAGGAATGCAACCGGGTTCACACCCTTCCAACTGGTATATGGCCTGGAAGCAGTCTTACCAATCCAGTGTGAAATCTCATCTCTCAAACTCGCAATTGATCTCCTTCCCGGAACTTCAGAAGAAGAGGCTCGTTTCTTGGAATTAATCCAATTGGATGAAACCCGTTATGACGCCACTTTGGCTAACGAAGCCCATAAGAAATGAGTCAAGGCGCAGTTCGACAAAAATGTCAAACCCCGTGTCTTCTCAGAAGGCGACTTGGTCTTGCTTTACGACCAAGAATCTGATAAATTGGGAGTAGGTAAATTTAAGTCTTTATGGATGGGCCCCTATATTGTTAAATGATTGTTAGCAAAAGGAGCCTACGAGTTAATGGATTATGACGGAATTCCACTGGCGCAACCTCGTAATGGGTTGTACCTCAAGCGTTACTATGCGTAATGGTAACACAGTATGCTTTTGTTATGTTTTTGTTTTCACTAAAGTGTTTGTTTTGGTCAAGTAATCCACTTTTTACATTTATTGCAGATGTAAAACCTATTGGAGTCATGTGTTGGATATGCCGATGGAGCGAGTCGTAGTTCGCGGAACCTGTCCTCCACAGCCTGGGCCATTTTTGATCCAAGCAGCGAGTTAGTAAGTTTCAGAGGTGTATGTATTGGTCGATCAACGAATAACATCGCTGAGTATAGCGCGTTGATAGACCTTCTCTCTGATGCCATCACTCATGGTATACGCCGACTAATTGTCAGGCTAGACTCACAACTCTTAATACTACAACTCAATGGTATATATTCCGTCCGAAACCCATCTATTTATCGCATGTTCCTAAGGGTTAAGATTTTGGAAAGACAATTTGATCTTATTCAATATCAACATATTTCCAGAAACTTAAACACATAAACTGACTCATTAGCAAACTATGTGTTATATAGACATTTGCAACATTTATAAAAAGAAACACATCATCAATGTTTTGCATGTGGATCATGTAGCTCAACCAAAATAAAACTCGGAAAATCAAAAATATATATAACTGTTTATGGTTTACACATAATGTTCTGTAACCAAGACAAAATCGGTCAAACGACTCAAAAACTCAAAATGCTAGGGGGCACCCTAGTCTAATGATGCTCGTGATATCAAGTCACAGCCTGTGCAATCATGCGTAAGAGACGAGTCCATCGTCTCGGCACACCAGTAGTATGCCGTTGTAGCCTCAGGGGTAGCTCATCAGTCCTCACATCTGGAATACCAAGAGTGAGGCCCTCAACCTGCTCCTGTAATGCTGCGAGAGTCTCGGCCACGTCGAGGTCATGAAGGATAGCCCTTCCGACGGCCTCTCCTACTGGGGTAGCAACTGGTACTCTTAGACGAACTGTTGGACGAACAGGACCAACATCTGCATAAACACGAGTTTGATTAAATTCTTGATAGAGTAAAGCACAAGGACATTATAAGCAAAAATGATAAACAGGAATATGGTCAGACATTTTACCAATGGCGCCCCACTATTCGCCATCCGGCAGTACCAAATCTGGATCACCCCGGAAATCCATACCAGCGTATGGATACTCGGAATAAATCATCTCCTGACGATCAAACCACCTGAAGAAGGTATCAGAAAATGAAATCTGAGACTGGCCAGCATGCCTAGACATATGGTCAACCCATCTCTGCATGTGTGGTTCAGTAGGAGAAGGTAAATCGAGTGCAATGTACTGCGGCTACATCAGTGGTATCTTCTCCAAGGAAAAGGCGGTCAAAATAGAACCATACCAAAAGTTCTTCAACCTTCCGCTCTTTATCTTGGTCAACTGTTCTTTCATCACAAGAAGTACTGCATCACACCAGTTGAATACCATCGGTTGGAGGCATTCCAAGTCTTACTGCATATAAGATCTGTTGGCGACATGAAGAGCCATACCACTGGCCATCCTACCAAAAGTAAACAGAATAGTCCTGAGGGACCTGTCAGTAACATCACGGATGATGATCTTGCCATCTTTACTCGGCTGAGATCCTTCTCTGCAGTACCGGCGAACATAATCTCTCACCGAGTCACCTCCTCAGGCCGAACCTGATAAAGAGATGGGGGCACCCCGCCTCGACAAATGGGTCAAGAAATAGATGTCTACCACAGTCAAGGGGATGGATTTTCCCCTAATCTGGAAAACCTGGTTGGTAGGATCCCAAGCATCGAGCAGTTTTAGCACATAGTTCAAGCTCGTTAAAAAATAAACATAAGACATGAGCAAATGTTTCCACCCGTGTTTAAGCTCGTTAAAAAATGAACTATTCCCCAGTAAATAACCAGCGTCAATGTAGTACTTCAGCCATTAAAGCCTTCGTCGTGTTTGCACCGTCACCTCCACTTTTTCATTGGCTGATCATTCACCTCCATTTGATTGTTTACCCATTTTGAGGAACAGCTGCGAAGAGTGATTTCATTAGCCATCCTTGTGACACTGCCGTGATTGGAAAATTCCAAACCTTACCTGGAATCAGTTGTTACCTGTTTTATCACTCGTTCCTCAAAAGACGAGTCCCCTTTAAGCTCTTTTCAACTGACTCGTAAAATATGAAAAGATTGCCGAGTCCTTGGCCTTCCAGCTCGTTAAAGGGACAGGAAGTGCTATCCCTCATCTAGATTTTAATCTTTTTGGACCTGAGGGATTATTGCACAAAAAGATCGAGCGCTTGTTTTGTTCGGCTCGTTAAAACTATCGAAAATTCATCCCTTCTGTATTGTTTTATACTTTTTCGGACTTAAGGGATTAGATGAAGAAAAAGGAATTTTGGAGTTACCTTTACGTTCCTTTTCAGACTCTCTAAAATTGAAAAGGACCGAGTTATCTTTGTCTTTAAACTCGTTAAAAAGATTAATAGCGACAAACTTGTCTTTAGACGAGAACGAGTTTCACTATCGCTAGGCTCGTTAAAACATAGCGATGGGTTTGCCCGAAGGGAAAATTATAGAACAAGCATATGTTATCCTCCTCAAGCTTGACAAAAATAAAGAGGTACTGGTCAGCAATGACTGGGGAAAAATTGGGAAGAAAACTCAAAGAATCTTTATTGGTAGCAAGTCGCTCTTGAACATGACACTTCCACTCCGTGTCTGAGTCGGGTTGGGTTGTTTCATTCACCGGTCACATCGCCATGGTCACACCATACCATCCAGATTTGGGGTTAATGCTACCAATCCATCACATCAGTGTCGCCGATATGTTCAAGAGAAGTCATCCAGAGAAGTCACCTGTGTCTCACCCACTACCATACATTATACTCCATTCTTTCATGACCGCCACCCTGAACATTATATCATCAGATTGTTTTCACCTCCATCAAAAATCATTTGCTCCGTTCCATGTCATCGATGTGGGATTCATTAAGGCCCTCCTGTGACGGATCACCTCTTGTCGACATCAGCTCATTATCCAAGAAGTTGATCTAGGAACACCCCGTTCAGTACTTTGAAGCTTGCATGCCTCAATGGCAAGTTTCTCACTTCGGGCGACAGGTTTACATCAATGACCTTCGACCGAAAGAATTTGCGTGGTGTTCGATGCCAAGTCCTTTATTCACACCACGTGGATTGTACTGCAGTACCTTGAGGATCGTTATCATTATCGGTGATTCCTCTCGCGTTTGTTAACAGTTTACATCATTGACTGGTAATCAAGCGATGTCTTTCCATGTTCAACTTCAAAACATTTCTCACATGGATCGACTTGTACTTCGAGTAAAGATCGGACGAGATTGAAGACCCCGGATCTAGTTTCATCCATCCGGGATGCGATATATATTCAGGGAAATAAAGACATAAAATGTATAGCATTGCAGCACAGATAATCATCCTACCAAAAGGATGATGGCTCTATCAGAATCATCAGTCTACACTCAGACGATTTTCTGTCCTATGTACATGAAAATGAATTTATAAAGCTGAGCATGGGAATGCCCGCCTCAGCTAGATCATGAAAACAGTATGAAGATAATGTATTGTATTGTATCTTATTACAGGTCTCCTCCCAGCATTGAAAGAACTTCAGATCCTCATAATAAAGCATTTCACCCGACACCGAAAGGTTAACGGCCTCATACTTTAGGGGGAAACTGTTATAGACATTTTTGTGCCCTACAACTCCAAGCATGAAATGTCCATAAACCAAGGGCTCCTAAGTCCCTAAAAGTGTTGTTCTAACCCCTAAAGGAACAAGGTCAACAGATTACAGCTTCTCCTAGAAGTTCTCCACCAGAAACTGCTCAGAATAAGTCAAAACAGGATCATTTCAGCTGCTCCACTGGCTAGGTGCGTTTCATTGCACCTAAATACACTATGAGGGTGCGTTGCATTTCAAAAGTCCCTTCTGTGGGGTGCGATGGGCGAGAAATGACAAATGGCAGTGTCATTCCGCGAGGTGGAGAGACAATGGAAGCTTCCAGAATCTTCTCCTGAGACACTTGCCTCACTGAATTCGACCAAGGATGAGTAAGAGGCCTTCAGTCTCCAAGTGGAAGCAAGAACTGGCAGAGAGAAGACACTAATCAAATCACAAGCTGACTCATCCTCCTTACACATATCTATATATGGATCCCTCATCTCAGAGATCCAAGAGGCTGGAATTTTGCATATTGTAAGGAATTGTTGTTGGTTTTTTGGGACAAACATCAGAGTATTGGGTGATCTATGCTTTGTTTGAGGTCAAGAGGGGCTTCTTTGCTGGGTTGTTGATGCTGGGTCAGGAACCACCGGTTGTAACTCCTCCTGGATCTTTTCTTGTTTATCAATAAAAACTATTTGAGTTTTTCCTCCATGCTTTTGTATCATTGATGCTTGTTACATTTGTATGGTTAACTTAAATCTGATCCTAAGTTGTTTATGAATATAGATCCATGTCTTTGTATAGTGTTCTTCTTCTGTGACCTTACAGGTACTTTGTGAAGCTGGGCAAGTAAGGGAGCAGGTAGCTGGAGACTGTCAAAGAAGAGAGGGATTAGATCAAAGGATTAGCGCAAGACACAGGTTGGTTCTTTCTATTTCTCTCTATCTATAGTTCATAAAGGAAATACAAAAGTAGTTTTTCTTTGTTTGTTTCTAAGGCAGCTGTCACACCTTAATGGGATAGAGCAGTTCTAAATAGACACTTTTCCCTGCAACAATATCTTTTTACCATTCTACGACGACGTCGCCACTCATGTATATGATCAGATATGTGAGTGGCCGTTGTTTGTTTGAAGTTGGTAAGAAGTTCTATTCCCGTTTCGTACCTTATTGGTAACTAAAAATGGGTTAAAAAGGTTGTGGCTAAGGAACTGAAGTTGTCGAACGAAACTCTAGGCAATTCGATGTACCATTTTGCCGCTGGACCCGTTAACGTCCTCTGAAAGAGGCGAAGTCTTATTGAATCATCATTTAGGGTGTTTGATGAACACCATAGATGAAAGGTCATCACATGATTCGATGGATCTTCACCCAGATTTCCATTAAATTTAGGAATATCTGATGGAATTTTATGCGGAATCGCTGGCCACCAAGGGGCGTAAGCGATTGGATCGTTTGTTAACCGATTTAAATCAAGTAACTCTAAAGTTACCACAAAGGGTAACTGCTGATTCAGGTTAGGTGAAGCATACCTAGGATAAGATGGGATTGCCTGAGCAGTTGGTCTTTGCATACCGGCATAATGCATTTGATGCTAGTAACTTTGGTAAGGTTGGTGGGTATGACCATTGTAAAATGGTTGATTTTGATCGTTTTGAATATACGGTTGTCCACTATTTGTAAAGATTTGTTGCTCAAAACCTTGGTGTACTTGTTGGAATTGCGGTTGTTGGTATTGTATTAGCCATGGTTGTGAAGCCATGTGCTGTTTCCCGATACTAACAGTTTGACCAAGATGAGGGGTAATTGTACCCGTCTGAACCTATGTCATTCCACTAGTCGGCGATTGTGGTTGAGTCACAGGGTCAAGGGGCTGTTGCATTACAACCTGAGAAACCTGAGGTTGGCATACAACAGGCAGCGCTTGAACTTGCGACACCGTCACAATAGCTGGCGCAGTTGGTATATTTGACATAGGTAAGCATTGTTGCATTGAATATACAACTCTTGGTTGTTGAGGTAGTATTGGTACCCAACCGCTTGAGGTAATTCCAGTATAACCCGAATGTTGTTGTGAACTCCCGTATGGATATCCTCCCGGAGGGGATAACGAAATGGTATACTACCCCCCATATGGTGGTAATCCAGAACTCAATGGAATGGTTTGCCCTTGGGGGCCGGATTGCCCAAATTGACCTCCAAATGGATCAATTTGTTGAGACTCAACATAAGAGTTTCCGGATATTATTCCGGATGAACAAACAGGAACAGACCATACTGTCGAAATGGCCCCTGAGTGGGCTCCTTCTAGCGGTTGAGAGCTAGTCGGGACAGATGGTATACCTGCGAACATTGTTGGAGTGATAGCAGGGAGTTCTATCGTCGCTGTGTTAGATGACACAGTCCTAGATGTTGACGGCTGTTCAGACATTTCTAGTCTATCCAAAAGATTACCTAGCGATTCTACAGGAGCTTCCACTGGCGGTAGACTAACTTCGCATGAAGAAGGATATAGAGTGATCTCGACTCCAAATTGCAATGGAGTACTCATTGGAGGATCTTCCACAATCTCTTCTATGGCAATTAGACCAGGTGGAAGGGAAAGACCGTCAGGTCCGTAGAATATTTCTGGTGCCGAAGAAGGTATGGAATCGACAGCGACAGATGTTTGAAGAGCAAGACTCTCCGAACCGGTTGAAAATGGAACTAGTTCGGTAACACAAGTGTTTACTCTCAGACTAGGATCAGTATCACTATCCTTCTGTGGCCGCTGAACTTCTTCTCTAGAGGCAGGGTTTCCAGAAACGTTTGGAGTAACCGGAGTCTCTGATGTTGTTGGAACACTTGTTCTAACTTTAACAGGAGATTTGGAACCGGTTAAACGAGTTCGCTTTGTCCGTACTAGCTTCGATTCCAGAAACAAAGATGGCTGACTCATAAGCCTCCGCGAACGACGGGGTTTAAATTGACTTTCTTCCACGATTGCGGATTACTCGATCAACTAAAATAAAGGGGAAGTATGTTTCTGAATTAAATGAATTTTAGACACTTTGACACAACTTGTTTTTTCAGTTTTTAAGAGTCGAGAAAAAGCAAAAGATGACTCTAGTCTCCTTCGATTTTTAATGAGCCTGAAGTGAGAAGTGCTCAGATGGACCTTTTCTGTTAAGGAGTCTGAAAAGGAACGAAAGGGACTACTCTGGAAATCTAGGTAGAGGGATTACCAAACCAATCACAAAACTACAGAATACTTTTTATGGTACGGCAATCAATCTTCCCGAATGTTGTGTTCGGTGCATTGCGATCGATAGGGCGGCAGACACGGCTTCCTATGGATAAAGGATTAAGCCTATTGGGGTCTCCCAAAATATACTCGACGGTACGTGGGAGCATAAGTCCATATTGGCACTTATCATCTCAAAGTGGAGGAATCACCCAACCCTCAGTGAGAACAACAGTTACCAGGCTTTACGACGCCAGAATACGTCTCTAGCCTAGACTTCTAAATGTTGTGCGTTAAGTTCCAAAGCGTTGTTAGATTCATTGAATTTATTTTAAGTTGATCTTGTTTATGAAGTTTGCCTTTCAGGTTCACCGCGAGATGTGGATGTAATTCCTAAAATGCAATCTAAGATGATAAACAAACTTTTTATCTTCTTTGTGCAATGAAAATCCTAGCTACTAAGGAAAAGAAAGATAGAATCTTTTCACAAAGAGCAAAGAGCACACTCTAAATGCACTTTCCTAAATCAAGCCAATCAGACTGTCTATATGCAAATGCACATGCATGTATTTGTTTTCGACTTTCTTAGTATATGAATGCTAAAAAGAAAGTTGCTGCACAAATCTGAATTTCTTTTCAAGCGACAAATATCAACAAGTTTCTTTTCGAAATCAAAAATGGAGACGATCACAACAATTTACGATTTTGAACTGAATACTTGTTCTCGACACTAGAAAATTACAAATTCAGACCAAAAGCAATAGTAACAGGATAATCGATCATCAACAGCAATCAAACCCTTTCCTACGATTGAAATCGACACTTGTGACAGTTTCAAATCAAAGGACGACAGTACGATTATGCTACTTTTGCAAAGGAGAACTGTAAATGACTCAACAAAACACAAAAACAGCTACAGTTCTTTTGTACAAAGGAGGCGGAATAATAGCAAGGAAAAGGGGTTTCAAACAGACATATACTGATCATAGGCAGCAAAATTCAGGAATAGAACTGGAAAGAATGAATCACAGAAGCCAAAACTGCACAGAGCTAGTCTGATCAGTGCACCTGTAACACAGAGAATTTGAAATGCAGCGCAGCTTGTCCACTCAGGAAGTGCACTGAAATTCAGATTCTCTGAACAGTACCTGTGCTGGGCCAGAAACGAGACTCTGTTCGGGTTCTGGGTCACAGTTTGTAGTTCAGTTCTTGGGTTTTGGCCGAGCAAAAAGAAATCAGTAATGCAACAATCAGGGGTAGATCTAAGGAGGATCTAAGAGCTATCACAAGGGAAATCAGATAGTTTGTGAATCAGTTGTTTAAATCATAAACAGATCCAGTAGATGGATTGAAGTAGTAGTTATCTACTTTGCATTTGTTATGGCAAATGCAGTTCGAATGCTACTTGTAAGTTTATGAAACAAACAACAAAGAATGATAAACAAACAAACTAATTAGCTCCCAGTGGAGTCGCCATTTTGTTACAGGGAAAAGTGTCTATATAGAACTGCTCTATCCCACTAAGGTGTGACAGCTGCCTTAGAAACAAAGAGAGAAAAGCTACTTTTGTTTTTCCTTTATGAATTATAGATAGAGAGGAACAGAAAGACCAACCTCTGTCTTGTGCTAATCTCCTGATTTGATTCCTCTCTTCTTTAATAGTCTTCAGCTACCTGCTCCCTTGCACACCCAGCTTCAAAAAGTACCTGTAAGATCACAGAAGCATAGCACTATACAAAGACATGGATCTATAATCATAAACAATCTAGGATCAGATGTAAATTGACCATACAAATGTAGCAAGCATCAATGACACAAAAGCATGGAGGAAAACTTGAATAGCTTTTATTGATAAACAAGAAAAGAGCCAAGAGGAGTTACAACCAGTTGTTCTAACCTAGCATCAACCTCCCAGCAAAGAAGCCCCTCTTCACCTCAAACAAAGCTTAGATCACCCAACAATCTGATGTTTGTCTCAAGAAACCAACAGCAATTCCTTACAGTATGCAAAAGTCCAGCCTCCGGATCTCTGGGATGAGGGATCCATATATAGATGTTTGTAATGGAGATGAGTCAGCTCATGATTTGATTAGTGTCTACCCTCTGATAGTTCTTGCTTCCACTTGGAGAGTGATGGTCTCTTACTCATCCTTGGTCGAATTTAGTGAGGCAAGTGTCACAGGAGAAGATTCTGGAAGTTTCCATTGCCTCTCCACCTCGCGAAATGACACTGCCATTTGTCATTTCTCGCCCATCGCACCCCACAGAAGGGATTTTTGAAATGAAACACACCCACACAATGTATTTAGGTGAGATGCAACGCACTTAGCCAGTGGAGCAGCTGAAATGATCCTATTTTGACAATTTTGAGCAGTTTTTCATGGAGAACTTCTGGGAGAAGTTGTAATCTGTTGACCTTGTTCCTTTAGGGGTTAGAACAACACTTTTAGGGACTTAGGAGCCTTTGGTTTATGGACATTTCATGCTTGGGGTTGTAGGGCCCAAAAATGTCTATAAAAAGTATACTAAGAAGAGAATTCAAAGTTTGAAGTTTGGGGTTGCAGGTGCAAATCGAATTCATATCATACTTCAAGGTTGGCCAATGGCATTCTATGGCTTGAGACTCGAGTATGCCTTGGAAGGTAGCTTGAATTGCATAGCATGGAAAGATAGAATGGAGGCTGTATTAGAAGACAATGGCCTGAAGGAATTAATTGATCAAGAAATCCCAAAGCTAGCTTCAACTAATGCACAAGAGTTGGCTGAGTGGAAGAAGTGTGTGGTGAAGGTGAGATGGATGATCCTTGAGGGAGTTCGAGACCATATTGTCTCGAGTCTCCATGGGAATGATACTCCATTTTCAATGTGGAAGACATTGAAGGACCTCTACTAGAATAGTAGCGACCAAAGGGAATTGGTGCTCAAGGATAAGCTTCAAAGAATCAAGATGGAGAAGGGTGATATTATTTCCACATATATGAACAAGCTCACCACCTGCAAATATAAGCTTGCCAGTGTGGGAATAACTATTGTCGATGATGATATGATGAGCCTCACTCTCCTTGGCCTTCAAAAGAGTTGGAATAGCTACTAGGACTCTATGAATGGAAGGGAGAAACAACCGGATTGAGAACGACTGTGGCTGAATCTTAAGCAGGAGGAGATTAAGAGGAGCACATGAGATGGTTCTTCATCCAAGAATGATGATGAAGAAAATACGACCTTAGAAAGTAAGGCAAGGAAAGGGAAGGGGAAAGATTCCCATTTCAAATTGAATTCTTCTCATGGAGGGAGGAAGAGTGACATGTCTAAAGTAAGATGCTTTAGTTGTCACAAGATGGGACATTATGTGACTAATTTCCCATTGAATAAGTCCAACAAGGGGTCCTCAGAAGGATCAGAAGGTGAGGCATTAACCTATCAGTTCGATATGGAATTTACCCTCATCACATGCATGGTGTCAATGATGATGGGTTGTTTCTAGTATCTTGATAGTGGAGCCTCATTCCACATGACTGGTGATAAAAATTTATTCAGTGCCTTGGAGGAGAAATACCTCAAGATGCGCATAGAAATGGGTGACGATGAAAGGTACAATGTTTCAGGAGTGGGCACGGTTGCTTTTCAGAGGGAGCATGGAGATCCTCTCACCTTGACAGATGTGATGTGTGTGACTAGACTGAAGAAGAACTTGGTATCGATTGCGATGTTGGAGGAAAAATGATATGATGTTGTCTTCAATAAAGGAAAGGTGTTCCTAAGAAACTTAGCCATGGGTTAGACCAAGAGGATAGGGATTCGGGTGAAGAATCTCTATAAACTAGAGGTAGATGATTGTGCAACATTAAGTACATAAGCAGAATTGGTGCAAAGCAAAGACATTGGTGAGTTGTGCCACAGACGATTGGGCCATTTCCATCATGTGGCTTTGAAGATAATGCAGTAGATATCTAGAGGACTTCCCAAAGGTAAACTTGAGCAAGTTGACACATGTAAAGGTTGTACCTTGGGAAAGTACACCAAGTCTTCCTTTCATGAATGAGACAGTCAAGCAGAGGCTATCTTAGAGCGAGTTCATACTGATTTGTGTGGACCATTCTCGACAGAATCCATAGCAAAGCAAAGGAATTATGTGATTTTCATTGATGACTATTCTCGCAAATGTTGGATTTATTTCATGCAGAAGAAGGACCAAACTTTCACAAAGTTTTGTGAGTTCAAAGCTTGGTCGAGAAAGAGTCGGGGAAGAAGATCAAGGCCTTGAGAAGT
Source organism: Pinus tabuliformis (assembly GCA_031772625.1). Lineage (NCBI taxonomy): Eukaryota > Viridiplantae > Streptophyta > Pinopsida > Pinales > Pinaceae > Pinus > Pinus tabuliformis. The sequence continues at coordinate 139,069,395 of CM062814.1, read as the reverse complement.
GACAATGGTGGAGAATGTGTCTCTTAAGAGTTTAAGGACTTTTGTGTAGTAGAAGGAATTAAACGAGAGTTGATGGCACCTCATAACCTATAGTAGAATGGGGTGGCTGAGAGGAATAACAGAACTATTGTAGGGGTAGCACGGGAAATGTTGCATGACCAAGGCCTACCACTTCACTTATGGGTTGAAGCATGGAACGTAGCGATCTATTTGCAGAATAGAAGCCTGCATTGCATACTTTGGATGAAGACACTAGAGGAAGCTTTCTCCAGTAAGAGACCAGATGTGGGTCACTTCAGGATATTTGGCTCATCGGTATATTTCCATGTGAAAAAGGATGCACGGAAGAAGTTTGAGCCGATAGTAGAGTAGGGGATATTTGTGGGGTACAATGATACACCTCAGAACTATCGGGTGTACTTGCCTAGAAGTTGGAGGACAATGGTTTGCAGAGATCTCAAGTTTGATGAGCAGAAGGCCATGCGAGTTTCCCTTCAGAGGGAGCTCCAACTACAGGTTGTGGAGGAACTATTGGTTCCTAAGGAGGAGGAGCCTCAGACTGATGTGGAGTAGCCGCATGCAGAGGTTCCAGGAGTGGAGACATCCACTCAAGCAGAGTCTTCAAGAGATGAATGGAAGCACACAAGAGAAGTTGACAGATCGTTGGAGGATGCGAGAGAGAATGTGGGAGCAACATCTTCACAGTGTAGATAGAGGAGATCACCTGAGAGGTACACTGGATACAAGGCCCTTGCTAGGGAATGTGTTGAGAACGAGCCATATTCCTTTGAGGAAGCAGTGCACCAACTGATTTGGGTTGATGCTATGGTGGAGGAGTATGACTCCATAGTTCATAACAGTGTTTGGGAAGTGGTTCTGAGACCAGAGAACAAGTTAGTTGTGAGTTCCCATTGGCCTTACAAGGTAAAGCAAGCTACTAATGGTAGTGTGGAGAAGCATAAGGCAATATTTGTTGCCCGTGGCTTTTCATAGGTCGAGGGGATTGACTATGATGAGACTTTCTCCTGTCACAAGGTACTCATCTATCAGATCTATGTTGGCACTATCAGCACAGATGGGTTGGAAGAACCATCAGATGGATGTGAAGACTGCATTCCTCAATGGCGAAACTGAGGAAGAGGTGTACACAAAGCATCCGGAAGGTTTTGAGAGCTTCGATCGTTAGTTTCATGTGTTCCGACTCAAGAGAGCGTTGTACAGGCTGAAACAAGCACCTTGTGCTTGGTACACCAGGATAGATAGCTACTTCACCGAGTTGGGCTTCACAAAGAGTGAAGCGGATGCGAAACTGTACCACATCATGGTGAAAGGTAAGTTGTTGATCATCATACTTTATGTTGATGGTCTCATATTGACTGGTGATGATCAGTTGATCGTGTCTTGAAAGGACGACCTGGCAAGAGAAATCGAGATGAAAGACATGGGTCTCATGCATTACTTCCTTGGCATGGAAGTGTGGCAAAAGGATGGGGAGTTGTTTATGTCTGAGGGCAAGTATGTGGACGAGATACATAGAATATTCCACATGGAAAAGTGCAAGCCCATGCAGACTCCTCTTGCAGGTAACTGGAGGAAGGAGGTTGCTACATCAAGAGAAGTGGTAGAGGCTAGTATGTACAAGCAGCTTGTGGGTTCACTGATATACTTAATGAACACATGACCAGATTTGTTCTATGCGGTGAACCAGCTGAGTTGAGCGATGGTTCAGCCTACCAAGATGTTTTGGAAGACAGCAAAGCATGTATTGAGATACCTCAAAGGCACATCTCAGTATGGATTATGGTACATACAGACAAAGGGAGTGAAGCTACAGAGCTTCACTAATGCAGATTGGGTAGGGAGTCCATCAAATCAAAAGAGCACATCAGGAGGGATTTTCAACCTTGGGTCAGCGGCAGTTTCTTAGCGCAGCAAGAAACAGAGGTCGGTTGCACTTAGCTCAGAAGAGGCAGAATACATGGCTACAAGTCAGGCAGCATGTGAGGCCATCTGGATGCAAAAAATCCTAGTTGGTTTGTTTCATCAAAGGATAGATCCAACTGTGATCTATTTTGATAATCAGAGTTGTATCAAACTCTCTAAGAATCCAATATTTCATGATAGGTCCAAGCACATCGACATCTGGTATCATCATCTCAGAGACTGTGTAGCGAGGAGGATCATGTTGCTATAGTATATTTTGACAGAGGAGCAAGATGTTGAGATTTTTACAAAGGCATTGTCAAAGTGTAAATTCAAGTTCCATAGAGACAAGATCGAGGTGGCAGATAATTCCTTTCTTGTTGAGAGGGAGTGTTAAAATATGGCAACAAGAATATTCCAATTTACTTTTTCCTTGAATTAAATTGTGAATTAAAATCAAATTTAGTCTTAACAGCTACTTGGAAATAATTAATTAATTTATTTTAAATTAATTAGTTGGAGAAATTCAAGTTAGAAGTATTTATGAAGTCATGCAAGAGTTATCCCTTAAATTAAGGAGATAATATTGAGTTATATTTGAGTTGTAATTAGTTAACTTAGTTTACTGAGTTAAGTCCAGTTAAATTAGTTCCAAACTGTTTGAGGAACTCATAGTGAGTTAATAGTCTGTTGATGCATTAATGCACTCAACTAGTGCTACTCCAGTTAACTGAAGATTCCCTCATCAGAAACTCATGCATGTCTATTCTGAGAAAAACCCAGTTGAGTTTAATGTTCAAGGATAGTGTACTATCTGTTGCATGTGTTTTCTCATGGAGAAAACTCATGCATGCAATCAAGGATTCATCCTTGAGGATTGTGCAATTCTGAAGGCTTGTTTTTCCACTTGGTAATAGGGTAATCATCCATAAGGAACAACGCAAGGAAATAGGATCTTGGAGGGTAGAGAGGAAGGCTGGAGAGAAGCAAAGATTGCCTATGAGCATCTGTGAGGATTGTACTGAGAGCTGGCTAGCTGTGAGAGCTAAGGCTTTGTATAATTTCTATGTATTTCCACCATGTAGTATAATACAATAGTGTGTGGTTTTTACCTAAGACTTTCCCCAAATAATTTTCATGTGTATTGTGCCATTGATTCTTCTTCTTCTGGTTATATTGTTTAGCTCGATCTTTAAGCTTTGACAAATTGATAGTAGAAGTAGGTTATAGTATTCTACTTTGATTTATATTGCATTATCAGGTTAACCTATCACAGATTTCCTACAGTTGGGCATGAGATCCCCTAAGGGAAGTTTTGGGGCTTAAAGCCTAGATTTTGGCTAAAAAGTGTAAATCCAATGTAAATACTCCACATTTTGTGGGCACAGAGCATGAAGTTGTGAATGAGTCATAGGGTCGTCTGCCTTTAGTTTTGTAATGTAATGTCGGCTTTAGAGATCTACCCATGGTCCGCAGACCATGGGATTTTATAAATAGAGCGAGGCTCTAAGTTATAAATCATTCAATAGGATCTAATGATGGAATAGAAGGATAGTGGAATATCTAAGTGTAGAGTCAAGTCTGTGGGTTTTAGAGTAGGAGAAGGCTCTACAGCTGAGTGTGCAAAGGCCTAGTAGTTCACAGCTGAGTGCGCGTACCCCTGCAGCTGAGTGTGCAGGGCGAGTTGAGACTATAACCATTGAAGCATTAATAAAGAGAAGTTTTGCATCAATTCTGTGTATCAATTTCTTGTTTTATGCTTTGAGTATACTAGGTATGAATTGCATTTTCACTGTTTATATGGTGTTCAAACATATATGATTGTGTTGATTAAGTAAATTTGAGATAAAGTATTTGTATATGCAAAAATAACTAACATTTGTAAGAATATAAGTAAGATATGCAGTGTAATTTGGGGAAATAACCCAGATCACTACCATAGAAGCACAAAAGCACCTCAGCCCCTGGTGAGGGCTGCGCAAAGGCGGTTATAATAGATCAGGAAGGTATAGCAACACAAGACAGTGTACAAAGTAACCAGTGCTAAGGTATTCACAGTTAGACTAAATCGACCCCTCAGACATTTCTAGGGTGTGGAAACTTAGTTCTAGCATCCCCCCATACGGCTTCAGGTGAGACTTCAGTCCACACACCATGGGCTGATGCTGAAAGGGCCAGTAGTGTAGGGATTTGTTTGGTTAATTAACTCCGAACCTAGTTCAAGCCCCACCTAGCCAATAAATCTTTCCGTTGCTGGGACCAGAATCTGCACAGAGATGTCTGATGTCGTATCATTGGAATCCAACTAAGAAGGAAATTGAAGGTTGGTTGGATAGGAAGATTCATGAGTTCATGGCACAGGAGAACAAGAATCTGTGACTGACAAAACAAGAGTGGTTAGACTGCTACCCGTACATAGAAATCCATGAGATCTTTTTCGCATCTTTCGCTACTGAGTTGTACGAGTGGATCGTGAAGCTAGCAGATAACCAAGGAAGGTGGAAGCTCAATCGTCCTATTGTGTGGACCCCAGAATTGGTGCGCAGATTGGAAGCATCAGAGGATCAAATCGAGTGCACTGTTGATCACTAGCTCAATCGTATTATAGGAGAGTTCATTTCTGAGTTCGTCGTAGACACTTAAGTTAGCTATAGAGAGGTAGAGTGATGCTTTCTCAAAGGACCGCAAGGTAAGTAGGTAAAGTCTCTAAATACTTGGATTAAAATGTTATTGTGTGAAAATAAGGTTATGCAATTACCTTGATGTTCGGAGCTACACGAAGTGGAAAAACCTACAGAAATAAAGGAAATAAGGGACCAGAGAATAGCCCTTTGATTTCACCTCCGCGAGGGGATGAGGAAGAGCTCACGAAGGTCTCTCCGTGAAGTGTGATCCATTTGATAAGGTAGAGTATTCTATGCATACCACCCCCACCCACACCACCTTCACCTCCTCTTCACCCATACCACCTCTGCCACCACCACAAGTCAATATGGCAAGCACAATAAAGTCTCCTGTGTTCAAGGGATTGGGAAATGAGGATCCAGACCAGTTTTGGTTCGTGGCAAGATCCGTATGGGAAGCACAAGGAGTTACAGATGATAATATAAAGAAATTTATGTTGGTCAGTGCTTTGCAGGATCGTGTAATGACTTGGTATATTAAGCATTCTAATGACAATCTGAATGCAGGAATCACGGATATCCAAATTGTGCTAAATAAGGAATTTAGCAGGCTGAAGTCAGAGACACAATCGATCATTGGGTTCAAAGAAATCACAATGCTACCAATCGAATCTCCTTGGGATTTGGATCAGAGGTTGAAGTGTATGATTTGGGGAGCTAATATGAATTTGACAGATGGACAACATCGTGAATGGTTTGTAGCATCGTTAACGCCACATTTAAGGAGCGCGCTATTGCAATAGAAGTTAATGACTCAGGCAGAGGCCTTATAGATTGTGATGAGGCTTCTTGAGACCTCGATGCAGGATCCAAACTTAGGAGTTCAGCAGATCCATGCACAGTTGAAAACTTATGCCTTGAGATGCAGAGTCTGAAACAGGATAAGACAGCTCGCGCGGAAGTGTGCGAAGAGGTGTGGTGCATAAAGTGAAAGGGTCAGGGTCATGATAAGGACCATTTCCCAGTGTTCACAAATTACCTTGTGGGAGGACGACCGATGCCATTAAGGCTAGAAGCACAAGAGGGACCTAGCGTGGCTCCTGCTTTGTGATGCGCAATTTTCCAAATAGGAGGGAAACATGCTACGGACAACTGCCATTTGTTACAGAAGTATACTCAAAATTCGCAGCAATTGTTCTATAACTTTTGTAGGTAAGTGGGGCACGATGAGTGCACTTGTAGAAGCTATGAGTTAATGATGGATAGAACTCCCACCTACAGAGTTCAAACTAAAATGTGGCCCCTAGACCAGAATGCAAGAGTGGCGCGAACAGGATTTCAGGGGCGTGGACAAAGCCGAGGTGGAAGAGGACCTAGAAGAGGTCGCAAACAACTGATATGCTGCAATTGCGAAGGGCCAGGACATTATGCCCATGATTGTATGAACCCAACATGTCCTTCATGTCTGTATTGTACCTTGTTTGATCATGAGACGAAAGATTTTCCTACGCTGATAGCTAGGATACGCAACAAGGGAGCGCTACCACCTCCCTCGACTCACAACTTGCAGATGATGAGGTCTAAGCTGCGGGAGGAAGATCCGAATGTGAACATTGTGCTCCAAAGTGGAATCGTGACAAGAGATGACAAAGGAAAACAACCCAAAGATAGTACCTGGGTTCACAAAGCTCCAGCAAAAGAAGCGGAGTTTGATTTGGAGCGTGCTAAGGAAACCTTCATGGAAGCTAAGAAGAGCTTTGTTGATGCCTCCACTTCAAGAAGAAAACATAGAAATGAGTCGGAAATGGACCCATCTATGCTTACGACGTTCCTGGAAACATTCATGAAGCTATTGTGTGACAGTAGGGCTGTAAAAGTATTGCAGGAACTCATTAACAGATGTGTTGGGACCACACCAAGAGAACCACATGTAGTCCAGAAGACTGGAAAGCATAAGACAAGGACAGGAAGAGAAATGAGGTTAACCATGCATATTGGAGAATATGAGATGGACCAAGTAATTCTAGATTTAGGATCAGATGCGAATGTTCTGCTGAAGAAAACATGGGAGCGCATTGGGAGACCTACCCTACAATGGTCTCTTATTTAGCTGTGAATTGTGAACCAACAAAAGATAATACCTATGGGTAGATTGCATGGAATTACTATGGATATTGAGGGAGCGAGCACGCTAGCAGACTTTGAAGTAATAAAGATTTTTTATGACAAAAATTCCTATCCCATGCTCTTAGGAATTGATTGGACCACTGACATGAACACGGTGATTAATCTAAAGAAGGGCAAGATGATTTTTGAGAACAAGTCTATCTCCGCAGTTATACCCTTGGACCCTGCTGAAGGATTGTGCTATATAGAGGCGGTGTGCGGCTATGAACGCGACGATGATTTGGACTGCATATATAAGATAACCGCGAGAGAGCAAGATTATGTAAATCCCACCACGGACGAATGGATCTCATGGGAGAGCGAAAGCTCCTGTACGTCGGATTCTGATGAGGAGATAGAGAAATGACAGAACCGGTTACACGAGGTAACCACGCTGAACTGTAATATGATGACAAGATCATTGTGCCGCTTATCGACGGCAGTGAGGGATCTTCCTACTTATGATGGGTTAAGTGAGGTAGATACTTTCTTGGATAAGTTTGAAATGGAGGTGTTGGAAAAACAATGTTTCCATGCCTTGAATTAGTACTGCATGCTACGTCAGCGAGGTGGTGGGGTATGCACAAATGGAGCTTTGACGACTAGCATGAGTGTAGGAGGATGATGTGCACTCGGTTTGGGAAGCCCAAAGTGCGATTGATAGATAAATGCAATGGGTAGGATAATCTGCGCACACATCTAGCCAAGTGGATGCCGACATATGGAAAACAACCTACGTGGATGTGAATGAACACTGTGCTGAGAGGTATGGTCAATAAGCTTGTGTTGGGGGGATAGATGTGCAGTTGACTCTTAAGGTTAGATAGACATTATGTAGGAGGAACAGGTGTGCAGAAGGTTATCCATGCAGAAGCATTTGACAAGGTGTGCAATGCATTGAACAAAGTATGTAATGTGTAGCGAAGTGGTTCCGACCTGCGTGTACTCAGATAGACACCTTTTCGGTTGGTTGATAGAGTAGAGGTCGTAATACCTATGGATTCTATCATGCCTAGTCCACGCATAGTGGCACTCGCAGGGGTAATGGAGCACGGAGCCCTGGAAGAAAGGCTCATCCATTGGATGAGGTCGAAGACGAACAGTTGGGACTCGATGAGGAGATCCATCACGGTGATCTTAGGCTCCAAGAACAAATGAATGAAAGAGTTCGGTTGAGGGAGAAAAGTGCCATGGCAGAAGAGGAAGTCAAGAAGCTTGAGGAAGGAATAAAGAAGGACTTTATTGATATAAAGACCGTAGTGATAAAGCAGGACCAGCTCGATTACATTAACAAATTTCGGGACCACCGCCGAGAGTTTCTCAGTTTTCTACATGGGATGGGACCGTATGTTATTAAGGAAATCACAGATGGCAGCGTGGTATAGTTGGAGAAGTTGAATAGCAAACTCTTCTCGAGGAAAGTAAATGCCAGTCGTTTGAAGCTATACACAGGTGGCCTGACCAATTGACTAGATAAAGGAAGCATAGCTTTAGCGCTCTAGGAAGTTGAAAGGAGGAGAGGGACTATAAACTACTATGCCGAGAGCTGCGCAATGTCAGGACTGCATGTAGTAGTGAGGTGTCACAGGGTTTACAACAATGCACGGGTAGCTGTGCTACCACACAGGTTGGCTGGAAAGTGACCATTGCAGTCACTATTCACGATGTGATGCTTGGTTTGAGACCAAATGGAGCGGGTGGCAGGCATTTAAGGTGAACTTTATGGTCTAGATTTGGGAAAATATGCCACCAAGGGACCATTAATGGACCGAAATTGGGGGGAATGATCAAATTTGAATTCAAAAGATGATATAAATTGCAAAGGGCTGCCCAGCAAACAACACTTGGCCATTTGAGCATTGAGCTATTACGTGCCCAAAGATTCATGAACCTTGACTTGTTCAATCTTTTGAAGTCGAAGGCATTATTTGAGCACCTACCTGAACTGTTGAGACTAAATTTGATTTTAATTCACCATTTAATTCAAGGAAAAAGTAAATTGGAATATTCTTGTTGCCATATTTTAACACTCCCTCTCAACAAGAAAGGGATTATCTGCCACCTCGATCTTGTCTCTATGGAACTTGAATTTACACTTTGACAATGCCTTTGTCAAAATGTCAGCATCTTGCTCCTTTGTCGAAATATACTGCAGCAACATGATCCTCCTCGCTACACAATCTCTGAGATGATGATATCGGATGTCGATGTGCTTGGACCTATCATGAAATACTAGATTCTCAGAGAGTTTGATACAACTCTAATTATCACAATAGATCACAGTTCGATCCATCCTCTAATCAAACAAACCAACTAGGATTTTCCGCATCTAGATGGCCTCACAGGCTGCTTGAATTGCAGCCATGTATTCTAGCTTCTGCCAAGCTGAGTGAAACCGACCTCTATTTCTTGTTGTACCAAGAAACTGCCACTAACCCAAGGTTGAAAATCCCTCCTGATGTGCTCTTCCGATCTGATGGACTCCCTAACCAATCTGCATCAATGAAGCCCTATAGCTTCACTCCCTCTGTCCACCTATACCATAATCCATACTAAGATGTGCCTCTGAGGTATCTCAATACATGATTTGCCACCTTCCAAAACATCTTGGTAGGCTGAGCCATCTCTCAACTCAGCTGCTTCACCACATAGCACAAATCTAGTCATGTTTTCATTAAGTACATCAGTGAACCCACAAGCTACTTGTACATAGTAGCCTCTACCACTTCTCTTGAAGTAGCAACCTCCTTCCTCCAGTTACCTGCTAGAGGAGTCTACATGGGCTTTCACTTCTCCATGTCGAATCTCCTTAGTATCTCGTTGACATACTTTCCCTGAGACACAAACAACTCCCCATCCTTCTGCCACACTTCCATGCCAAGGAAGTAATGCATGAGACCCATGTCTTTCATCTCGAATTCTCTTCCAAGGTCCTCCTTGCAAGACATAATCAACTGATCATCACCAGTCCATATGAGATCATCAACATAAAGTATGATGATCAACAGCTTACCTTTCACCACAATGTGGTACAGGTTCACATCTGCTTCACTCTTTGTGAAGCCCAACCCAGTGAAGTAGTTTTCTATCCTGGGGTACCAATCATGAGGTGCTTTCTTCAACCCGTACAATGCTCTCTTGGGTCAGCATACATTCGGCTCACAATCGAAGGTCTCAAAACCTTCCGGCTACTCTACGTACACCTCTTCCTCAATCTGGCCATTGAGGAATGCAGTCATCACATCCATCTGATGGATCTTCCAACCCATCTGTGCTGATAGTGCCAACATAGATCTGATAGATGAGTACCTTGTGAAAGGAGAAAAAGTCTCATCATAGTCAATCCCCTTGACCTGTGAAAAGCCTTGGGCAACAAATCTTGCCTTATGCTTCTCCACACTACCATCAACAGCTTTCTTTACCTTGTAAAGCCAATGGGAACTCACAACTAACTTGTTTTCTGGTCTTGTAACCATGTCCCAAACACTGTTACGAACTATGGAGTCATACTCCTCCACGATAGCATCAACCCAAATCGGCTGTTGCACTTCTTCCTCAAAGGAAGATGGCTCAGTTTCAACACATTCCCTAGCAAGGGCCATGTATCCAAGTTACCTCTCAGGTGACCTCCTCAATCTGTGCTAAGAAGATGGTGCTCCCACATTCTCTCTCACATCCTACAACAATCTGTCAACTTCTCTTGTGCGCTTCCGTCCATATCTGGAAGACTCTGCTTGAGTGGATGTCTCCACTCTTGGTACCTCTGCATGCGGCTGTTCTGCATCAGTCTGAGGCTCCTCCTCCTTAGGAACCAATAGTTCCTCCAGAGCCTGTAGTTGGAGCTCCCTCTCAAGGGAAACTCACATGGCGTTCTACTCATCAAACTTGAGATCTTTGCGAACCATTGTCCTTCGACTGGTAGGCAAGTACACCTGATAGTTGTGAGGTGCATCAATGTACCCCACAAATATCCCCAACTCTACTGTCGGCTCAAGCTTCTTCTGTGCATCCTTTTTCACATGGAAATATACTGATGAGCCAAAGATCCTAAAGTGACCCACATCTAGTCTCTTACCGGAGAAAGCTTCCTCTGGTGTCTTCATCCCAAGTATGCAATGTGGGCTTCTATTCTACAAATAGACCCTTGTGTTGCATTACTCAACCCACAAGTGAAGTGGTAGGCCTTGGTCATGCAGCATTGCCCATGCTGCCCCTACAATAGTTCTTTTCTTCCTCTTGGCCACCCCATTATGTTGTGGGTTATGAGGTGCCGTCAACTCTCGTTTAATTCCTTCCACTACACAAAACTCCTTAAACTCTTGAGAGACATATTCTCCACTGTTGTCACTTCTCAAGGCCTTGATCTTCTTCCTTGACTCTTTCTTGACCAAATCTTTGAACTCACAAAACTTTGTGAAATTTTGGTCCTTCTTTAGCATGAAATAAATCCAGCATTTACACGAATAGTCATCAATGACAATCACATAATACCTTTGCTTCATTGTAGATGTCATCGAGAATGGTCCACACAAATGAGTATGAACTTGCTCGAAGATAGCTTCTGCTCAACTGTCTCGATCATGAAAGGAAGACTTTGTGTACTTTCCCAAGGTACAACCTTTGCATGTGTCAACTTGCTCAAGTTTACCTTTGGGAAGTCCTATAGATATCTGTTGCATTATCTTCAAATCCCCATGATGCAAATGGCCGAACCACCTATGCCACAACTCGCCAATGTCTTGGCTTTGTACCAATTAATCTTTCATACTCAATGCTGCATAATCATCCACCTCTAGTTTATAGAGATTCTTCAACCGAATCCCTATCCTCTTGATCTAACCCGTGGCTATGTGTCTTAGGAATGTCTTTCTTTTACTGAAGACAACATCGTAGCCTTTATCCTCCAACATTGCGACCGATACCAAGTTCTTCTTCAATCCAGGCACATACATCACATCTATCAAGGTGAGAGGAGCCCCATGCTCCCTCTAAAAAGCAATCATTCCCACTCCTGAAACACTATACCTTCCATCGTCACCCATCTCTATGTGCATCTTGAGGTATTTCTCCTCCAAGGCACTGAATAAATTTTTATCATCGGTCATGTGGAATGAGGCTCCACTGTCAAGATACCAAACACAACCCATCATCGACAACACCATGCATGCGATGAGGGTAAAGTCCAGTTCGAATTGAGAGGCTAATGCCTCACCTTCCTATCCTTCTAAGGATCCCTTCTTAGACTTATTCAATGGGAAATTAGTTGCATAATGCTTGATCTTGTGACAATTAAAGCATCTTACTTTAGACATGTCACCCTTTTTCCCTCCATGAGAAGAATTCAATTTGACATGGGAAGTCTTCCCCTTCCCTTTCCTTGCCTTACTTGCTAAGACTAGATTTTCTTCATCATCATTCTTGGATGAAGAACCATCTTGTGTGCTCCTCCTGATCTCCTCATGCATAAGATCTGACCGCAGTCATTCCTAATCTGATAGTTTCTCCCTTCCATTCACAGAGTCTTGGTAGCTACTCCAACTCTTTTGAAGGCCAAGGAGAGTGAGGCTGACCATATCATCATTGGAAGTAGTTATTCCCACACTGCCAAGCTCATCTCTGCAGGTGGTGAGCTTGTTTAGATATGTGGAAATTGTATCGCCCTTTTCCATCTTGATTCTTCAAAGCTTAACCTTGAGCACCAATTTCCTCTGGTCACTACTCTTCTAGCAGAGGTCCTTCAATGTCTTCCACATTGAAAATGGAGTATCCTTCCCGTGGAGACTCGAGGCAATATGGTCTCAAACTCCCTCAAGGATGACCTGTCTCACCTTTGCCACACACTTCTTCCACTCAGCCAACTCTTGTGCATCAGTTGAAGCTAGCTTTGGGATTTCTTGATCAATGAATTCCTTCAAGCCATTGTCTTCTAATACAGCCTCCATTCTATCTTTCCATGCTATGTAATTCGAGCTACCTTCCAAGGCATACTCGAGTCTCAAGCCATAGAATGTCATTGGCAAACCTTGAAGTATGATATGAATTTGATTTGCACTTGCAACCTTGAACTTCAAACTTCGAATTCTCTTCTCAGTATACTGTTCACAGCTCTGATACCATGTAGAAAATATGTGATAGGTTAACCTGATAATGCAATATAAATCAAAGAAAAATACTATAACCTACTTCTACTATCAATTTTTTGGAAGCTTAAAGATCAAGTTGAACAACATAACCAGAAGAAGAAGAATCAATGGAAAAATACACATGAAAATACTTTGGGGAAAGTTTCGTATAAAAACCCCACACTATTGTATTACCATACATGGTGGAAATACATAGGAATTATACAAAGCCTTAGCTCTCACGGCTAGCCAGATCTCAGTACAATCCTCATAGATGCTCACAGGCAATCTTGGCTTCTCTCCAACCTTCCTCTCTGCCCTCCAAGCTCCTATTTCCTTGAGTTGTTCCTTGTGGATGATTAGCCTATTACCAAGTGGAAAAAAAAGCCTTCAAAACTGCGCAATCCTCAAGGATGAATCCTTGACTGCATGCATGAGTTTTCTCCATGAGAAAACACATGCAATTGATAGTACACTATCCTTTAACATTAATCTCAACTGGGTCTTTCTCATAATAGACATGCATGAGTTTTTGATGAGGGAATCTTCAGTTAAATGGAGTATAACTAGTTGAGTGCATTAATGCATCAACTGACTATTAACTCACTATTAGTTCCTCAAACAATTTGGAACTAATTTAACTGGACTTAACTCAGTAAACTAAGTTAACTAATTACAACTCAAATATAACTCAATCTTATCTCCTTAATTTAAGGGATAACTCTTGCATGACTTCAGAAAGACTTCTAACTTCAATTTCTTCAACTAATTAATTTAAAATTAATTAATTAATTATTTCCAAGTAGTTGTTAAGACTAAATTTGATTTTAATTCACAATTTAATTCAAGGACAAATTAAATTGGAATATTCTTGTTGCCATATTTCAACACTCCCTCTCAACAAGAAAGGGATTTATGAGAGATTTATTGGCGTAAATCACATGATATTTCATTTTTCGACGCATTTCGAACCAACCAGTGTGGTTCATCATCAGGACAAGTTGAAGAATCAGATCTAGTGTTGCATGTTAAATAGTCCTAGCAGAACCTCCAATGGCTATAATCCTAGACCAGGCAACGGCTATAATGACTAACGGCTATATATGACTGGGGGACAGTTAGACGAACCAGGGGTATAAAAACAAGTTAATATCATAGCTAGTTAGTTATATTATTATTAAACTAAAAGTCAAAGGGACAAATAATTATCCTAGGGGTTTAAATATATATATATATATAAATAATAAATTAATTATAAAAAATTATTAAGTAGATAGTTAGTTATAAAAAGTATTAACTAACTAATAAAAATATATAATATAAATATTAGAATAAGTCAAGTGTTAGAAAAATAAGATTTAAATATTCATATTTAATTAATTTTCAAATTAACCTAGAGGTATTTAAGTAATTTAATTGTTTATATGAATTTACCTAAAGGTATTTACTATTTTATAAAAAAATTAATTTATAAATAAATAAATAAATAAATATATATATATATATATATATATATATATATATATATTTGTTTATTATTATTTATTATTTATTATTTCTTTTTTTATTTTTTTATCATACATACATATAAAAAAATATAATGATAGACTAAGCCAAGTGCTGGAAAGAAAATAGTATAATTAATCGTTTATGTTAATTTTTTTGAAAAAAAAATGTACAAGGGACACGAACAAGCCAAAAAACGAGGGAGGGGAGGAAGGGAAGAAAAAGACTAGGAAGAGAGTGTTGGGACCCAGCAACGACTAATCTTCCAGCCATCTTCTCTATTGAGGTTGCTCAGCCTTTTTTCAATCTCAAGGGCTTCCCTAAATTTCCGATGATGGAATTGGGAAACTCTAGCAATCACACTAGCCTCCTCAATACACACCTGATGCTTGGTTCTTTCCGCATGTTCAGCTAAAGCGGAAGACGTGGTTCTCCTATGTTTAATGTCAGTTGCATGCTCACTAATCCTTTGATTAATGGAGCGATCAATCTCACCAATATAGGGGGTCCCACAAGAACAAGGGATAATATATACCCCTTTCATATCCTTAAGGTCGATCGGATCCTTCACTGATCTGAGGGACCTACGAATGGTGTTAAGGGGCCTAAAGGTCGTGGGGACATTATGATTTTTAAGAATCCTTGCAATCTTATCAGTGGTCCCCTGAACATACGGAAGATGGACACTTGGAATCTGCTCCTTCGGTTCTCTTTTAGTTAGGGATTATCTGCCACCCCAATCCTATCGCTATGGAACTTGAATTTACACTTTGACAATGCCTTTGTCAAAATGTTAGCATCTAGCTCCTCTGTCAAAATATACTGCAGCAACATGATCCTCCTCTCTACACTATTCTAAGATGATGATAACATATGTCGATGTGCTTGGACCTATCATGAAATACTGGATTCTCAGACAGTTTGATACAACTCTAGTTATCACAATAGATCATAGTTGGATCCATCCTCTGATTAAACAAACCAACTAGGATTTTTCGTATCTAGATGGCCTCACATGCCTCCTGACTTGCAACCATGTATTCTACCTCTTACGAGTTGAGTGCAACCAACCTCTATTTCCTGATGTACCAAGAAACCACCGCTGACCCAAGGTTTAAAATCCCTCCTAATGTGCTCTTCTGATCTAATGGACTCCCTGCCCAATCTGCATCAATGAAGCCCTGTAGCTTCACTTCCTCTTTCCACCTATACCATAATCCATACTGATATGTGCCTATGAGGTATCTCAATACATGCTTTGCCACCTTCCAAGACATCTTCGTAGGCTGAACCATCGCTCGATTCAGCTAGTTCACCGCATAGCACAAATATGGTCATGTGTTTATTAAGTACATCAGTGAACCCACAAGCTGCATGTACACAGTAGCCTCTACCACTTCTCCTGAAGTAGCAATCTCCTTCCTCCAGTTACTTGTTAGAGGAGTTTGCATGGGATTTCACTTCTCCATGTGGAATCTTCTAAGTATCTCGTTGGCATATTTGCCCTGAGACATAAACAATTCCCCATCCTTCTGCCACACTTCCATGCCAAGGAGGTAATGCATGAGACCCATGTCTTCCATTTCGAATTCTCTTGCAAGGTCCTCCTTGCAAGACATGATCAAGTGATCATCACCATCCCATATGAGATCATCAACATAATGTATGATGATCAACAACTTACCTTTCACCACGATGTGGTAGAGGTTTGCATTCGCTTCACTCTTTGTGAAGCCCAACCCAGTGAATTAGTTGTCTATCCTGGTGTACCAAGCACGAGGTGCTTGCTTCAGCCCATACAACTCTCTCTTGAGTTGGCACACATGTGACTCAAAATCGAAGGTCTCAAAACCTTCTGGTTGTTCTATGTACACTTCTTCCTCAATCTGGCCATTGAGGAATGCAGTCTTCACATCCATCTGATGGATCTTCCAACCCATCTGTGTTGATAGTCCCCAACATAGATCTGATAGATGAGTACCTTGTGATAGGAGAAAAAGCCTCATCATAGTCAATCCCCTCGACTTATGAAAAGCCTTGGGCAGAAAATCTTGCCTTATGCTTCTCCACACTACCATCAATAGCTTGCTTTACCTTGTAAAGCCAACAGGAACTCACAACTGATTTGTTTTCTGGTTTCGTAACCATGTCCCAAACACTATTACAAACTATGGAGTCATACTCCTCCACGATGGCATCAACCCAAATCGGTTTCGGCACTGCTTCCTCAAAGGAAGATGGCTCACTCTCAACACATTCCCTATGTGCATCTTGAGGTCTTTCTCCTCCAAGGCACTGAATAAATTTTTATCACCGGTCATGTGGAATGAGGCTCCACTGTCAAGATACCAAACACAACCCATTGTCAACGACACCATGGATGCGATGAGGGTAAAGTCCATTTCAAACTGAGAGGCTAATGCCTCACCTTCCAATCCTTCCAAGGATCCCTTCTTGGACTTCTTCAATGGGAATTTAGTTGCATAATGTCCATTCTTGTGACAATTAAAGCATCTTACTTTAGACATGTCACCCTTCTTCCCTCCATGAGAAGAATTCGATTTGAAATGGGAAGTCTTCCCCTTCCCTTTCCTTGCCTTACCTGCTAAGGCCAGATTTTCTTCATCATCATTCTTGGATGGAGAACCATCTCGTGTGCTCCTCCTAATCTCCTCATGCATAAGATCTGACCACAGTCCTTCCCAATCAGGCAGTTTCTCCTTTCCATTCATAGAGTCCTGGTAGCTATTCCAACTCTTTGGAAGGCCAAGGAGAGTGAGGCTGACCATATCATCATCGAAAGTAGTTATTCCCACACTACCAAGCTCATCTCTGTAGGTGGTGAGCTTGTTTAGATATGTGGAAATAGTATCACCCTTTTCCATCTTAATTCTTCGAAGCTTATCCTTGAGTGCCAATTTCCTCTGCTCGCTACTGTTATGGTAGAGGTCCTTCAATGTCTTAAACATCGAAAATGGAGTATCCTTCCCATGGAGACTTGAGACAATATGGTCTCAAAATCCCTCAAGGATGATCCGTCTCACCTTTGCCACACACTTCTTCCACTCAGCCAACTCTTGTGCATTAGTTGAAGCTAGCTTTGGGATTTCTTAATCAATGAATTCCTTCAAGCCATTGTCTTCTAATACAGTCTCCATTCTATCTTTCCATGCTATGTAATTCAAGCTACCTTCCAAGGCATACTTGAGTCTCAAGCCATAGAAAGCCATTGGCCAACCTTGAGGTATGATATGAACTCAATTTTCACCTGCAACCCCGAACTTCAAACTTCGAAATCTATTCTCATTATACTATTCACAGCTCTGATACGATGTAGAAAATATGTGATAGGTTAACCCGATAATGCAATATAAATCAAAGAAAAATACTATAACCTGCTTCTACTATCAATTTTTCAGAAGCTTAAAGATTGAGCTGAACAACATAACCAGAAGAAGAAGAATCAATGGCAGAATACACATGAAAATACTTTGGGGAATGTCTCAGATAAAATCCCCACACTAATGCATTATCATACATGGTGAAAATACATAGGAATTATATAAATCCTTAGCTCTCACAGCTAGCCATCTCTCAGTACAATCCTCATAGATGCTCACAAGCAATCTTGGCTTCTCTCCAGCCTTCCTCTTTTCCCTCCAAGCTCCTATTTCCTTGAATTGTTCCTTGTGGTTGATTGGCCTATTACCAAGTGGAAGAAAAAGCCTTCAAAACTACGCAATCCTCAAGGATGAATCCTTGACTGCATGCATGAGTTTTCTCCATGAGAAAACACATGCAACTGATAGTATACTATCCTTGAACATTAATCTCAACTAGGTCTTTCTCATAATAGACATGCATGAGTTTCTGATGAGGGAATCTTCAGTTAACTGGAGTAGCACTAGTTGAGTGCATTAATGCATCAACTGACTATTAACTCACTATTAGTTCCTCAAATAGTTTGGAACTAATTTAACTGGACTTAACTCAATAAACTGAGTTAACTAATTACAACTCAAATATAACTCAATCTTATCTCCTTAATTTAAGGGTTAACTCTTACATGACTTCAGAAAGACTTCTAACTTGAATTTCTCCAACCAATTAATTTAAAATCAATTAATTAATTATTTCCAAGTAGTTGTTAAGACTAAATTTGATTTTAATTCACAATTTAATTCAAGGACAAATTAAATTCGAATATTCTTGTTGCCATATTTCAACAGATATTTCAAATGGTAAGAGTAACGATCTGGCCATCGCGAAGGCCATGAAGAACAAGTTCAAGCTGGAGAAGAAGAAGAGTGGGTACGTGATCTCCAGTATTAACAATGATGCAGTCAGAGTCGTGACACAGATACTGGCTGGAAAGGTTATGCCGAAGTGCCACGCGGATGAGGTGCTTGCGTAGGTGGTTGCACTTGTCACATAATGCATAGAGGGGGTCTAGTTTAACTAGTCGGAGTACTTGTGCGAGGAGTTCTTGGAAAATTTTCGCAAGGCACAAGAAAAGGCGAACAATTTCCACTATGCATGGCTTCTTTTATCCATAGTGCTAGTGGCTTGGGAATTTCCTAAGGATAGCCAGTTCCCAATCATTACGAAGGATCTTCTAGGGGCAGCGAAGTACACTTCACTATGGGTAACTAAAGATGCACAAAGGATCATAGATAGCAAGATATTCTGGGTGTTCATGGAGATGAACATCAGAATGGGGATTAACCGCAAGCCACAGTTATTTCTCACTATCTACAATAGTATGCAGAGCTTCGTGGAGTTCAAGGCAGACTTCCATCATGTATATATCAGGGCACACAAGAACCCCATGAAGAAATGGAATGAGATACCTTACCTGGCCATGGACAATGTCATATTTGTTGTGCTTGAGTCCTCGCCACCAGAGTGGCGCACTCCCGCCAGCTCCCCGGTGTAATCAGAGAAGTCTACTACACACAGGAGAAAGGAGGAAGAAAAACTATGGATGGCATAGTTGGCAGAGAAGAAAAGGAATGAAGCAACAGCAGCAAAGGCATAGGAGGCGCGGGACACTGCAAAGGGAACAGAAGAACAACAAAAGGTAGTAGAGAAGGAGCACAAGGCCCAGAAGTTTCCTTCACCTGAATAGGAGATAGAAATAGAGGAAGGTGGTGTGGACCCATAGATAGCATCCACACAGCTGAAGTGATAGTGCTTGAGAGAGTAGGTGGGGCCGCGGAAGAAGTCGAAAGTCTCCAATACTTATTTCGACCCAATCACCATTACTAAGGGGTATCTACATGATATAGGGGAGACAGTGTGTGACATCACCATGGAGGCCCTCCAGTAGTTCACAGTGGAAAATCAGATGGTGTTGGGGGCCATCTAGACATAGATATAGGAGTTGCAGCTGTGCACTCCTCAGGTTGGTACTCTATCGACTAGCCTCGCAGTAGGTATGGCTGTGGCTGAGGAAATGTCGCGTGCCCGCATGACCAACACTATAGTGATGCCAGAAGGGGCACCAGTTACAGAAAATGAGGCTGACAGTCCTATGGTTAGTGTGCTTAAGGGAGTTTGCATAAACATGGCTGCACTCCCGTGAGAGATGCTCTATGTTCTGCAGGATGGAGTGACTACAAAACTGTGGGCCAGGGAGAATCGCACGCTCCAGTTGATGAGAAAGAAACGGATTAATATGGAACAACTAAGGTTGCAACGTGACAAGGTTGTCACATAGACTAGGAATCTAGTGCAGGTGGTCAAGGAAGCCTGCCAGATGGTCCCTGAGTTGGCCATCCCAGCAGAGGCACCAAGAGAGGTGCGCATCTGGAGATTAGCATCAGGGGTGTGCAAGGTGAAAGAAGAGATGGCTAAGGTTTAGCTGGAGCTGAAACTTCATACGCTGAGCTGCAATTGAAGGTGTAGCCTTCAACCCCGACGGAGGTGAAAGAATAGCGCGCCAGCGCGATTACAACAGGAATAGCAGAGATCAGCAGTGCAGTGAAGGACTGCACCAAACTTTTTGCAGAATCGTTTGAGGTCCTCACCACTCTGTAGGAGGACCCAAACATACAGCACCTAGAAATAGAGATGCATGAGCTACAACAATAGTATGATGACATAAAAGGGAACCGCGCGGATGGTGGCCCTTACATAGAGGCTCGCGCTGATGTAGCAGGAAAAAGTGCTCAAGGAGCAGGCAAACGTTGCGCGACATAAGGAAGTTGTCTTGAAGGCACACGTACAACCATGGATCGATGAGGTGTTCTTCACTATAGTGTCAATTGAAGCCAGGCTCACGCAAATGCAGGGAACGCAGGAACATGTTCAGGGAAGAAGTTCAGCTACAACAGTTTCTGAATAGCACATCCAGGAAGTGCAACAGGAAGCTGCTCAGTGCGCTGCCAATCTTGCAGTAGTCTAGGAAGAGTTGGGAGGTCTCTGCGCGAAAATCTCCGCACCGATAGAATGACTCAAGGGTGAGTCACGATATTTGTGTTGGGGGCTTGTTGGGCGTGAGATTACCCAAGGGAAGTTTTGGGGCTTAAAGCCCAAATTTTGGCCAAAAAGTGTAAATACAATGTAAAGACTCCGCATTTTGTGGGCGCGAAGCATGAAGTTGTAAATGAGTCATAGGGTTGTATGCCCTTAGTTTTGTCATGTAATGTTGGCTTTAGAGATCTACCCATGGTCGGCGGACCATGGGATTGTATAAATAAAGAGAGGCTCTAAGTTGTAAATTTGTCAATAGGATCTAATGATGGAATAGAAGGATAGTGGAAGAACTAAGTGTAGAGTTGAGTGTTTGGGTCGTAGAGTAGGAGAAGGCTCTATAGCTGAGTGCACAGAGGCCTAGTAGTCTGCAGCTGAGTGCACAGACCCCTGCAGCTGAGTGCGCAGGGAAAGTCGAGTCTGTAACCATTGAATCATTAATAAAGAGATGTTTCGCATAAATTTTGTGTATCTATTTCCTATTTTATTCTTTGAGTATACTAGGTATGAATTGCATTCTTACTTTTTATTTTTTGTGCGAACATATATGATTGTGTTGATTAAGTAAATGTGAGATAAAGTATCTGTTTGCGCAAAGTTAACTAACATCTGTAAGAAGATAAGTAAGATATGCAGTGTAGTTTGGGGAAATAGCCCAGATTGCTACCATAGTAGCATGAAATCACCTCAACCCCTATTGAGGGCTGCACGAAGGCAATTATAACATATCATGAAGGTATCGTAGGTCAGGATAGTGCGTGAAGCAACCTGCATGACTGTATTCACAGTTGGACTAAATCGACCCCTTAGACATCTCCAAGGTGTGGAAACCCGGTTCCAGCATCCCCCCATATTGCTTCGAGTGAGACTTCAGTCCACGCACTATGGGCTGATGCTGAAAGGGCCAGTAGTGTAGGGGTTTTTTTGGCTAATTAACTACGAACCTGGGTCAGGCCCCACCAAGCCAACAATATTTTAACAGAGTGGACTTTGCCTTGGTAGATTGAGGCCCTCGAACTATCACATATAGTGGATGAGAAGCTTCAAGAGCTTTGATAGAGGGAGACAACATTGGTACAGAAGGCTGCATAACATGTGATAGAGGCACTGCTAGAGGAAGTGTGTAGCGAGGAAAAGCTGGTAATAAAGACTCTGCAACAATTCAACCAGGCCTACAACAACATCGCAAAAATAATCAGAGGCAAAGTAGTTGAGTGACTCAGGACGAGTCACATGTGAGTGTTGGGGGCATGTTGGGCACAGCCCAACTTGGCCTAGTTTTTGGTGAAGACTCCACATTTTGTGGAGTGGAGTGTGAGGTAAGGAATGTAGTGGAACGCAAAGTGGACCATGCAATGGAGCAGTGGAGCACCAAGTTCACCGTGCAGTAGATATACCACACATCATATGGGCTTTGGGGTAGCTTGAAGCCCCTCCTTTTTGTAAAAGAATGTAATGTTATAAAAGATCAATGGTTTTTGGACTAAGTAGCTTGTATCAAGGGAGTCCATGGTATATGGACCATGGTATTTTGATGATATATATCTCGATGTAATAGTATATATAAGGATCAATAATAAGAAGAAGAATCATCTTTATGGTCTAGATATATGTTTATGGTCAAATTATTTTGATCTGTAGCTTGTGCCGAAGAAAAGTCTCTGCAGTTGAGTGCACACATGACTTGCAGCTTAGTGTGCAGGTCAAGAATTGTTTGATGTAAAAGATTCAATATTATAAGAAATAGTTTTTGTGGATGTATTCACACACTGGGATGAACCATGGTAAAATTTGTGTCTTCATGTGTATCTTTTTTTATTATCTGTTGTAGTGTAGCATTTTTATTACAGTTGCATTTTATTACAGCGCAATAATGATTATGGGTTTATATGATATGTTTATGTGATAAAATGAATGTGGTGAAGTAATATATGTATGTTAAGGATAAAAGAACATAAAACTACCACATCACATCATCCCTCAAGGCTACATAAACCTAGTTCTGCATCCTCCCAGAGTCACTTTGGGTGAGACTGTGATCTGCTTGTAGGTTGTTTTCAAAAGGGTTGTTGATTAAGGGTTTTGTTGGTGCACAGTATAGATTGAACCTAGGTCACACCAATATAAAACAACACTTGAAAGAGAGGACTTGATGGATTCCTTATGCAGGAAGGACAGGTAGTGTGTTATGAGTCACAGAAACTAAATGAGCATGAGTATAATTATCTGACACATGATCTTGAGCTGGGAGCAATAATCCATGCGTTGAAGATGTGGAGGTACTATATTCTTGGTAGGATGTTTGTATTTATGAATGATCACAGTGGGTTCAGATACTTGTTTGGTCAGCCAAATATGAATTCTAGGCAAGCTAGATGGTTGGCCACAATCAATGAGTTTTACTTTGAGATTAGGTACATCAAGGGTAAGGAGAACAGGGTCACAGATTCTCTTAGCAAGAGAGTACAGGTGAATCATATAGCAGATATGCGTTCTTATGGGAGAGACTTACAATATCGAATATTACAAGCAAGTCACCAGGATGACAGGTACATGGATCTTATGCACAGGTTACAGTAGGGTGCAGGCGGTCAAGTTGTAGACTAACTTCTTACAACATATGGTTTGATCAAATTTACGGACAGGATATATGTGCCAGATAGTAGTGATTCAAGAAGACTATCTTGAGAGAGTATTGTGAAAAACCATATTCGGGTCACCCAAGATACCATAAGACATTGACAACAGTGAAGAATTTTTATCATTGGATGAATCTGAAGAAGGATGTGGCAGAGTTTGTGGCAAGATGTTTGGACTGTCAACAGGTGAAGGTGGAATGTAAGAATCTAGGTGGACTACTATAGTCGATTATGACTCCAGAATGGAAGTGGGATGTCATTTCCCTAGATTTCATTACAGGGTTTCCAAGAACATCTAGACAACATGATTCCATCATGGTTGTGGTGGAAAGGTTGACTAAGGTAATGCACTTCATTCCATTAAAATATACATATTCATCTAGTGATGTGGCACAAGCATTCATTAAAGATGTAGTGAGGTTTCATGGTGTATCGAGGAAGATTGTGTCAAACAGGGATGCTAAATTCACTTCTAGATTCTGGAAAGAGTTATTTGTAGGTTTGGGTACAAAGTTGGCCTTCAACACAACTTATCATCCACAAACAAAGAGGGTCAACAGGATTTTGGAGGACATGTTGAGAATGTATGTGATGTATCAAAAGAGGAGATGGGAGGAGTACCTTCCATTGGTTGAGTTTTCTTACAATAATGGGTACCAAGAATATTTGAGGATGAGTCAATTTGAGGCATTGTATGGGTAGAGTTGTAATACTACCATCAATTGGAGTGATCCAGTGAATAGGGTGTTGATTAGACTGGATATGTTGGTAGAGATGGAACAGGAAATGTAGGTTATCAAGAAGAATTTAAGGGTAGCATAGGACAGGAAGAAAATTTATGCAAATTAGAACAATTTGTTGAAGGAGTTTCAGGTTGGGGAAAAGATGTACTTGCGCATCAATCCCAAGAAGAGCTCCTTAAGGATTGGATTGTGTGCCAAGCCGATGCCTCGGTTTTGTGGACATTTCAAGATTCTTAAAAGGGTTGGAAGAATGGCCTATCGATTTGTACTGCCTCCGAAAATGAAAGTCCATGAATTTTTCCATGCATCATTGCTTAAGAAGTATGTTAAAGATGTTGATCATGTGATTGACTAGTCTGTATTGCAGGTGGAGCCCGAAGGAGAATTCCAGCAGGAACCATAGTGTATATTACAGAAAAATATGTTCATACTTAGTAGCTGAGCAATTGAGTAGGTTAAAATGCAGTGGAAGCACTTTGGGCCCGATGAAGTTACATGGGAGATGACGAATCAAATGTGAGCTATGTATCCTTCTATTCGCTAGTTGAGCGAATGTTTTTGGTATATTTTTTGGTGTGATGTTTTGGTATATGTACATATGTATATGGATGTAAATACTACAATGTGCTATCTTCTAAAGATCCAATAACCAGTATGGGTGTCATGTTGTTATGGTTATTATGTTGTTATGTGTCATGTTGGTTTGCTTCTCAGTAGGTTGATCATTGTAAATACTACATCAAGCTAACTTATAAAGCTCCATGGGAATTATGTTTCATTTACAATAGTTTTATTGGTTGTAGGTGTCGTTGAACATTGAGGATGGTGTTCCCCCAAGGGGAAGCATTCTATAACAACCCTGGTAAAAATTCCATATAAATAAAGTTAATAAAAGCAAAATAGTAACCGCAGTTATGGGACACTTATTCCAAGTTGAATGTTGGGAAAAAAATCCTAGTCTGAGTGTTCATTTGGTTTATTCTAGCTAAGGAGATTGGCAAAGGAAATGGAAAAGGCATGAGGCATTAGTTGGCATTTTATTTTTGAAAATAAAGGAAACTAGAAGAAAATGAAGGTGAAAAGTCACATGTTGCATGTGAGGAGGAAAATGAAGGAAAATAATGGAAAATTGAAGAAAATAGAGGCCCCATTATTAAAAATGCTTCTAAGGATCAGTTGGTACCTTTTGTTAGTTGAATTTTGGATCTCTTTCTCTATTATCTCTCTCTCAACCTCTTGGATACTTAGATTTTTCTTGCATCACTTTAGCATTGGATCAAAAAAAGCAAAGAAGGAAAGAGGAAGCAAATATCAAGCAAGGAAGAGTAGGATCAAGTGGCTACAACGAGATTATTTGCAGGTATCGAGTTGCATGTATGGTTTCCTTGCTAGTTTTTGCATGCATGGTTATGCATGTCTATTATTGGTTCTCTTGTTGTCATCGGCATGGGTTTTTCTAGGTTTGACAATTTTTTTAGCCTAGCCTTGCCATTTCCAAATAGCCATGGTGTGATGGGGTTCTCACGTTTTTGGTTGAGTTATATTTTCATATGGATTTGAAACCAAGTGAGATGATCTCTGAAATAAAGAACACATGGCCTAGTGATCCATGAATCGGAATGTGGATTGTGTTAAATCCTTGGCCTAGTAACCCCTGAACCGAATTTTGGGTTACGATAAAACCAGATTTTTGGTTACATTGGTGGGCCTAGGAATCCTCGACCAGTGAATGGTAAGATAAATGGTAAAGCCTAGAGGTGGGTGCCCTCTATTAGGCCTATGAATCCTTGGTTGGTGAATGGTGATATATACAGTAAAGCCTAGAGGTAGGTGCCCTTAATTAGGCCCAAGGATCCTTGACCGTTGTATGGCGGGATGTACAATAAAGCCTAGAGACTAGAAGATAGGGCAATTCCTCATAGTGTAGGTGGAGAAATCTTGTGGAATCCATGATTATTTAGGGCCTAGTGATCCAGTGTGGATTATGGTAATGGTTGGTTCTATTTATGAGGGTGAGGTGGTTTAGCCTCTGGAAGCCGTGGTTTATTTTGGTTGAGTCCCACCTTCATGTTTGCAATAATGAATGGGGATGATTGGCTTAAAGAAAGATTTGGTTCAACCAATCTATGGTAAGGTGGTACTTGGAAGTCCCAAACCCGGTTGCTTTTGCATTCATTAGTAAGAGTTTCTCCCCCTTCGTATTTCTTGTGTAAATGTATTGGTTTATATGTGGATTTTATGGCTATTGTATCATTGTCATTTTTGTTGTTTATATATTGGTTATGAGTATGTTTTATGACAATGATGATGTATGTCTCTCATCAATTTTTTATTTGTAAATGAATAAATAATGGATATATGACCTAATAGATGATAATTTAGCTATTTTGATATGACAATAATGCTTCTTAGCGATTCTCAAATAATTATGAGATGCCTAGGCTCAGATATGCTGATATGACATGTATATTTCATATTTATGACATGTTAGCCAAAATGCCTGAAATGGCTACTAGGGGTCAAAACAAGTCTTTGTTCAAATATTTACATTAGTATCATTGTCTTGATGTTATTTTTCATTTTTGGAAGTTTAATGAAGTTTTGGGTAGTGACCTAAGACCTAGCCTTGAAAAAGTGGCACAAACTATGGGGTCTCTAGCTCTGAACTAGCTGAAAAAGTCCCCATTCATTGCCATGTCATTGCTATGGGAGTGATTGGAGGGTCCTAGTCACATGCATGCCCATGTCATGGGAGCGACTAAGGCTCTAGGTTAGTAAAAGTTCAAGTTACCTTAGGGGTTGGTCACCTGGAAGGGTTGGTTGGCTCCTTAAGTTTCTGTAACAGGTGTAGAAGGTCATATTGGTTGTTTTTGTTGATTCCACTTCCTTAATTGTACATGGGGATTTGAATCATGTCATAATAGCCTCTCATCCCATGTTTACCCCAACAGACTGGTTAACTTGGGTAAATGTGGGAGGAGGGTGTTACACAACATATATATACAATCAACATCCAGAGAAGAATACCAACCAACAACTACTTGTAGCATGCAGCATCATGTCAACATAAGGCAACCATCATCAACATATGCAACATCATCTTAATAGAAACTATGAGCAACATCAAGTACATGCATCAATATGCACATAAGCATCAAACCTTCACTCCTCCTCATAGGAACATCACAAAATGCATCATCATATGAGGCAACCACACACAATATCCCCCATAACTACATAGCAACAACTATCATCACATGAGGCCAAGAACCCCACTATCATAGCATAGTATGGCATAGTGTGAGGCATATCATGAACACCTCCAAGTGGATCACAATTCCAACAAAGTATGGCTAAAGTAATAAAATAAAATAATGCTCCCTCTGAACACATGCCATCTCCAAGATATAGAGATACCAATTGTTGGGCTGAAATGACCACTTATGCTACAAGCAATGCTTCCTTTGACAAATAGAAGCATCATGTGTAATAAGACTCCACATGACCATGATTCAAGTGACATATACATGATAGATACATGGTAGTAGTAGTGACATAAAACCACATACATAACTCGTATGACCATAACATGACTTCATGACTCATGCCTATAAGACCCAAATGATAATACAACATAAGTACATGGCTCCATGAGATTTATATATATATTTTCAATGACATACATAGCTGTTATGATTATATACTATGGACCAATTAATCAAATATACATCATTTCAATTACATCATCATTAGCCCATACATGTGGCTACAAAATACTCCATAAGACTTCTCCAAAATAAGCCTATCACCATGATGACTCAACAACTATTGACTGGAATTAGTACCAATACATAATTGTGAAATAATGGTAAGTAGATGGCTGTATTAATCAACATAAAACATCTCATACATGGCTGGTCTATGTCACATGTCATCGCAATACATCTTAGGGTCATGTTCACAATCTATGCATGGTTGCACATCTTTTCAACCAGTTGTTAATGGAAACCAAAAGCATATACATGGCTAAAAAATGTGTCCTTTTCACTAATGACAACACATATAAATATGCTACAAATTCCTGAGCGAAAAGAAATGAATAAATTGCTAAATATCACATGTAAACCCATACCATGCATAGCTCCCCGTGAGCTCAATATACCTCCAATGGACAAGTTGATCCTGTGGACCTAAAAGTGTGTGAGGCTAAACATAACTCATAATATGTTGTTGCAAACTCCATAATATGATCCCCTTGAGGTTATTCTCCTCTCATAAATTTTGCAGTCCCCTACAAGTATGCATTAATAATCATGGACTGTGGGAGGGAATTATCTTCACTAGTGGAAGAGTTGTTTCTCCTTTCTCCACATGATTTTGGCCTGCTTCTTCTCCTCTTTGATCTACTTCTTTTCTTTCTTTACTTTCTTCCTTGCTTTCCTTACTAGTTATGTGCTATATACTCTCTTTTTTTTCTTCCTCTGACTGTTTTTCCTTCAGTAACAAGGCAACAAACAATCTCTTGCCATATGGCCAAATCTATGGCATATATAGCACTCCACATGGACAAGAGGATCAAATATCCTACTGCTCATGACAAATCTAAACCACGCATGAAATGTGTCACTCTTCCAACAGTTAGACTTGCAATCTATTTCCTTATGTCCAAATGGGTGACATGAATGACAATAACCATAAAAAGCATAGTTATACTTGTTAGCCATTTTCCTTGGCTGTTGATATTGCTAGAATCTCTATTGATGCAGTCTATACATTTTGTTCGAGCAAATTGATGCAACATGTCCATACTTGTGACATATATAGCATTGTATGTCATGCATCAAAGGAATAAAAGGACTTTGCTTCCTTTGAAACCTAATGGAACTGTCAGGATCTTCTCTAGGAGCAAAGGATCTTCTGAATTTAGGTTCTCCTTGAGATATTCTTCTCTACTGCTGGTTTTGCCGTTGATTCTACTTTTTTCTGTTGTTGGTTCTTTTGTTTATTAGTTGCATGCTAGATCTACTTCTTGTTTCCTTGGGTTCACTTTTTCTGTTGGCATTGTTTACTATAGACTTCTTGGGTTCTTCTTTGTTATATTTTCCTGCATGCAAACTAGACTCACCCTTTTGAAATCCAAGGCCATATTTATCCAATGGTGATCTTTGGATCTCAAGCAAATTATCCAAGGCTACCATGCCCTTCTCCATCTTTCATTTCTTTCTCAAGGAAATAACTTTAGCTTCTAATCTCTCAAACTATTCTAACTTTACTTGATATTTATTTCTCATACCTTCCTCAATTTTTTTTGCTCCATCCAACTTAATATTTAAGCCAATAATTTCTTCCTTGAGCTTGGCCTCCTTATCATCATAGATCTGCAACAATTTTTCTTAATCCTTGCATGCAGTCATTGTTGTCTTAGGTTGGGCTTACCCAGGTTCGGATTTTACTGTGGACCAAAAAAACCCTCAATCGTTGGCCCTTTCGGCAATGACCTGCAAACAAGTCACAGTCTCACCAAAAGTGGCTATGGGAGGTTGCAGAACCAGGTTTCTGCAGGTTTCTGCAGCCTTGACAAATACTGCGGTGTGGTACTTTTGTATTTTATTATTCTTTAACACTTATAAACTACTTTTCATTCATGAACTACTTCGCAAAATTACATTGATCAGTTAAACATATCATAAACATCCATAAACTTCACAATACTGAAATAAAGTTTAGATAATAAGAAAATCAATACATGAAGATAGATTTTAACGTGGTTCATCCCAATGTGGGATTACATCCACAAGAACTGTTGCTTATAATAGATAATTTGGTACAACAAATAGTTCTTCACCTACGCACACAACTGCAGGTTGTCTACGCACTAAGTTGCAGACAGTCTATGTACTAAGCTACAGACCCAGGCCTTTGCGCACTCAACTGTGGAGCCTTGCCCCTTTCTCTGAAGTAAAGATCACAAAAATACCACCATAAACATAGATCTAGATCTAATTATATCTTCCTTCTTTATTATTCACCCCTATATATACTATTACATTGAGGGATTACATCGCTAGATTACCATGGACCTAATACCATGGTTTCCAAAATACAAGGGACTATGTTCCAAAACCATTCAAATTTTACAATATTATATGCTTTTATAAAAAGGGAGGAGCTTTGTTGCAAAGCCCCTATACTACACGGTGCGTTTTTTGTGCAGTCCTCATTGTTCTTCACTATTCTGCTACGCTGCCCACTTCACACTCTATGTCATCCTTCCTACTACATGCCCTATCCACAAAATTCGGATTCCTTGCCAAAAATATGGCAAAGTTGGGTTGTGCCCAATAGGCCCCCAACACTCACATGTGACTCATCCCGAGTCACTCAACTACTTTGCCTCTGATCTTGTCTGCAATGTTGTTGTATGCCTTATTGAATTGTTGTAGAATCTCTGCTAGCTACTTTTCCTCATTGCGCGCTTCTTTTAATAATGCTTTTGTGACATGTTCTGCAGCCTTCTTTTCCAATTGTCTCTCCCTCTGTCAAACCTGCTGAAGCTTCTCATCCACTTCCTATGATAGCTTAAGAGCCTCATCCTACCAAGGCTGAGTCCTTTCTATCAAAATCTACTCCTCCTTCAACTCTTCTATTTTATTTTGTAGCTCCTTTGACTCATTAATTTTTGTAAGCCTTTATGATTGGAAAAGTCTTCGCAGTTGACCAACTCTCCTCCAATTGACGTTGGTTTTTCTACATTTCCTCCTACTTAGGTTGGGCTGACCCAGGTTAAGATTTTACTGCATACCAACAAAACCCTCAATTGTTGGCTCTTTCGACAACGACCTACAATCAAGTCGCATTCTCACCCGAAGTGACTATGGGAGGTTGCATAACTAGGGTTTTGCAGCCTTGAGGGATACTGCAATGTAGCAATTTTGTATTTTCTTATGCTTTATCACTTATAAACTACTTTTCATTCATGAACTACTTCGCAAAATTACATTCAACACTTAAACATATCATAAACATCCATAAAATTCACAGTACTGAAACAAAGTGTAGATAATAAGAAAATCAACACATGAAGACACAGATTTTACCATGGTTCATCCTAATGTTGGACTACACCCACAAGAACTATTTCTTATAATAGAGAATTTGTTACAACAAACATTTCTTCACCTACACACACAGTTGCAGGTTGTCTTCCCACTAAGCTGTAGACCCAGGCCTCTGCGCACTCAGCTACAGAGCCTTGCCCCTTTCTTCGAAGTACAGATCACAAAAATACCACCATAAACATAGATCTAGATCCAATTATATCTTCCTTCTTTATTATTCATCCCTATATATACTATTACATTAAGGGATTACATCACTACATTACCATGGACCCAATACCATGGTTTCCAAAATACAAGGGACTATGGTCCAAAACCATTCAACTTTTGCAATATTATATGATTTTACAAAATGGGAGGGGTTTCGCTGTGAAGCCCCTATATTGTATGGTGATTTTATTGTGTGGTCCTCATTGTAATTCACTACTCTACTGAATGGTCAACTTTGCACTCCACGACATCCTTCCTACTGCACGCTCTATCCACAAAATTCGGATTCATTTCCCAAAATCTAGTCAAGTTGGGTTGCGCCCAACAGTGGTTAGTCTAGAAATCTTAGCTCTAATAACCTTAATATTATTCTCATCTCCACTAGTCAATGCAACATGACCAAAATTTGAATCCTCAAAATTGTAACTCAAAAGAAAATCATTAACCTTTATACATTTGGATTCATTTTGTTGTAATACCTTTGGTTCTTGATCATCTGATTTCTGTACATTATTTTTTGAACCTCTTTCACTAGGAAGATGAATATTTTATGGTTGAAATTCCTTATTTTGAAGGTCATTCCTTTTCTAAAATTCATTCCTCTTGTTCTTGCCCATTCTGGAAAAAATAAATTCAAATTTTTCCAACAAACCCCAAATCTACTACCCAGCGATCAAGTTGCACCTGAGATCCTCACTTTAATACCAAATATTGGAAACCTTTGAGAAATACTAGGGGGGGGTGGATTGAATCAGTGTATGATATATATATATACAATTTTTGCCAATTATTACTTCAATTATTGAATGACACATATGTTAGCAACAATTAATTAAACATGTGCATCACATAAGCATAACTGAAAATCATAAGCAGCAATATAAACCATAATAAATGCACTCAATTACATCATCACATATAAAACACAATATTTGAGGTGGAAACACTTCCGGGAGAAAAACCACACTTGTTGTTGCTACTCTGCTCTAAATTTCTAATAGTCAAGCAATTGGTCTTTTACATAGCTTGTTGACTCCCATCAGCATGGATACTCGACCTCATGTACAAAATTTGAGCACCCATCATTTGTCAGGCACGATACTACTGATCATCTTGGAAGACTCTTTTCTCTGTGAATCTATGGACTACCACCCACTGAAATCCACCATGATCAATCAATCATCGCACAACTGTGATTGGACTATCCAAATACCGTTGGATGAGAAATTGTTCCTTTCACTGAAGCTTCGAAATCACTGCTCCTCTCTCATGAAGTCATTGTTCGTCTACAACGATGCGGACCTCCTCTCATGTATTTTAAAACTAGATCGTAAGAAATTGTGCTCAACAAGAAATCAACTCTACATACATGGTCTCAGCAGTAAGATATCATCATCAAATAAAAATAAAACAAATGCACATTGAAACATGTGCTCTCCAATAGCAAACTGTGGCCACAATAAAACCGATACCAACATAAATCAAACCGTCACATCTAAATATAATTGTTGCATACTAAAATTAGAAACATAAAACACGAAGGCTATGAACCAAATGTAATAGCACCTCCTGCAAAAACAAGTGTGAGAGTCACTAACAAAATATACTCTAGCAGCATGCAAAATCTCTCCAACCAATATCTACACCAATAGCTGCAATTCTGATCTAATTTAAATCATGCTTCAAATCTGCTCACTATTTAGTCATTAATACTCATAGACTAAAACATCTATGATATACTTAAGGTAAAAAACATAATATCACTATTCAGCCTTCTCTCCACACATACACTCAACATCTATCACCATAAACAACCACAAAGCTCACAAGACAATAATATAAAACCTGTAGGGCGGAACTGAACTTGGGGCTAGGATCAAAGGTGCACAAATTGGACCAAATTAATCCACTAAGGCTGCTACTTGTGTGATAAATGCATTCACATCATTGGAGGACCTTTTTAAACCATTTCCGAACTTTTCAAACAATTTTGGAAGCCTCTAGGAATTTCCAAGCTAATTTCCTTTCGAACGATGCGAGGAATGCAAAGAAAATCTCATCAAATCCCTCAATCACATAAACGACACAATATCCATGTGACTGGGGCCTCCAGTCACTCCCATAGGCTTTCCTTCATGTGAATGGAGCCTTCCAGTCACTCCCACAAGCTTGGCTCCACGCAACTATGGCTAAGGAAGAGGAAAATCAACAATCCTTCATCTCAAGACCTCTGCTATCTATTGGATCCTAATCTCTAGCATTTGTACTAGCATCCATACCTTTGACATATATTCTAACACATGTGAAAGTGGATCAAACATGTATCCCAAGTTTCACTACCAAGTTTACATATAAGGGCCAACAAACAATGTTGGCAAGTGTGCCAATAAGTCCTCCAATCTCCAACAAACATCTAAACAAGTTGAAACACCTCTGACAGATCTGAAAACACCTTTGTAGCATCATCATCAACCATCACATCACTACAACAATTCATGTTCATAAGCATAGACATAAAGAACTAATGAAGAACTAGTTGATAACTCAACTAGTGTGCCATGAACCATATTTATCACATGTAGATTTGTGATGAGCCTAGGTATTGCAGCAAGAATGCTGCAAATCCCAGGGCTACCAGCTTTACTTATCAACCCAGGGTCCACAAAAACTTGGAGGTGATTGTGTTATATACACAAGTAGAAGTGAAGTTATTACCTGTTGTCACTGCTCATCTGGCAAGAGACCCCAGGGGTTCCAAGCCAGACTTCTATAGGGTTAGAAGAAGCTTGATTTTGATGGAAGGAGAGGAAACCTAGTCTATGGGAGAGCTAATCTACTACAGAAATGAAGAAAACAACATGAAAACCTAAATCACCATAACCTAATTAATCATAAAAACAGCTAGATTAAGCAGAATTGCTAAGAAACACTAATCTAGTGCTAACTATCAAAGTTGCAGGAGTAAAGCAGCAAAACTAGACTAAGGGGTCAGAAATTGAACTAGGCTAAGTCTACGTATAAGCAGGAGAAGTGGTGAGAGGTTAAAATGATGTAAAGAGGACATAATGAGCAACAACACATGAGGATTGTTGGATCCGGCAGGTGAAGGGTAAATGAACAGTTGAGATCGGACAGTAGGAGGGTACGTACGCAAATGGGCGGACATGGTGGACTACTAGGATGGACGGCTGGGATTATATCGTGGAGGCGATCAGCAGATGAACAACAGAGATTAGCCAAGCTAGTTGGCGATCAAGTGAAGCGGCAACTATCAAATCAAGAGACAGATCGACGGTGGAGAGTTCAAGGCGATAAAGCAATCGGGTGATGCGATAACCATCAAATCTGGCAGGTTAGATCGATGGTTGAGATTGGAGCATGAAAATAATCGTGCAGAAATGACGAGCGGGTTTGGAGGGCGGTAAGCAGTATCTCACGTGTCCTCAAAACCATAATTTGTATTTTGAAAATTCACACAAATAGCCTCCCTGACTGACACATAGCACGGGGAAACCACCCATCTCGTGTTCCCTCAGGAAGATAACATTCGGATAGAAATCCACGCGATACAGCACAAAGGCCGTCAGATCTAGCAATGTAGATCTATGGCAAAGGGGTGACCAAGCAGGCTGGTGAGCGGGTGCATGATAACCATTGGATCTGACAAGGCAGATCAACAGTGGGGATTTAAAAGGAAGAAAGTCAAACGTGAAAAGTGGATTGGGCAGCAATTGGTGGGTTTTGCGTGTGAAAGGAAATCGATGGATAAAAATCGTTTGAACGTGAATTAACAATTGTCACTGAGCATTTCAGGGTGAATGAGATTGATAGCATGGGAGATCTAGGAAGAGGGTTGAGGTCTAAATGACAGAAAGAGAGAGTGAAGGGGTGGATAATCATGAGAGGAATAGAGTGACAATGCAATGAATCTCAGTGATTGTGTTTAAACGACAAACCCTATGAAAAACAAAACCATGTGTTTTTGGGGTTTCTACAGGGTTTCTTCCTCACATCATGGTCCCGGAAGGAGGAGGTCAAGTCAAGACACCTGTGAGCATCTTGATGGATCTTTTATTTTCCAACCTACTAACTAAATGAGAGCATAAATGGAACAAACTGAAACACAACTACTGTGTTCTACCCTGCTTTAATGGACTACAATTATTTAAGTAGATGAACAGGAAACAAGAAACTACTTAAGTCAATGAGCAGGAAACCAAAAATATATGCTAAACCACTGTAATGAAAATGCATCTATTTAACCAAATGAACAATCAAACCATGCATCTATGCTAGTGTTGTAATGGGAATGAACTGCTTGAGTAAATGAACATAAAACATGAATCTATACTGTTGTTGTAATGACAATGCATCTGATTAAGCAAATGAACAGAAAGCGGGAAGCTATGTTACGTAATAATACAATCTAGAGGATCTTTGGTTGCTAGGGTCAAGCCCTAACCCACGAGCTTCAGCCCTTTGAGTTAACTCAATCATGGCTCAAATCAAAACCCATCTTCATTGTCAACGAACACTGTACTACATCAAACGGTTACAAGTCAAAAGGTCCGAATACTTGCTAACTGATTGACTGACTATTGGTTAACTGCCTAAAAAAACTAAGGTCCTAAGCCTTTCTATTTATACATCTAAAGTCTCACCGACTTCCCTCAAAATTAGGGAGGTACAACTCCCAACTTAATGGTGACTTGTCCTTTTACTTTCACTAGCTCGATTGCCTTCTAATAGGGAGGCTGCTTGTACTTCCACTTACTTGGCTGTCTTTTATTACTCCTGATTTGGTTGCGTGTACTTTCAGCTGATGGAGGGATATTTGAATGGATGGGTAGTAAATGAGGAGGATTTACCTCCTGTAATTCCTCTCCCTTGTCCCATTTGAGTTTTTACCAAGGTCTTTTACCATAGTTCCTTTCTTTTACCTTCTATCCATGCATTACATGCACATTATACCAGAAATCAAAATATCCAACTCTAACTCATCTCAGAAGAAAAAATAATCAAAAGTATGCAGTAGGTTGTGATAATAGTTGGTTTGACAAAGCTAGGAGGTGAATTAAGTCCAATTAAGTCCCACATAATTTCTTAATGATGAGATTCATCATCACCCCCTACTGAAAGTGTTTCTCATCCTCTGAGCAACGTAGTGGCTCTGGTAGCCTCTCTAACATCTCATGCTTCTGTTGTGGTCTTTTCTTCTTGTTTATAGTAGTCTTCTTTCCTTTCTCCTTCTCCCCACTAATATTTGTTTATCTTTAATATATGTGGCAGTGTTTCATCTCTTTTAGCATGCATGTATATTATCATTTCTTATTAGCCTAAACTTATCCTCAAAATGTGTACTTGCTTTCCCTTGGGAAGCAAGATATCTGAGTGTCAGCTGAGGATTATTTGCAATTAAATTATGGGTGCTGATTAAGGCCATGGGATTTTGATTGTTCAACTGCTTCTCTATCCCTAAATCCGCTTATCTCTTTTTTTTCTTGTTTCTTGTTCTTATTGGTTTCAATGCCTTCTTCCTCTTTTGTTTCAGCATCATGTTCCTTTGTATTAGTGTCTTCTTTATCCATCTCATCCCCATCTAGCTCTGAATCTGCTATTTCTTGTTTTGTCTCCTCCTTACTGATAGAAGGACTAACACCATAGATGAAGGTTTTGATGTCATCCCCTATTGGTAAGTCATTGAATATTGTCCATGTTATAGGGATCCTTAGGTCTTCGAGGGCATAGCCCTTTTAGAAGAAAATGGACACCTTTTTACTCACAATCCAACTACCTCTTAACCTTTACAACTTTTGACCAAATGATGCAGATGAGTGAGTGTGTAGGATTCTTACATGTGGCCTTAATACCATGGTGCAAGTGTCAAATATCATAGGTGTTGATGATGGTCATTCTTCTTCCTCCTTTGCTATCTGCTGATGGTTTCTTGACTGCAAATCTGATGTTGTTGCTATTGTGTAGCTCTTTCTTCCTCCTTTGTTGTTTACTGATGGTGTCTGTGGCTGCAGATCAAATGTCATTGTTGCTACAATATAGAGGGAGTAGGAGTTCGTGTGAAGGAAGGGATGATGGTAATGGATGAGGTGATGATGTGGAAAACATAATCTTCTCCTGAATTGAAGTAGTGAAGTGAAAAAACAATGGGATTTATGAAGGGATGCATGGTAAGGAGTGGGGGACATGAACATATGTGAGGCAGGACCCCCTTTGGATATTCTCTTTACTCCTCCATTGTCTTTCTCATCCTCCTGCAAACAACAATTATGTTTTTTTTCCTTTTTTTATTATATATTTTTTTTAAAACACCTAGTCTACCTCAGAGAGGTTTTCACCCTAGGTATATGCCCTGGGCGCCTCAAGGAAGGTTTTCACCCAGGGATCTTCTTTTTCTTTCCATTTTTCTCATCCTTGGGCTGCCTCATGGAGGTTTTCAACCCAAAGATGGGACCCAGGCACCTCATGGAGTTTTTCACCTGAATCCTTATTCTGTTTTTTCTTTATTTTTTCAGTGACCTGATGAGGGAGGAGCTGAAACTTGCTCCACCATCATCACTATCTTATTGATGTTGTCAATGAACTCTTTTTTAGATGAAGGCCTCTTATATAATTTCAATCTATGTCCATTAACTAGCAATGGAATGGCTTCTTCATATATAGTCCTGATTCGCACTGAACCATTGTCATGGCATCTTTCCACCACATATGGTCTGAGCCATCTTGTTCTCAACTTTCCCTTGAAGTCCTTGTACCTTGAATCATATAATAGTCCTAGTCTCCTTCTTGAAACAACTTCTCCTTAATGTGCTTGCCATGCCAGATCTTCCTCTGAAGATGAACTATCTTTGTATGAAGGAGGGCCTGCATTCTAAATTCATCTAGGCCATTCAAATGGAACAACCTTTCTTTTTTTGCATGACTAAGATCTAGATCTAGTTGGGCTGCCATCATCAATGTTTTATATTCAAATTCAATGGACATC
This sequence comes from Pinus tabuliformis, assembly GCA_031772625.1. NCBI lineage: Eukaryota > Viridiplantae > Streptophyta > Pinopsida > Pinales > Pinaceae > Pinus > Pinus tabuliformis. The sequence continues at coordinate 139,030,870 of CM062814.1, read as the reverse complement.
AAAGCCTTTTTCCTATAGACCAGCTCATAGGGTGTAAACCTAATGGTGGTCTTCCATGTTGTATTATAGGCCTAGGTGGCCTCAACTAGTCTCTCAACCCAGTCCTTTTTGCTGATGTTCACTACCTTGGTTAGGATGTTCTCCAGTGCTCTGTTGGTCACCTCCACTTGCCCATTAGCTTGTGGATGATAAGGAGTGGAGGTCCTATGTTTGATCCTGTGATGAGTGAGCAGTTCCTTAATCATGCTGGAGGTGAACTGGATTCCTTGGTCTATGACTAGTTCTCTAGAGTACCCAAATTTGTAGAATATGTTCTCCCTTAGGAACTCAGCCACCTTTTCTCTTGTTGCTGCCTTGATTGCTTTGCTTTCTGCCCACTTAGTCAGAAAATCAGTGCACATAATGATTGTTATAGACATATTTCGGCACTGCAACCCCAATCACATATGTCCATAAACCAAGGGATTCTAAACCCCTAAAAGTGTTGTTTCATACCCTAAAGGAACAAGGTCAGTTGATTACATCATTTCCCAGAAGTTCTCTCTAAAAAACTGCTTAGAACTAGTCAAAATTGGACCATACAAACTGCTCCATGTTGAGGGTGCAATGCATCTCACCTGTTACACATGGGGGGTGCGATTCATACTAAAAATCCCTTATGTAGGGTGCAATGAGTGAGAGAAGACAAATGGCAGAAGCAGTTTGCTAGGTGGAAACTCAAAAAATCTTCTAGAAACTCCTCATATGACACTTGCCTCTCTGAATTCGCCCAGGGATGAGTAAGAGATCATGAAATCTCCAAGTGAAACCAAGAACTATCAGTGAAATGACACTAATCAAAATCCCAGAAGCTGACTCACTAACCTGCAAACATCTATATATGGATCCCTCATCCTAGAGATCCAAAGGCTGGAATTTTGTAATTTGTAAGGAAGTGTTGTTGGTTTTCTCTTTGAGACATTGTATTGTTGGGTGATCTTTCTTTGAATGAGGTGAAGAGAGATTTCATGCTGGGAGGATGATGCTGGATCAGACAGCTTGGTTGTAATCCTCTCTTCTACTACTTCTATCAATAAAGCTATTTGAGTTTTCCTCCATATGTTTGTATATCTCTAAATCTTGTATTTGTATATGCATTTGTATGGTTAATGTACATTTGATCCTATATTGTTTATGGTTATAGATCTCTATGCTTTGATGGTATTTTACTACTTTGACTCTACAGGTGTTCTTTGAAGCGGGACAAGTGAGAAATGAGTGGCGAAAGCTCTATCAAAGGAGAGGAAACAAGCAAGGAGACTAGCGAAAGACTGAGGATGGGACTCTCTGCTTCTCTCTCATCTATCTCTCATAGAGGAAAACACAAGTAACTTTGGTTTGTTTGTTTCTAAGATAGCTACCTATCTTAGTGGGACTAGCAACTCTGAGTGGACACTAGTTTTCCTGATAACAAAATGGAGACTCCACTAGGGAGCGAATAGTTTGTTTGTTTTTTATTGTTTTTTGCTTAATAAACTACAGACGGAGCCTGAAGTTAAGCTAGCTAGCCTTGGAACTGCTTTTCCTATGCAACTGCAAAGTAGATCAACATTGCTTCAATCAATCTTTGGGTTGGTTTATGAACTGAACATCTGACATGCAAACATCCTAAGTGCCCTGGTGGTAGCTCAAATAACCTCAATAGATCAGCCCCTATACTTTGTGTTTACTGTCTATCATTAGCTCAGCCTAAATCCCTAAAATTAGCTGCAAGCTATGAGTGAAAACCAAGCTCAGTCTTGTCCTTGGACCATCGCATTGTCTCTCATTGGCAACCTAGATGCATCGCACCTCTCATGTGTTGCAGGTGAGATGCATCCCAGATACCCTATGTTACAGGTGCGATGATTGAGTAACACTATTTCTACCTCCAGATTTTGGTTTGTTCCTCATTGTCTTCAACTTTATTCAGTAATTTTGTTGTCTATGATCAGTACATCACTGTTGAAACCTTCCTCCTTTTACATTATTCAGCTTCCATTGATAAAGAATTGTGAATGGTTTTTATGCATTTTTCATCATTTACAATTCTCCTTTGCAAATAGTAGCTTAATCGAACCGTCACCTTTTGATTTGAAAGTGTCACAAGTGTTGTTTTTAGTCAAGAAAAAGAGTGTCGTAAAGTCTTCCTCTTTTAGATAGTTGATTACACTTTTACCATTGTACTTTATTTGAAATTATTAGTATTTTGAGTGTCGAAAGCAGTTTTAAATTCAAAATCACAAAGTGTCATCTTAGTCTTCCTTTTGTTTTGGAAGAGAAAATTGTTAGCAATGTCACTTTGAAAGAAGATAGTTTAGATCTGTACTTAGTTTTCTTTTTGTCATTCTCATATTAAGGAAACTGAAAAAACAAATACATGCATGTGCATTTGCATTTAGACTGCATGTGGTAATTGATTTACGAAAAGTGCATCTAGTGTGTGCTCTCTGCTCTATGTTGAAAGAATTTCATTCCTCTTTCCTTAGTAGCTAGGATTTTCATTGCTAAAAGAAAGTAAACAATTTTTTATCATCTTAGATTGCACATTTAGGAATTGTATATCTACATCACGTAGTGAACCTTAAAGGAAAACTTCTTAAGAAAGATCAATTATAAAATAAACCTCAATGAACATAAAAATGCTTTGGAACCTAATGCACATTATTTAGAAGTCTAGGCTAGAGATGTATTCCGGTGTCGTAAATTCTGGTAACTATCATTTTCATCGTAGGTTGGGTGATTCTTCCTCTTTGATTCGACAGGTGCAAGTACAGACTTGTGCTCCAACGTACCGTCAAGTATATATTAGGAGACCACAATAGGCTATATTCTTTATCCTTAGGAAGTCGTGTCTGCCGCCCTATCGATCACAATGCACTGAACACAGCATTCGGGAAGATTGACTGCCGTACAATAAAAAGTATTCTATAGTTTTGCGATTGGTTTGGTAATCCCTCTGTCTAGATTTCCAGAGTAGTCACTTTCATTCCTTTTCAGACTCCTTAAAAGAAAAGGTCCATCTGAGCACTTGGCACTTCAGGCTCATTAAAAATCGAAGGTGACTAGAGTCATCTTTAGTTTTTTCTCGAATCTTAAAAATTGAAAAAGAAAGTTGTGTCAAAGTGTCATAAAATTTATTTTAATCAGAATAATGTCACTATTCTCTCGTTGGTCTTAGGTTGAGAAAATGGAGTCCACCAATCAAGGATTTACCCTTTGGGGGAATCCTAGTCCTTTCTCTTCTTAGGGAGATGTTGGTGCTCCACACATGGCTATGTTGTCCCTTCCAGGACTCACAATTGGCCTGCCAGTATGGATTTTCTCGAACTTTTTCGTTCAAAACACCGTATTTCCTCAGCAATCAAATCAGAAACCAGATGATATTGAAGTTTCTCCCCCACCTTCTACTTCATTTGTTTCTCCCTTTCCTTCTTCCTCTTTGCTTGGTGAAACTAATAACACAAAAAAACAAGTAACTGAGAAGAAGAAGAAAGGGAAGGAGAAGAAGAAGAAGAAGCCAACGGCGAATGGGGGAAACCATGCATCGTCTAGCGAAAATCCACACACTGCACCTTCCAAACCTAAATCTCCATGTGTCATTTGTAAAGGAGACCACTATCATCAAGATTGTCCCTGCATCCCACGGATCCTGAGGGACTGGTCTCCCCGCTTGCACAATCTAGTGTCTTCAACCTCTAACAATCATGTTGAGAGCACACCATCAACTAGTGAAAACGAAGTCAATGGATGGAAAGGAAGATCTAAATTTCCTTGTAGGCTGTGTGAAGGCGATCATGCCCTCCACCGTAGTCCCTTCTTAGATGAAGCTAAAAGAGTATTGGATAACCATCCTGCTTCACCGTGGCGACTTCCACCTAGATACAAGAAACTCTTGCCAAGTCCATCGCTAGTTGAAAATCCAACTGACACACCTCTGTTGTTGGTCGAAGCATCTATCATTGACGATGAACCCTCTGAGTCCACACCAGACCAAAGTCAACAGGTCGAGACAACAGTTGACCTAGTCTTGTCTTTAGAAGGTCTACCTTCAGATGATACAGTCACCAAAGAGGATGAGAATGACACCGTTCAAATTCTTTTCATTAACACAAAATCTGATGAACATGGGGGCAATCTACATATTCCTTTACCACAGGAAGGAAGTTTGTCAGAGATTTATCCGGCCGTTTATTCGGTCCCTCCTCCAAGCAATCTAGTCGTTTCCTTCAATTGGAATCTACTAGGGAGACCCTGCCTACCATCTAATGTACCATTCCAAATCATAGTACAAGCTTACAGAATGATCATGGTTGGTACTATCATAGATGAAGGGGCTTCTGTGAGTATCCTTTCCTCAACTGCTTGGAAACTGATTGGTTCACCATCGCTTCTGCCTGAGATTCGAAATCTGACAGGCTTCAACAAAGGAACCAGTTGACCGTTAGGGATCCTTCCAAATTTGCCTATAACTTTGAGAAGGAAAACCATTCATCTAAATGTGATGGTAGTCCAAGGGCCTCTAGATTACAATCTACTCCTTGGGCATGACTACATTTACAGCATGGGAGCTATTGTTTCCTCACTCTTTCGAGTGATGTGTTTTCCACATGAAGGCTGAGTGGTCCACCTAGTTGACCAGCATTCATTCCCTGGTTCAAACACAGCTACTAGTCAAATGCCATCCCTAACTGGTCTTTTTTCACAAGGAATGTCTCATCAACCTCCAATCCACCCACCTGATGATCATGAGTGATTCGGTGATTGTGACTAAACCGAGGGGGCATGCACCCTGGTGTGCTTCAGTAGGAAAACCCCATAGAGAAGGTAGGTTTTCCGCATAGGATTTATTACTAGTCTAACGCCCCTGTCCATCTAGGAAAATGGGATAAGACTGGAAAAGGGTCCCACCATGATCACCTCTACTTCTCTTTATACCTGGGGGCATGCAAACCTTTTGCATACAAGTGAAAAACGACCTTTTATTTTCTTAGTTTATAGGCTCTTAACCCTTTAACCTCGTAGTTTGTTGTTCCTAGCTTGCATACAAAAGGCTCCGGAGAAAAGTTGCGCATGGGGAAAGCTCCCTAAAAAATGAACCACCTGATAAGAGACATCCCTATTATATGACTAGCACGAGCAGGTTTACGCAAAGTTCAAGCTCATTAAAAAATAAACCTAGCAATGAGCACATGTTCCCCCAGAGTTTAATCTCATTAAAAAATGAACCCACCTTCAGTAAATGATCTTTACGATCGCATAACTATCAGCTTTTGAACCTTGGTCATGTTCTTGCCATCACCTCCACTCTTTTTTAGCTAATCATACGCCCCCATTTGATTGTTTACCCTTTTGAGGAACAGCTATTACGAGTGATTCTATTAGCCACCTTCTTTACACTGCCCTGATTAAAAAAGTTCCAAACCTTACCTGGAACCAGTTGCTATCCAAAAACATCACTTGTTCCTCAAAAAAGAGTCTCCTTTAAGCTCTTTTCATCTGACTCATAAAATATGAAAATATTGTCGATCAAATGGCTTCTCCAACTCGTTAAAGTGATTGGAAGTGTCATCCCTCCTCTATATTTTAATATTTTTAGACCTAAGGGATCATTACACAAAAAAATCGAGTGCTTGTCTTGTTCGGCTCGTTAAAACTATCAAAAAGTCATCCCTTTCGTATTATTTTAAACGCTTTTAGACTTAAGGGATTATATTATGACAAAGGACTACTGGAGTTGCCTTCCATATCTTTTTAGACTCTCTAAAATTGAAAAGGACCGAGTTATCTTTGTCGTTAAACTCGTTAAAACAATAGCAACAAACTTGTCCATGCAGACAAGAATGAGTTTCACTGTCACTAGGCTCGTTAAAACATATCGACAGGTTTGCCCAAAGGGAAAATTATAGAACAAGCATATGTTATCCTCCTCAAGCTTGACAAAAATAAAGAGGTATTGGTTAGCAATGACTGAGGAAAAAGGGAAGAAAACTTGAATAACTTCATTGGTAGCAGGTCGCTCTTGAACATGACACTTTCACTCCATCACCATGATTGGGTCGAGTTGGGTTATTCCATTCACAGGTCATATCACCATTGGTCCTCTGTACCATCCATCTTGGGGTTAACACTACCAATCCATTTCAGTGTCGCCGATATGTTCAAGAGAAGTCGCTCAGAGAATTCACCAACCTAGCTAATACCTCATCCGTTGCAATACCTTAACGCTCCATTCTTTCATGACCACCACCCTAAACCTTGTATCATCAAATCGTTTTCACCTCCACAAAATCATTTGCTCCATTCCATGTCGTAGATGTGGGATTCATTAAGGCCCTCCTATGACAAGTCACTTCTTATCGACATCAACTCATTATCGAAGAAATTGACTTAGGAACAACCCTTTCAGTACTTTGAAGCTTGCATGCCTCAATGGCAAGTTTCTCACTTCTGGCAACAGGTTTACATCAATGGCCTTCGACCGAAATATTTTGCATGGTGTTCGACATCGACTCATGTATTCACACCATGTGAATTGTACTGCAATACCTTGAGGGTCATCATCATTATCAGTGATTCCTCGTGTGCCTATTAATAGCTTACATCATTGGCTGGTAATCAGGTGATGTCTTTCCATGTTTGACATCAGAACATCTTTTCAGATGGATCGACTTGTACTTCGGGCGAAGATTGAACGAGTTTGAAGACCCCAAATCTAGTTTCATCCATCCGAGCTGCGATATATTCAGGAAAATAAAAACATCAAATGTACATCATAGCTGCACAGATAATCATCCAAGCTAATGGATGATGGCTCTACCAGAATCATCAGTCTGCCACACAGACGATTGCCTGTCTTATGTACATGAAAATGAACTTATAAAGCTGAGCATGGGAATGCCCACCTCAGCTAGATCATGAAAATATATAATGTATTGTATTGTATCTTATTATAGGTCACCTTCCAGTTCGAAAAACCTCGGATCCTCATGATAAAGCATTTCACCCAACATCATAAGATTTATGACCTCATGCTTTAGGGGGAAACTATTATAGACATATTTGGGCACTACAACCCCAATCACATATGTCCATAAACCAAGGGCTTCTAAACCCCTAAAAGTGTTGTTTCATACCCTAAAGTAACAGGTTCAGCTGATTACATCATTTCCTAGAAGTTATCCCTAAAAAATTGCTCAGAACTGGTCAAAACTGGACCATACAAACTACTCCATGATGAGGGTGCAATGCATCTCACCTGTTACACATGGGGGGTGCGATGCATACTAAAAATCGCTTCTGTAGGGTGCGATGAGCGAGAGCAGACAAATGGTAGAAGCAGTTTGCTAGGTGGAAACTCAAAGAATATTATAGAAACTGCTCATATGACACTTGCCTCTCTGAATTCGGCCAGGGATGAGTAAGAGATCATGAAATCTCCAAGTGGAACCAAGAACTATCAGTGAAATGACACTAATCAAAATCCCAGAAGCTGACTCACTCTCCTTCAAACATCTATATATGGATCCCTCATCCTAGAGATCCAAAGGCTGGAATTTTGTAATTTGTAAGGAAGTGTTGTTGGTTTTCTCTTTGAGACATTGTATTATTGGGTGATCTTGCTTTGAATGAGGTGAAGAGGGAATTCATGCTGGGAGGATGATGCTGGATCAGACAGCTTGGTTGTAATCCTCTCTTCTACTACTTCTATCAATAAAGCTATTTGAGTTTTCCTCCATATGTTTGTATATCTCTAAATCTTGTATTTGTATATGCATTATTATGGTTAATGTACATTTGATCCTATATTTTTTATGGTTATAGATCTCTATGCTTTGATGGCATTTTGCTGCTTTGACTCTACAGGTGCTCTTTGAAGCGAGACAAGTTTGAAAGGAATGGCAAAACCTCTATCAAAGGAGAGAGGAAACAAGCAAGGAGACTAGCGAAAGACTGAGATTGGTACTCTCTACTTCTCTCTCATCTATATCTCATAAAGGAAAACATAAGTAACTTTGGTTTTTTTGTTTCTAAGATAGCTACCCATCTTCGTGAGACTAGTAGCTCTGAGTGGACACTAGTTTTCTCGATAAAAATCATGTGTTGTTTTTTCTTTGAAGGAGGGTTGATAGGCCCAATGAACTCAATGCCCCACTTGTCAAATGGCTCAAAAGTCACTTGAGGTTGTAGGGGAATTTCATCCCTTGGAGTCGGCTTTCCCATCCTCTGGCACCAATCACACTGACTAACATATTTCTTCGCATCCTCATGAAGAGTAGGCAAATAATAGCCTTCTTGCAACACCTTGAATGTTGTCCTTTTTGCTACAAAGTGACCTCACAAGGCCCATCATGATAGGTCAGAAGGATGTCAAAGACCTCCTCTTCCCTTACACATCTTCTCAAGATTTTATCTGGGCCAAGTTTGAACAGATTGTCCCCAATCCAAGTGAAGGGGGCACCTTTCTTGATTATCTTGCTTTTTTCTCTGGAGGGCAAGTTTGGTGGGAATTGTGCTGACACTATATAGTTTGCTATATCAGCAAACCATGGGAAGAGCACTGAAATAGAAAACAAATTATCATATGGGAATTGATCATCCACCATTCCTTCTTCACCTGTAGGAAGATTCATTTTAGATAGAAAGTCAGGAACAACATTTCCTTTACCACGCTTATCAACAATAGTTAAATCAAATTGTTGCAATAAAAGCAACCATCTGATGATTCTAGCATTTACAATTGGTTTGTTCATTAAATATTTAATTGCAGCATGATTAGTATGCACAAATTTCTGATAGCATGTAATGTAATGCCTAAACTTTTTCAATGAATGCACAACAGACACGAGTTCTTTTTCTGTCACAGTATAGTTTAGTTCAGCCTTTGACAGGTTTTTACTGGTAAAGTATATGGCATAAGGCAATTTCATTTCTACCTGTCCTAAGGCTGCTCCTATGGCTCTATGTGAGGCATCAACATGAATGTGAAAAGGGAGGGGCCAGTTTGGGCATCTAAGGATTGGTGCAGTGGTTACCTTATCCATTAAAATTTCCAAGGCCTCTTGACATCTCTTTGACCATATAAATTCAGAATATTTGGCCAATAACCCAAACAAAGGAGAGGCTAGATTGTTGAAGTCTTTTATGAATCTTCTATAATATCCAGCTAGCCCTAAGAAACTCCTAACATCTATTTGATTTTTGGGGGGAGGGACCCTTTGAATGATTGATACTTTGTTTGGGTCCACTTGCAGTCCTTGCTAAGATATTGAGTGACCTAGCACAATCGCTTCACTCATTAAGAATTCACATTTTTCTGGACTGAGGGACAAGTTCATCTCAATGCATTTGCATAATACTTTGCCTAATTTAGTCAGGGCCTCTTGGAAATCATGGCCATAAGGTGTAAAATCATCCATGTAGGTCTCCACAGTGTCATGAACTAATTCAGTAAAAATACTTAGGACTGCTCTCCGGAAAGTAGCAGGAGCATTGCACGGGCTGAAAGGAAGGACTCTATAGGAAAAAGTACCCCAAGGATAGGTGAAAGTGGTCTTATCCTGGTCTTATGGGCAGATTTTGATTTGGTTGTACCCACTAAATCCATCTAGAAAAGAAAAGAACTTCTTCCTTGCCAGGCCATCTAGCATTTGGTCAATGAAGGATAAGGGAAAGTGATCCTTCTTTGTGGCCTTGTTCAATTCCCTATAATCAACACAAATCCTCCACTTCCCATTTTTCTTGGGCATTAACACTAAAGGAGAGACCCACTCACTGTCAGAGATAGGGTAAATGAACCCTGCATCTGGCAGTTTCTGTGGTTCTTCTTTGATTATGTCTTTGAGGGTTGGATTCATTCTCCTTTGTGGTTGCATGACTGGCTTGCAACCTTCCTTGATGTATATGTGGTGAGTACACACCGAGGGGTGCACTCCCTTCATTTCCTTGTAGTTCCAAGCAAATGCTTCTAGGTTCTCCCTCAACAAGTTGCATAGTTGTTCCTCCTCAAAAGTAGAGAGAGATGGATTAATCTTCAAGGTTTTCTATGGCCCAAATTCTATGGTTTTGACTCAGAGTGGGTTGGAATCAGCCAAGCATAAGTCAATTTGGTGATTGTTCAGTGTTTCTTTTACTTCTTCTTCTAGGGGTAATGAACTAGGAGTTGGACTCTGGAGCAAGTATTCAATTAAATCGGCCTCATCTTTCTATCCTCCTCCTATGATGGCTTCCAAAGTAAACATTTTGGCAGAATAAATCTCATCTTCTTCCTCCTCCTCCAACCATAAGGGTAGGTCATTTTCTAGGGAGGGTTGAGCAGGAGGGTATAGGACTAATTATTTGGACATATGCACATTCTTGATAGTCATATTCCTAGCTCTGAACTAATGTAGGCATCAGCCATGGCCTCCCAAGGATGAGAGGGTAACCAACAAGCTTAGCCTTAGGCTGGAGAACTAGGAAATCTGCTTGGTACTCCCAGGAATCAATGGAGACCATCACATTCTCCACAATTCCCTCAGGGGTAACTGTGGAACAGTCTGCAAGTTGCAACATTGTTGTGGTCTTCCTTAATGACCCCTGGAGGTTAAGCTTGATCATGGTGTCCTTAGTCATCACATTAATGGCAGCCCCAAGATCAATCAGAGTGTGTGGGACAATGGTGTCATTGATGTGGACATCGACTACGGGTCTTCTAGGGTCTAAGTATTTTGGACATATTGCTAGCCCCAACATTAAGTCAGATAACTGCCAATGACATTAATGGTAGGGGCATCCCTTTTTCTTCTTCTTGGATGCTTAAAGCACTTCTTCTTAATCAATCTATTATAAATAGGCAGATCTTTGATTGCCTAGAGAAGCGGAATCTTTACACATAGGTTTTCCAATTCTTCCAAAAGTTCAGTTTATTCTGGGGTAGGCTGGTGTGGTTGGGCTAATCTTTTAGAAAAGGGTGGATTTCCTTTAAGGTTGCTTTCCTCTCTTTTTTCCTCAACCTCCTTATGTGGAGAGGGAGGTTGGTTATCTAGGAGATTTCTCCCAGATCTTAGGTTGATCTCTTGTATTTCAACATCATAAGCTTGGTATGATGTCTCTCCACCATATGTTTGTTGGCCTTGCCTATTGTTTGGGTTTGGATTTGGTTGGACAGGCATCTAGGGTTGCCTAGGTGGAGCAGAGTGCAAGAGTTGCGGTTGGGTAGGTGACGGAGGCAATAGAGCTAGAACATTGTTGAACCGGGGCCTTGTTAAGTTGTATTATTTTCTTTCCATGACTAACCTACGTAGTGAACCGGGGGTTAGAGGGGGGACGGAGCCCCCCCTTCGTTGTACCGATTGCGCAGCCGTGGGGTCATAGGGGGGTTTGAGGGGGGTGGGTAGCCCCCCTCTATGGGGTCTGGGGCAGTGCCCCGGGAGAAAAAAAAAAAAAAAAAAAAAAAGTGGACCCTATATTAGGTTGGGCGAACCTACCTATGGTTTTTGGTCCATGGTTTTGGACGCAATGGTTTTCGGTCCATGGTTTTGGACGTGATGGTTTTTGGTCCATGGTATTGGATGCTTCAGCATGTATAAATATGTAGTTTAACATTGAAAGGAACATAATGAAAAATCAAGTTGGTAGTCCCGGTTTTGGGATCTAGTGGGAAAATCTCTGTGTATATGTGTTTTATGTGCTATGCTCTCGCATTGTTTATTTCCTGTGTTTTAGAATTCGTATGCAGGTAATTTCTGTACGGTGTTAATATCTACATTTGGTATTAGAGATGTTTTGGCTTCAAGGGGACACCTTTTTTGCTGAGGGGTTTCGCTCGGGCCTATTCTAGACCATGTTTAGTGGGAAATCTATGAGATCGATTCTAGTGGTAAAAGAATACGGCGAGCAATGGAAAGATAGAGATCGAGAAATTTAATGGTCAGAGTTTTGAGTTGTGGAAACTCGATATGGAGGATCTATTGGTGGATAAAGATTAGTGAATCGCAGTAGATCCGGGCACTAAACCAATGGGAGTGACCGATGAAGAATGGAATAAGTTGGAATGGAAGGCAAAGAGCACAATATGATTATGTGTCTCAGATTCAGTATTGCTGAATGTATCAGGGGAAGCTACGGCGAAGGCTTTGTGGGACAAGTTAGGGACTTTGTACCAATCTAAGTCTCTGGTGAATAACCTGTTCTTGCAAAAAACGTTTTATAGCCTGAGGATGAAAGATGGAGACTTGGTGATAGAGCATCTGAAGGTGTTTAATACTGTGGTAAGTCAATTATCGTCTGTTGATATCAAAATTTCAGATGAGGATAAGTGCATTAGTTTGTTGTGTTCTCTACCAGATTCATGGGATATTCTTGTTATTGCAATAGGTAGCAACGCAACTGCCTTGCAGTTTGATGAAATAGTCTCATCCTTACTGACAGAGGAGATGAATAGAAAAATATGGAGAACCAGAATGGTGATGCCTTGTCTGTACAAGGACGGTCCTAGAATAGAAACAAAAATAAGTCATCTAGCCGGAGATCTAAATCTAGAGGGAGATCTAAATCTCCAGGCAAACCTGTAAAGGTGGTGTGCTAGAAATTTGGAAAGGAAGCACTACAAAAGGGACTGTAAATCTAAAGCTCCTGACAAAGGAAAGGGATCTGATGATGCTCCTTTTGTAGAGGCAAAAACCACCTTATATGAAGGTGGGGATGTGTACTTGGCTTCTTCAAGTGCACATGTAGATCATGAGGCATGGTTGATTGACTCAGGTGCATCCTTTCACTTCACTCCCCGTAGAGCGTGGTTCTGCGAGCATCAGAAATATGATGGTGGTGATGTCTTCTTAGGGGATGATAGGAAGGATAGAATCGTTGGTCGTGGAAAAGTAAAGTAGAAGTTGCAAGGTGGAAGGGTTAGACCACTTCTGGGTGTTCTACATATTCCTGCATTAGCTAGAAATCTGGTTTCTGTAAGTAAGTTGGATGATGCAGGTGTAAAAATAGCGTTTGGGAAGGATACCTGAAAGATGGTTCGAGGAGCACTAGTATTGATGTGGGGAGTTCAGACTGGAACTCTATACAAGCTGCAAGGTAGCACTGTTATTGAAGGGTGCAATAGTTCTGTGGTTCCTGAAAGTGGAGCAGAAAATCTAGTGGTCTCTGGAGAGAAGACCATGTTGTGGCATCAAAGACTTGGACATATTGGAGAGAAGGGCCTTCAAATACTTCATGGTAAAGGTATGGTAGAAGGTATGAGTAATAGCTTTCTGGATTTTGATTTCTGCGAAAATTGTGTATATGGGAAGCAGAATCAGGTGAGTTTCCCCTCTGGTGGTAAGAGGGCGAAATAGATATTAGAGCTTGTCACAGTGATGTGTTTGGACCTGTGAAGGTTCCATCACTGGGTAACCCTATGTACTATGTATCATTTATAGATGATTTCTCAAGGAATACATGGATATATTTCCTTAAAAAGAAATTTGAAGTCTTTGACAACTTTAAAGAATTTAAGGCTCTAGTGGAAAACTAGACAGAGAAGAAGATAAATGTGCTGAGGATAGATAACAATGGAGAGTTTTGTGGTAAGGAATTTGAAGAATTTTGTAAGAAGTGTGGTATAGCATGGCAGAAAACTACTCCATATACACCTCAACAAAATGGAGTTGCATAAATAATGAACAAGACGTTGATGGAGAGGGCAAGAAGCATGTTCAGTGGTGCCGGGTTAGGATAGGAATTCTGGGCAGAGGCGGTGGAGACAGCATGTTACCTGGTCAACAGATCACCTTCATCAACATGGAGGATTAGACTCCACAAGAGGCATGGACTGGTAAGAAACCCTCTCTTTCACATCTTAGGGTATTTGGATGTGATGCATATGCACATGTTCCAAAGGAGAAATGAACCAAGTTGGATAGTAAAACTGAAAAGTGCATCTTTATTGGGTATAAGGATTGTTTAAAGGGTTATAAGCTTTGGAACCCAACAACAAGGAAGGTTGTGTACAGTCGACATGTGGTGTTAAGAGAGGTGAAAGATGTTATTAAACATGAAGTCCAACCAAGGTAACCTGATAAGATAGAGTTTGAGATAAAAGAGGAAGAATCAGACTCTATACCAGAGGATGAATCAGAAGATGAAGAGCCGCAAACTCCGGGTGTAAGAAGATCAGTTTGAGAAAGAAAGTAGCCAGAAAGGTATAGTCCATTTGCTTTCTGTTCAAATTTTTCTTTATCTGTTACTGATGATGATCCAAAAACTATGAAGGAAGCAGTAGATTCAGAGGATGGAAAAATCTGGAAAGAGGCCATGGTTGATGAAATGGAATCTTTGCACAAAAATGAGGCTTGGGAGCTAGTGGAGTTGCCAGCTGGAAGGAAACCCATTGGCAGCAAATGGGTGTTCAAGAAGAAGACAAATGCAAAAGGAAAGGTGGAGAAATACAAAGCTAGGTTGGTAGCAAAAGTTTATTCCAGGTGCTGGGAATTGAATTTGGTGATTTTTTTCTCCTGTTGCCAAGGTAACTTCTATTAGATTACTTTTATTTGTTGTTGTTGCTTTTGATTTTGAGGTAGAATAGATGGATGTGAAGACAACATTTCTTCACAGGGATCTGGAAGAGGAGATCTACACGAAGCAACCTAAAGGCTTTGTCCTGAAGGGTAAGAAAGAACTGGCATGCAAGTTAAAGAAGTCTCTGTATGGGTTAAAACAGTCACCAAGAATGTGGTATCAGAAATTTGATACATTTATACGGGGACTTGGCTTCACCAAAAGCAAAGCAGATCACTGCGTGTATTTTAAATTAATTGGTGACCATGTTATTTTTCTGGTCTTGTATGTGGATGATATGTTGCTGGTTGGAAATGACAAAGAAATTATCCAGGATTTGAAGACCCAATTGTCCTCCAAATTCGACATGAATGATATTGGTGCTGCAAACTATATTTGGGCATGGAAATTAAAAAACATCAGGCAAAGAGGAAGCTCTGGTTAAACCAGAGGAAGTATGTCGAGACAATATTGCAGAGATTTAATATGCAGGATAGTAAATTAGTGAAGCTTCCTATTCCTATAGGTGTAAAGCTATCTGCTGAACAGTGTCCCAAGACACAAGAAAAGGAAGAGTATATGTCCCGTGTTCCATATGCAAGTGCAGTCGATAGCCTGATGTATGCAATTTTCTGTACTAGACTAGACATTGCACATGCAGTGGGAGTATTGAGCAGGTTTATGTCAAAACTAGGGAAGGAGCATTGGACAACAGTGAAACGGGTTTTCAAGTATTTGCATGGCACTAGTGATTATGGTTTGTGCTACCAAGGAAGACCAGGTTTGGACAGAGTTTTGGATATCCATGGCTTTGTTGATGCAGACTAGGCTGGAGATTTGGATCATAGAAGATCTACAAGTAAGTATGTGTTTAACCTATTTGGAGGAGCATTCAGTTGGATGAGTAAGAAACAATCTGTAGTGGCACTATCAACTACAGAGGAAGAATACATGGCAGCCACTCGTGCAAGCAAGGAAGCAGTTTGGTTGCAGAGATTGTGTTCAAGTATTAGGTTAATACAGGGAGATATAAGGATAGACTGTGACAGCCAAAGTGCAATTTTCTTGGCAAAGAACCCTACTTATCATTCAAAGAGAAAGCACATTGATGTTTAGTATCACTTTTTGAGGGATATGATAGAAGACAAAAAGATGTTGCTGGTAAACGTGGACACTTTGAAGAATACTATAGAGGCATTGACAAAATCTATGAGCTCTGAGAAGTTCTCCTAGTGTGGAGAAACAATGGGCATTTTAGGGCTGGAAAAATGACTAAGCTCTCCTGTGGCCCCCTGTGGAAAGAAAACAACAAGTGGGAGAATGTTGGGTTGTGTTATATTCTTTCCATGACTAACTTACGTAGTGAATCGGGGGGTTAGAAGGGGGGCGAAGACCCCCCTTCGTTGCACTGATTGTGCAACGAGGGGGTCACAATAGTGGTGGTAGCCCTCCCTATCCGAGGGGTTTGAGGGGGGTGGGTAGCCCCCCTCTACAGGGTCTAGGGCAATGCCTCGGGAAAAAACTTTTTGGACCCTATTTTAGGTTGGGCAAACCTACCTATGGTTCTCAGTCCATGGTTTTAGATGCAATGGTTTTTGGTCCATGGTTTTGGGCGTGATGGCTTTCGATCCATGGTATTAGATGCTTCAGCATGTATAAATATGTATTGTAACATTGAAAGGAACATAATGAAAAATAAGATGGTAGTCCCGGTTTTGGGATCCAGTGGGAAAATCTCTGTGTATATGTGTTTTATGTGTTATGCTCTCGCATTGTTTATTTTCTATGTTTTAGAATTTGTATGCAGGTAATTTCGATATGGGGTTAAAACCTACACACCCATGGGGTGGGGTATTCCACTGATGTTGTGGCTAATTGTAAGGTTGAAATGACTGGTTGGGTGGCTGGGAATGATATTGTGGCTGGGAATGATATTGAGATGCATAGGACCAAGGAGGGGTTGTAGACCAGGAAGGATTGGCAGGGGGTCCCCAAGAAGGTGTAGTTATATTTTGGTTGGGTCTGTAATATGCATGGGATGATCTTTTCATACCCTGCTGGTATGGTCTAGGCCCAGGAGGTCTCCTTTGGTTAATGTAGCAAAGCTACTCAGTGACCCCTTCAACTCTTTGATATACTGCTTTGAGTCCAGGCAAGGAAGACCACTTATCTGTGGAGTGGTTTTCTTCACAGATTGAGAAAATCTCAATACAGTTCAATGGGAATTCATTCCTAGGATGCCTTCTAGTGCACCTAGGACAAAATATGGCCAGGGCTATCTCTACTTCCTCTTGCTTTCTTCTAATATTCATGGTATCCAATTGTAAGGCAAGGGTTTGCAACATCTCACTTTTGAAGTCCTCCAGCATATTTCCAATTTCACCCTTGATGGATGAGTTGGAGGACGATGTACTGGCCATTGGTTGACTAATTCTACCCTTGTTTCTGGTTGCCCTAGAATGGTTTCTAAAGACAGTCTTAATGTCCTCATAGGGTAGTTGGTAGATATCTCCTCCTGATAACATATGTAAGGTGTCTAGGATATCCTCCCTCACTCCTCTAAGCAGGACCAGCTTCAGTGACTCAAGGTCAAGTGTGCACCTGGCCCTTTTGTAACTGAGTTGGAATCTCTCTTTGTAGTCTTCTAGGGATTCATCATCGCCTATGATCATCCTGAAAATTTCATCTTTAGTGTCCTTTGACCTACAGTAATCCCTATATTTTTTGTTAGAGGGCTGGTGCATCTAATCCCAAGTTGTTATACTATCTCCAAGTAAACCCATGAACCAGTCTAATGGTACCTCCTTCAGGGTAGATGGAATAGTTTCAACTTCTACTCATCATCTGTGTAGTCATAGGTTCAGCAGACAACAGAAAACTCAAATAGGAAAGTGTCAGGGTCCTCTATAGTCAAGCCATGGAAATGAGGTAGAGTAGAGGGGCTTATGTTCTTCATTTTGGTGTCCCCATTGGTTTCCCCAATGGGTAAGGCACTCCTAATTCTCCCTCTATCTCCTCTATCATTTAAGTGTTCAGTCATTAGCTCATACGAATGGGGTCTTCCTCTTCTTCTTCTTCCCCTATAGGTTCCTGAAATTTCTCACTTAAAGGGGTTTCCAATTCACCGTCAGTGAAGAAGAAATAAGGTTGACTGTTGGATGAGGTGGGGATGTTTGGAAAGAATTTACCTAAAGTATCCCTAATCCTACGAGGCATGAAAGGAAATTTTTTTGGGTTTTTGTGAGATTTTTCTTGATATTTGGGAAGTAATTGCAGAAATGAAATTGCTGATTAAATGAAAAACAACTAACAGAATGGAAACTACTTGCAGAATGAAATTGTTGAATTGAATGAAAACCACTAACAACAGGAAACTACTTGCTATATTTTTGAATGAAATACTACTGACAGAAAGAGAACTACTTACTGAATTGAAATTGTTGGATGAAACTAGACTAACTTGCAGAATGGAAAGGAAAGCAGATAAATGACAAAATGAAAGAAAGAAACTAGATTAATTTTGCAGAAATAAACTAATGGAGGAAAGTTGGAGACTAGAAAATAGAAGAAAAGAGTAGTAAGCACTACTACTCTGACACCTCCCTAGCAATGGTGCCAAAAAGTGATGAGCCTAGGTATTGCAACAATAATGCTACAACTCCCAGGGCTACTAGCTTTATTTATCAACCTGGGATTTGTACAAACTTGGAGGTGACTGTGCTATATACACAAGTAGAAGTGAAGGTACTTCCTGTTGTCACTGCTCATTTGGCAAGAGACTCCAGTGGTTCCAAGCCAAACTTATATAGGGTCAGAAGAAGCTTGATTTTGATGGAAGGAGAGCAAACCTAGTCTAGGGGAGAGCTAATATACTGCAGAAATGAAGAAAACAACATGCAAACCTAAATCACCATAACCTAATTAATCATGAAAATAGCTAGACTAAGAAGGATTGCTAAGAAACACTAATCTAATGCTAACTATCTAAGTTGCAAGAGTAAAGTAGCAAAACTGACTAAGGGGTCAGAAATGGAACTAGGCTAAGTCTGCGTATAAGCGGGAGAAGTGGTCAGAGGTCAAAATAGTGGAAAGAGGACGTAATGAGCAACAATGCATGAGGACCATTGGATCAAGCGGGAAGGATAAATGAATGGTTGAGATCAGACAGTAGGAGGGTATGTAGGCAAATAGGCAAACATGGTGGACTACCAGGATGGACGGTTGGGATTATATCGTGGAGGCAATCGGTAGATGAACGGAGGACATCGGCCAAGCCAGTTGGTGATCGAGTGAAGCGACAGCTGTCAGATCAAGAGACATATCAATGGTGGAGAGTTCAAGGTAATAAAGCAATTGGGTGATGCAACAACCATCAAATATGGTAGGGCATATCGACAAACGAGATTGGAGCGCAAAAAGAAACATGTGGAAATGACGAGCAGGTTTGGAGGGCAATAAGCAGTATCTCACGTGCCCTCAAAACTATAAGTTGTATTTTGAAAATTCACACGATTAGCCCCCCTCGCTGACACATATCATGGGAAAAGCACCCATATTGTGTGCCCTCGGGCGAATAACATTCGGACAAAAATCCACCCGATATGGCATGAAGCCCGTTGGATCTAGCAAAGTAGATCTACGGCGGAGAGGTGACCAAGCAGGTTGGTGAGCAGGTGTGTGATAACTGTCAGATCTGACAAGGCAGATCAACAGTGGGGATTTAAAAGGTAGAAAGTCAAACGTGAAAAGTGGATTGGGTAGCAATTAGTGGGTTTTGCGTGTGAAAGGTAATTGACGATTAAAAACCGTTTGAACGTGAATTAACAGCTCTCGCTAAGCATTTCAGGCTGAAGGACATTGACAACATGGGAGATCTAGGAAGAGGGTGGAGGTCTAAATGATAGAAATAGAGAGTGAACGGGGTGGATAATCGTGAGAGGAATAGACTGACAATGCAATGAATCTCAGTGACTATGTTTAAACGACAAACCCTATGAAAACCAAAACTCTATGTTTTTGGGGTTGCTACAGGGTTCCTTCCTCACATCATGGTCCCAGAGGGAGGAGGTGAGGCCGAGACACTTATGAGCATCCTGATGGATATTTCTTTGCTAACCTACTGATTAAATGAGAGCATAAATGGAACAAATTGAAACACAACTACTCTATTCTACCCTGTTGTAATGGACTACAACTATTCAAGCAGATGAACAGGAAACAAGAAACTATTGAATTCAAAGAGCAGGAAACCAAAAATATGTGTTGAACTACTGTAATGAAAACACATATATTTAACCAAATGAACAATCAAACCATACATCTATGCTAGTGTTGTAATGGGAATGAACTGCTTGAGTAAATGAACAGAAAACATGAATCTATATTGTTGTTGTAATGAGAATGCATCTGATTAAGAAAATGAACAAAAATTAGGAAGCTATGCTACTTAACAATACAATCCAAAGGAGCTTTGGCTACTAGGGTTGGGCCCTAACCCAAGAGCTTTAGCCCTCTGAGTTAACTCAGTGCTGGCTCAAATCAAAACTCATATTCATTGTCAAAGAACATTGTATTAAATCAAACTATTACAAGTCAAAAGGTCTGAATACTTTCTAACTGCCTGACTGACTATTGGTTAACTAACTAAAAAAATTGAGGTCCTAAGCCTCTCTATTTATATAACTGAAGTCTCAACGACTTCCCTCAAAATTATGGAGGTACAACTCCCAACTTAATGGTGACTTGTCCTTTCACTTTCACTAGCTCGGCTGCTTTCTAGTAGGGAGGTTGCTTGTACTTCCACTTGCTTAGTTGTCTTTTAGTACTCCTGATTTGGCTGCATGTACTTTCAGCTGATGGAGGGGTATTCAAATGGATGGGCAATAAATGAGGAGGATTTACCTCCTGTGATTCCTCTCCTTTTTCCCATTTGAGTTTTTACCAAGGTTGTTTACCATAGTTCCTTGCTTTTACCTTTTATCCCTGCATTACATGCACATTAGACCACAAAGCAAAATATCCAACTTTAACTCATCTCAGAAGCAAAATATAATCAAAAGTATGCAATAGGTTGTGAGAAAATTTGGTTTGACTAAGCTAAGAGGTGAATTAAGGCCTATTAAGGCCCACATAATTACTCAATGGTGAGACTCATCAATTTGCATGATCAACATGTAGCAACATCCTCTACATGTAGCAGCACCATCCAATTATCTTTCAACATCAACAAACCATCATGACATGTCTATCAATGCACATTCCAACTCCTCCAAGACCATCATGATACAATCAAGCTCCATCAATGACATCATCTTATCAACATCAATGGAAACACATGCCAACACAAGCCAACATGAGTGACATCATACTATTGACATCAATGCCAACACAATAAACCCAATGTCAACTCAACTAGCACCATCATGACCATGTTGATATCAATCCAAATTCTACAATGCCGACAACAAATCAGATTGTAGTATTCATAAAGGAGAAGATAGTTTAGTTGATGCCACAAGTATGATAGATGATAGCAGTAGCAAAAGCAATAAGAAAGAGATCCATCAACACAACCAATAGTCAAATATGGAGCACATGGAAGATAATCCAAAGGTTATGCCAAAGAGAAAACCAAGAAGATCATTTTCACCTTTGGGTAATGTGAGATGCTACAATTTCCAGAAGCTTTGACATATTACAGCAAATTATATAACCATGTAGTAGGACAAGTAGTGGTATAATAGGCCCCATCAAGCAAACAATCAAGGAAGACAACCTCCTTCTTGAAATTCATCCAAAATCAGGTATAATGCTCATCTTAACAATTATGTCTACTCATGCAATGATTTTGGCCATAAGTCTATTGAATGCAGGTTGTATGCAATGAGGAGTAAAAGGAAGATCAAGAGATTTGAATATTTTCCTCCATTTCTTGGTCATATCATATACTACATATGTGATAATATTGGTCATATGGCCAAGTTATGCAAGAATCCAAGACACTTAAGGCCACCTAATCAAAGAATGAAGAATATGCAAAGTAGGCCAAACAAGAGGGAAGTTGGACATCGTTATGCAAGAGATAAACTACTCAAAGTTTGGAGGAAGAATGAGTAGCAAGACTCTGTAAGAAGAAACTGAGGTTCACATGTCCTGAGGAGGAGCTATGGAGCATCATGGTTTCTCATGTAGAATAATTTATGGTGTTTTCATAGCTAGTGAAGTGTGTGTGAATAGATCTATTCGTTGAGGAGTTGTTTATTATGCATGAAATTAGGATGTGATGTTGTTGATTCTGATGATTTCATGATTATGGATTTTCTTTTTACTACTAATGTTGTGTTTTATAAAGTTGTTGTGATCAGATTATGATAGAGGATTTGTGATGTGAGCTTGAGCACAAATTTCTCGAGGGAAGTTTGATAAAATGTGATGGAACATGTTCACAGGGAGCACTTTATATGCTTCCCATATTTTGATGGTTTTGATGGCATCATGGTTCCTTGGAGGAGTTTACTATATGTTCCATGCTATGTGCTTGTCTGACATGAGGTTGTTGCAGAATCTTGAAACTTAGTTGTGCATGGATTATACGTTGCCTATATCAGTTGACAGGCAGTTCTATTATATTATTCATTTTGGGTTGATGATGCCATGAATGTGTTGGTGCCATGGAGATTAGTATGATGTTGGTGTATGGTTATAGCTTCTTGCATTCATGCATTACATATTTGAAACTTATATGCAGAAAAACTAGAAGTTGTTAATGATGGATGTTTTACATGTTGTTGTTGTTGTTACATATGATGGTTTCTTCATGCTCACTTGTCATAGGCTACTTACTCATGTTGTTGATGATTTTTCATGATGTTGCATAGACACATTTGATGATAGAGTTATCCTCACTGGTTGTTGATTTGAAATCTAATGTTGGAGCTTGTGTTCTTGTCAGAATATGGTCTCAAGTTTCAACTATATAGTTCATGATGCTTATATTTATGAGGATGTTTTCCTGATGTGATATTATTGTTATCACTACATCGTTATATGGTTGTTGTTTCTACCAATTCAGTTTAAATTTTAGATATTCATGCTACATATGATGATTATTGTTACTGCTATGTTTTTTTATAGAGAGCTTATATATTGGGCTGATTTGTGTGCTATATTTCTGATTCATGGTGTTGCCATATGTTGTTGGTTCATGATGCTGTTGATACATTCTATTGTTGGGCCACTATACATTTTTATGTATTGTTGAGTACTACTGCTGATATATTGATTACATGGTTACTGATTTGGAGAGGTTGATACATGCCTCTTATGTGATTCATAATTATATTACATGTCATGTATTTGTTTGTATCATGCATAAAGGTGAGCCATGACAGTTGGCATACATTATGGTGAGTGTTCGTTTTAGCCATGTATGAGGCTTTTGATGTCATTCTTCAATGATATATTCTATTGATGAAGCCTTGTATTATGATCATGAAATCGTGTACTCTTATTGTAAATCATTTGGTCTTGGTCTTAGAATCACGATCCATGAATGGTATGTCATGTATAATGAGTTATGAGAGTTGCTTCATCTATGTATGGGTTTTTAGTGTTCTTGGTACAACCATGTATTTCATGTGAGTCATGGCTCAACCATATATGGGCCTATGTTGTCATTGTAAAGTCATTATTATCATTCTTATAGCCATGTAATAAGTCTATGAAGTCCTGTAACTTACTATATATCATTGGGTCATAGTCATTAATCCATGTCGAATAGCCCCTTGCATATGGCAAGGAGGCAATGGCACTGATATAGGTCAGTATTTAATCAGCCATTGAGGTGTTTGTGTTCAATGGAGTTTGGATGGTCATGATGTTATGACCTTCTCATTATATATTTGTTGCTACCAGGTTTTCTTCAGAGAGTTTATTGCTGCCCATTTAGTTAGGAGAGAGATGTTGCTTCCAGATAGTCATTTCTATTGTTGATTATGAACCTTCTATTGTTGGATAGTACAGTACGGAGATGAAAATATGAGATGTAGAGACTATATATGTTTTTTTTTCATGATCTTATTGGATATATGATGTTTGTACTATGGAGTTTATCACAGATGTTGCTACTATTTGGTCATATTATGTTGTGGTTGCTATGGGTTGGTGAAATGATCTGTTTCTACTATATGAAATTGATTTTGTTACTGATAGGAGATGTATATTCCTGCTCTAATGTATTTTTGATTGGGTGTAGCTTGTGTTTATGTGGATCTTACTACACATATTTTTATGCTATGTGGAGGAGTGTTGTTGTTATTTTCATCTTTTAGTCTTGCATTCCATTGTTCATCACCTACATTTGATATTGAGTGGAGTTTCTATTTTTGTTGATGGAGCCCATTACATAAAGAGGATCATATAGAATTTTTCCTTGACATGTTTATCCATTTTCCATATAATGGGGCCCATCAATATGTATATTTTTAGGTTCATTGTGTTATCCTCTAGCCCTTAAAACTCTCCTTTTCTCACATTAATTCACATTTTTAGCCATAATATGCTTAGTAGGGACACTAAAGGGTGTTGTTCATATCGCATGGCATAATCTGATTAATTTGAAAGAAAAAGAAGCATTTTTGGAGATATTTACTATGCATGGGCTTGATGGAGACAACTAGAGAGAATATAGGAGACTTGTCCACCTCATTAACTCTCCAACTCATGTTGAGATCACAAAATATTCACCAATAGCTCGAATTCACTAGTAGCCAAGGAACTCCAAGTCCATGTGAATACCAAGGGTAACTAGATCCACAAATCTCAATATTTTGGAGGGAGTCACTCCTCATTCCAAGGGAGTTGCGTTCAACTACTTTTGTATAAATAAACCAGCCAAAAGGCTCACTAGGATTTGAATTTTTGTTGCAGCTAGGAATAACTACTGAGAGCTTAGTACTTGACATTGTTATACTCATTTTTCATATGATGTATGTGAATCTTATTTTTTGATAATGGACATTTCACTATTGGTCTGAATCTTAGATAGTTTTGGAGGGTTGAAACCCTTGGGTTTGGGCCCAACCCAGAGGCTTTTGTCCCTCTCTTGTATTTCTTCCCTATTCCTACTCAGGTTATTGCAATGCTTTTCTTGTTTCAGTAGATGTTATATTACAAAACTTGTAGTTGCAGGTTTTCCTATCACCTCTGTTGTTGGAAGAGTGATTGGGAGATCTACAAAAACAACCCAAAAATATTTATTTATGATTTCTTGTAAATTGTTAAGTATTGGATTGCAATATTTCTACATGTTTAGCTTATGTAACTTAGAAGTTAGTAGCATTGGTTTGGAAATTAGAATTGTTTTGTAGGTTAGAATATATTTCAATAAAATTCAAGTCATACTTTTCGTTTTAATTTACTTTGTTGTAATAATGATCATTTGATGCATGTGTTTGATTGGTTTGTAGGGATTGTGTTGACCTTCAGTGGTGGGAACACCTTTCTACATCCACCTAAGCCACTCCATCTCTCTTCTAGACATCTCTCATTGCTTCCAATATTTTCCACCAAGACCACTCTGTTAAGATAGTTGGAGGACATCATGAGCACAAAATTTCGTGCAAGTTAGACTTACAAGAGGTACTAGGCTTGGCTAAGGGGATTTCACAACCTTCATTAACCTTGTTCCAAACTCACCCACCTTTTTTAGCCTTCAAGACACCATTTATGTCCTTAAAAATATCTCATACCCTCCTCCTATAGCAAAACAGGCCCTCCTGTAGCAATACAAAGCCTCCTATAGCAAACCTGTAGCCTCATTTTCTTCAGCCAAATTTGTTCCATATTTTGGCCCTTGAGTATTGAAGTTCAATAATGGCCCAAAAGACTTGATTTCATGATTAGGGAAGAGTATAAGACCACTCCAACCCCATCCTTTCCTCGCTACACCCATAGGACAACAAATAGAATTAGAATTAGCATTTTTTAATTGTGATGAAAGTTGAATTTATCATTTTCAAGCAAGTTGCCAATAGATAATTGATTCATGTAAGTATGTTGTTAATTTGATTAAGAATAAAAACATAATAGCATGGTTTACTTCTTGCAACTAGATTAGGTATTTCCCAATTTGTGCAATTTCAATTCAGCATTTACATTGAAAGGTTCACCTTTTCATTTCTATAGAATCATGTTCATCTCCTTGCAATTATGACATGCTTTTCTCTTTATAGTTAGTTGAAGGAGTGGTATTTTAACACCTTGATTTGATTTCATTATTGAGGGTGACATGAGTAGAACCTAACCTATTGTGTATATAGCACCGTCACCTCTAAGTTTGTACGAACACAGGGTTGATAATTTAAGTTGATAAGCCCTTTGGAGTTACAACATCCTTGGTGCAATAGTGGGGCTCATCACTTTTTTATGTCATTGTCAGGGAGGTGTCTAAGTAGTTTTTGTTTCTTTTTAAGAGTTTCTTATTTTATTTTATGTTTTGCATCAGTCTTATTATTTTGAAAAAAAGTTAAATTTTAAAAAGGAACTAGTTATTTCATGCCTCATAGGAGTAGAGATAACCAAGGGAAATTCTTATCAAAAACCCAACCCCCTTAAGAAGTCAGCCTTTGTTCTTCTTGGGTGATTGTGAACTTCCCTCTCTGACTACAGGGGAGCTAGAAAACCCTCTAGGTGAGCAACCTGAAAAGTTTTAGGAACCTATAGGAGAAGAAGAACCTATCTCACCTACCCACACCATAGTTGAAAACAAGAACAATGAGATTTTCCCTATTAGAGAAAGTAATGGAGAGGCCAAAATGAAGAATATAAGCCCTGATTCCCTTCCACATTTTCATGGATTAACCTCTAAGGATCCTGACACCTTCATGTTTAAGTTTTTTATTGTCTATAGGACCTATGATTGTTCCCCTGATGAGCAGAAGTTGAAGTTGTTTCCTTCTACCCTCAAGGATGCAACCTTGGGATGGTTTATGAGTTTACCTGGAGGAAACATCACTACCTAGGCCCAAATGAAACAAGCCTTCAATGAAAAATAAAGGGATTATTGTAGGTCCAAAGAAACAATGGAGGAAATCTTTGGGATGACCCTTGGGCCTAATGAATCTTTGGAGGACTATGAGGAAATATTTCAACTCAATTATAGGAGGTCCAACTCTACCCTTGATCTTGACTCACTCAATTTATTTCTTCCCTAAGGGATCTGAGAGGATGTAATGGAAAATCAACATGATATCTAGAGGAGATATCTACCAATTTCCTTATGATGACATCAAAATTGTATTCAAGAATCACTCTCAGGCTGCCAGGAAAAAGGGTAGGTCTGGCCAAATCTTGGTGAGTTCCTCTCCCTCCACAATAGCCATCAAGCATAAGATAGAAATGTTGGAAATACTGGGGGGGGTGAATTAGTATTCCTTTCGATTAGAATTATTATTAATCTTTCATATCATTAGTTAATCTTCAATTATTATCAGTGTACACCTGAACGCTTTTCTAATGATTCTTTAATCTTCAACTCCAGTTGACAACAAAGCTTGAACTTCCTAGAATCTAGAAAAGCATTCTTCTCCAGCTCCCACTCAATGGACGCTCCAATGCCCGTGATTCTTTAGTAGTCAACTGAATGGATTCCCCAACACCCAATGAGATACAATTAACCCTACACCACCCTACCACCCTGAATTTTTCACAGTATTGAACTTGTTGGTGACTTCATGCACCAGCCTAGCACCACCCTATCACCCTATAGAAGAATAAAAGAAGAATGGATTCCCGTATCAGGGAAAATGATCCACTTTACAATGATATAGAATGATGTAGAAGAAGAAGACGCACTAGACCATAACCCCAACTATGACACAACCACCCAATGATGATCCTAGACCTCACAACACAACCTCTTCAACTCTTGGTAGATATACACTAGTACAACTTTTACAATGACTCTTTACAATGATACTTTTACAATGATTGTATGCAGTGCTTCCCACTTGAAGACTTCATGTGGTGAACTTCTTGCTGATGTTTTGCACCTTGATTGTTGCTCTTTTCATGCTACCCTTTCTCACTCTTCAGAACATTATATTATTCATTGAGTTTTCTCTTGATGAATATATAGTACCTACAAAAAGTCTTCAAGGAAATACCTATGACATGATAATAGCAAAACTTACCTAATCCTGCAGAGCATATGTCAGTGCTAAATAAAAAAAAAAATTAGAATGCAAAGAACCTAATGAAATTAAGAGATGAACATGCATATACAAAAGATACTCACCTAGAGCTTACCTCTACTGCATCATTTTTCTACACCTTGCTCTTTGCTTCCCTAGAAAGTCTAGTCCCTTGCACCCCTTGACAACACTTGATCTAGTTTTTTTCTTGCCTTCTAGGAGCATGATATTGCATCTTATGTATCTCTGTGATTTTAGATCCCCCATATGTGATCTTCGGCGCTGTAGTAGTCCTATGAGTCTTCTTTCCAATGCCACATGTCTGACCCGATTTGGATTCTTCAACGAAAACTTATGCCCAATCTCTCACCGTGACCTAATTATGGACTAGTTCAGTAGAGCAAACTTGTATGACATGACACGTGTTGTTTCCTCCTTCAGATATGAAATTGATACATAGAAACCTATAGTATGTGTTATCCATCAATTTTTACAGAATTCCAATCCGCTTCTTAGAGAGATATTTATGATGATTTTTCCAAGGTCACCTCTTTGAGATGAAAATTGGGAGCCTACAAAAATCCTAACTTCCACAGGTCATATCTCCAAAAGTATATCAAACTAAGATCTGAAATTTGGTCATGACATTCATCAAGATTTAGGCCCAAATGGGTTTTAATTTCAGCATCTAATACATCACATAAATAACATTATAGCTAAAATTACACGATCACTACTTTTGGAGGATATATGAGATTTCTTTTTATAGAGTTGAGAGGGGCTTCTATAGAGAATGTTGGAGGGATTTTAGGAGCTTAAAAAATTATTAATTATTGACTATTCAATGACCAAAATCAATGATAAATGCCATGCCACAACCCGATTGGGTTTTAACACTAATTGGGGTTACTAACTTCAACCTTGAATAACTTACAAACCGTGGGGAATTACGAGGAGAGCTATATACCGATAGAAATATATTTTTGAGTAGAGTGTTCCTATAATAGTTATGAGATGAGAAACCATGAATGATGATGCCCAATGTTCCATGTAATTTCAGGGTCATCCTTAGTGTTTCTTGGGTTGACATCAATGACAACCTCAGATCATATTTAGATCAACAATATCCCCCTTTGGCATGGATGCCAACACAAGTACTCCCCCTGCGATCAGGGCACCTCTTCCTACTTCCTTCTCTCCCCCTTTGACATCAATGGCAAAGGGTAACTCCCCCTAACACACAACCATCCTGCGGCCCTATACACACTTCCACTCCCCCTTTATTTTCTGAATAAGGAAAATCTAATGAGAACTTGGGAAAATCCCAAGCTTCTGGCGAAGATATTCAAATGCTTCACGAGGTAAAGGTTTAGTGAATATATCAGCGATTTGTTCTTTTGTACCAACATATTCAAGCTTGATATTATTTTCAGCGACTTGTTCTCTCACAAAATGATATTTGATCATAATGTGTTTTGTTTTTTAATGCATGATAAGATTCTTGGAGATGTTAATGGCACTGGTGTTATCACAGAAGATGGAAATAGGCTCACTAAATTGTACTTGAATATCTTGAAAAGTTTGTTTCATCCAAAGGACTTGATTACAACAAGCTATTGATGCAATGTATTTTGCTTCCACTATAGATAACGAGATTGAGGTTTGCTTTTTTCTCAACCATGATCCAAGACAACCACCTAGATAGAATGTTGCTCCACTAGTACTCTTATGATCATCAACGCTTCCTGCCCAATCTACATCTATAAAGGCTTGAATAATGAGATTGTTTCCCTTGGGATACCACAAGCCATATTTTGTTGTTCCCTTTAGATATCGAAGAATTCTTTGGACAGCAATAATATGTGATTCTTTTGGTGCTACTTGGAATCTTGCTACTTGTCCAACTTCTTGCATAACATCTGATCGGAAGGCTATTACATATAAAAGACTACCAATCATAGATCTGTACAATCTCTGATCCACATCCTTAGATGAGTCATCTATGCTCAATTTGCAACCTATTACCATTGGAGTAAGGATGGGTTTGCAATCTTCCATTTTGAATTTCTTGAGCATTTCCTTAATGTACTTGGCTTGACATATAAATATTCCTTTCTCTTGTTGGGATATTTGAAGCCCTAAGAAGTATGTCAACTCACCAAGTAAAGACATCTCGAACTCACTTTGCATCTTTTTAGCAAAGTTCTTACTTAGTCGATCATCTTTGATACAAATATTATATCATCCACATATACCTCAATGTTTGTTACATTATCTTTATCTATTTGTACATAAAGATTGCTATCAGTAGTACCTTTCTTGAATCCTTGTTGATGTAGATATCCATCAAGACGAGAATACCATGCTCTGGGAGCCTGCTTGAGACCATACAAAACCTTCTTTAACCTGCAAACATAGTCTTCTTTTTTTGATAGTAGAAAACCTTCAGGTTGTTCGATGTAAACTTATTCTCCTAATTCGCCATCTAGAAATGCTAACTTAACATCCATTTGGTAGACTTTTATTTTTATTGAACATGCATAGGTGAGAAACATCTGGATGGCTTCCATTCTAGCAACTGGTGCAAATGTTTCGTCGAAATAAATTCCTTCCACTTGTGCATAGCCTTTGCAAACTAATCTTGCATTGTTTCTGGTAACGTGTCCATCTTCATTCAATTTGTTCCTGAACACCCATTTAATCCCAATGACATTTTTATCTTTTGATCATGGAACTAATTCCCAAGTGTTATTCTTCTCGATTTGATCCAATTCTTCATTCATATTTGCTACCCAAGGTTCATTCTGGTTGGCTTCCTCAAAACTACTAGGCTCAAAGGTTGCTAGAAAAGCAATGTGAGCTTGTTGTGATGAACGAAGTTGTCGACCTTTTCTTGTTACAATTCCTTCATTTATGTCATCAATGATTTGATTTGATGGATGGTTCTTTTGAATCCATTATTTTCTTCTCTTTGGAGGAGCTTCTTGTTGTCATTCATGTATATATTGTTGATCATTACTTACTTCTTCCTAGTTGACAGTTGCTTCTTGTTCTAGAATTTTCTCAATACCTTTTTCAGTCTTTGTCTCAAGTTTCAAAGATTCTAGATCCTCATCATTTTTCATTAGAACACTGTCTTCGTCAAATGTAAAATTTATGTTCTCCACTATCTATTTTAATCTTAGATTATAGCATTTATAGGCCTTTCTTTTGTGTGAGTAACCAACAAAGATACCTTCGTCAACACGTGATTCAAACTTACCCAACTTTTGATCTTCTCTTTTGATCTAACATTTCCTTTCGAAGATTCTGAAATATTTTACATTAGCCGTTTTTCCTTTCCATAATTCATATGGGGTCTTGTTGCAATTATTTCTGAGAAGACTTTTGTTGATAATGAAGACTATCGTATCAATTGCTGGAACCCATAACGTTTCATCCAATTTTGTGTTGGGTCCCTATAATACTAGTGATTACCCCATTACTATTGTAGTTATACCCCTTATTAATATTGTTGTGCCCCTATTGCCCCCATATTGTTATTACTGTGCCCCATAGAATCCCTCTATTGTTATTTTTGTGGCTTTATATTATTATTGTTAGGTCGGCTGGATTATACTGTGACTCCTTAGACTCCTATATATAAAAAGGAGGTTTTGTCATTTGAATCATCTAAGAATTGTTCATTATGTAATGTAAAAGAGGTTGCCCCCTCGAAGAGGCTGAATTCTAAGGCGTTGATCTATCTTTTCTATCTTTTCTTGAGCTGGTTTCATAACATTTGGTATCAGAGCTTTGGATTCTAGGGTTTCGCTGCTCCAAACAGGTCATCATGGCATTTTTGCTATAACTTTTTATCTGTGACGTTTCAGAAGTCGCAAAAAAAAACCCATTTGAGAAGAAATCGCGCTGAACCTTGGGTCCAAATTTTAGAATTTTTCGCGTGATATTTGCGGAGATATGATCTGAGGAAGTTGGTCTTTTTTCAGACTCCTGAATTACATTCAAAACAGGTGACCTGGGGAAAATCGTCATAACGTTCTCTCTGGGGATCGGATTGAAATTTCGTAAGAAGGTACAAAAAGAGGACGGATTGTAGTTTCCTGTATGCATGTTTCAGATCTAAAGGTCAAAACAGTGACACGTGGCATGTAGTACAATTTCACTCTACTGAACTAGTCTATAAGCGAGTCACTGTGGGAGATTTCACATAACTCTTCCTTGGAGAATCCAATTTGGGTCAGACTTGTGGCATTGGAAAGAGTACACAGAGGGCTACTACAGCTCACAAATTCAGGACTAGATGATTGGAAAGTACAGAGATACATTAGAGGCAATATCGAGCTCCTACAAAGTGAAAAAAGGTGTGTAGATTTTCTTAAATTTTTGCTTAAGCTTGGTTTGAAAATTTATTTTGAAGGAATTCAAGGGGCATAGTAGAGAATTATTATCGGTAACTGATGCCCTGAGGAAAGAAAATGCAAACACCTAGTAAGGAACCTGAAAGCTCTAGCATGACTCATGAAGAAGAGGAAGAAATGCAACATGATATATCAAAATTACAAGACCAAGTGCAACAACTGTCCCTTGCACAAAAAGGAACAGAATCTAAGATGGATGGTTTAAAGAAAGATGTAGAAGCTAAGATGGATGGTTTAAAGAAAGGTGTAGAAGCTAAGATGGACTGTTTAAAGAAAAGCGTAGAAGCTAAGATGATTGACGTGGAAGCTAAGATGGATGATTTGAAGATAGATTTGAAGACACACATGGACGAATTGAAGATAAATATGAATAAGTTGCTACAAGAAATGGTCCCTAAGGGTGAAAGGGTACTAAAGGAAACTCATGATGAGAACAAAAGAAATGTTAATCATGATTCCATAGATGCTAATGTTGGATCGAAGACTCACCATATTCCAAAAATCGATATGAGGAAGTTTGATGGCAAGGATCCTGCCACATGGATATTACAGATGGAGCAATTCTTCGATCTCAATAATGTGCAAAACACACAAAAGGTACGTATGGCAACTTTATATTTGGAACCAAATCAGTTTGTATGGTATCAATGGCTTTGCTCTCGTAAACCATTTATCACTTGGGCAATTTTTACGAAAGAATTGATAGCACATTATGAGGATACAAAAAGCAACACTTTTTTTAGCCAATTGATAAGTCTCAAACAAAAGGGTTCAATAATGGAGCACATTGAAGAGTTCCAAATATTGAACATAAGGGTAAAAGATATTCCAGAGGAGCATAGGATTGATGTGTTCATAGGGTCTTTAAAGGATAATATCCAACATGATGTTCGCCTTTGGGAACCTGATTCATTAGAGAAGGAATTCAGGTTAGCAAGAAAAATGGAAAGAAAAATTATGGCAACCAGGAAGCATACCACTCACAACTATAAAGACGGAAGTGTTGTTGCCCCTAGCCTTCCACAACCTATAAGGTTGACACCACAACAATTGGAAGAAAAAAGAGCAAAAGGGCTTTGTTACAGTAGTGATAGCAAATACACTAAAGGTCATAAGTGTGCTAAGAAGAAATTATTCTACATAGATTGTGAAGAGGAAGAAGAAAAGGAGCAAGAAAGGTCAAAAGAAGAGGACATATTCCAAGAACAAAGCCTAGATGAAGAACAAATAAATCCGAACATATCTTGTAATGCATTGGCGGGAATTACCACTCCTCAAACCATCAAGATTGAAGGACAAATCAAGAAGAAAAAGGTAATAGTGTTGATTGATTTAGGAAGTACCCACAATTTTATTCATTGTAAGGTAGCAAAAGAATTGAATTGCTTCCTATATCCAGCACCAGAGTGTCAAGTGATGATTGCAAATGGAGGAACAATAAATTGCTCTGGAAAGTGCCATAATATCAAGCTATCCATGGGAGAATATGTATTGACTAGCCCAATGCTTTCCATTCCAATGGGAGGTGCCGATGTTGTACTAGGAGTCCAATGGCTACAATCCCTGGGTACAATAGCTTTTAATTTTCAAGAAATTTTCATCAAATTTTCTACAGAAGGAAAGGAAGTTGAATTAAGGGGTATTGCAGGGAAACCAGGAAAGATAATCAGCTCTAATAGTATGACAAAGCTTCTAAAAAAGGAGCAAAGAGGTGTAATTGCACAATTATGCTCGCTAGATGTTTCCACATCGGAATCATCTATTTCTCCAGATCTCCAAAAAGTCCTGGACAATCATTCCAAGGTATTTGAGACTCCCAAAGGTCTCCCACCTATGCGTGATCATGATCATGCTATTCATCTGATTCCGGGAAGTGTTCCTCCAAACATCAGGCCGTACAGATATCCCTATGTCCAAAAGAGTGAAATTGAACGTATGGTTGCAGAAATGCTAGAGGCTGGTATAATTCAACCGAGTCAAAGTTCTTTCTCTGCTCCAGTAGTATTGGTGCACAAGAAGGATGGATCATGGCACATGTGTCCGGATTATAGGGAGCTCAACAAGCTCACTATTAAAGATAAGTTCCCCATTCCTGTCATTGATGAATTACTGGATGAATTGCATGGATCAATTTACTTCACCAAGTTGGATCTTCGTTCAGGATATCATCAAATCAGAATGAAGACTGAAGACATTCTGAAAACAACATTTAGAACTCATGAGGGTCATTATGAATTTTTGGTCATGCCTTTTGGCCTTACCAATGCACCTTCAACATTTCAAGGTTTGATGAATTCAATTTTCAAACCATTCCTTAGAAAATTTTTGTTAGTATTTTTTGATGATATACTAATCTACAGCAAGTCTTGGAAGGATCATGTTCAACATGTTAACAAGGTGCTACAACTATTGAAGGAGAAACAATTATATGCAAAAAGATCCAAATGTTTCTTTGGAGTCCAGGAGGTGGAATATTTGGGTCATATTGTATCTCATGAAGGAGTTAAGGTAGACCCTAGCAAAATTAAAGCCATTAAGGAATGGAAAATCCCCACATCCATAAAGCATCTGCGAGGATTTCTCGGGTTGACAGGGTATTATCGCAAGTTTGTTAAGAATTATGGGAGAATAGCAGCACCTCTAACAACATTATTGAAGAAAGATGCATTTTCATGGACTCCGGAAGCAACAAAGGCCTTTGAACATCTTAAAGAGGCAATGTGCCAAGCACGGGTCTTAGCTAAACCGGACTTCACAAAAACCTTTATTGTGGAATGTGATGCTTCAGGAAATGGAATTGGTGTTGTTCTAATGCAAGATGAAAGACCCATTGCTTTTGAAAGTCGTCCAATCAAGGGAAAGTTTTTAAGAAAAGCTATTTATGAGAAGGAAATGTTGGCAATACTCCATGCACTTAAGAAATGGAAACCCTACCTAATGGGTAGACACTTCAAGGTAAAAACGGATCATGATAGCCTTAAATAATTTTTACAACAAGATTATCCTCTAAAGAGCAACAAAAGTGGGTCACAAAGATGTTGGGTTATGATTTTCAAATAATCTACAAAATAGGGAAGAAAAATGTGGTGGCAGATGCACTCTCAAGAAAGGCTGAGGATGTGGAAGCATTGTTGTGCGCCATTTCTATTATCCAACCAGATTGGATAAACGAAGCAAGGGAGGAATGGAAGAATGACGAAGAAGTGTGGGCACTTATTCGAAAGTTACAACAAGATTCCAGTACGTCTGGTACATTTAGCTGGCAAAATGATTCGTTATGGTACAAAGATCGCTTATACCTCTGTAAGAATTCCCAGCTAAAAAAAAACATTCTTATGGAATTGCACACTTCTCCCTTAGGAGGGCACTCATGATTTTTAAAAACTTACCACAGGGTTAAGAAGGAATTCTTTTGGGATGGCCTTAAATCAGATATTCAAAAGTTTGTGGCCAAATGTTTGGTTTGCCAACAAAATAAAGTTGAAACAATTAAGACACCGGGTCTATTACAACCTTTATCCATTCCAAGCCAACGTTGGGAGGAGGTTTCAATGGATTTTATCACAGGTTTACCCAAATCTGAGGGAAAGAGTGTCATCATGGTGGTAGTTGATAGGCTTACCAAGTATGCACACTTTTGTGCATTATCACATCCATTTAAAGCCAGTACAGTTTCTACTGCATTTATGGAAACAATTCAAAAGCTACATGGAAACCCAAAGATTATTGTAAGTGACAGAGATCCCATTTTCACTGGAAATTTTTGGACAGAATTATTTTCTTGTCTTGCTACTCAGTTAGCTCATAGCTCATCTTATCATCCTCAATCTGATGGGCAAACTGAGATAGTAAAAAAATGTTTGGAAGGATATCTTCGTTGCTTTGTATCTGATAAACAGACACAATGGGTCAAATGGTTGCCTCTGGCTGAATGGTGGTATAACACTTCCTTCCATACAGCAACAAAAATGACCCCATTTATGGCACTTTATGGGTATCAACCACCATCCATCACATCATATTTAAGAGAAAATTCTAAGGTTCAGGCAGTGGAACATCACATCGAACATCAACAACAAGTCCTCCAACTCTTAAAGGATAACCTCGTGTTGGCACAGAATAGAATGAAACAACAGGCAGATCAACATCGCAGTGAAAGAAGTTTTGATGTAGGTGATTGGGTATTCCTACGGCTACAACCATATAAGCAAATGTCCCTCAAGAAAGCTAAGAAGGATAATAAATTATCACCAAAGTATTATGGTCCGTACAAGGTGTTGCAAAATATTGGTACTATGGCATACAAATTGGAGCTTCCTGCAGCTTCTTGATTACACCCAGTTTTCCATGTTTCATGTTTAAAGAAGGTTATAGGCGACAAGCTCCCAGTTCAAACAATATTGCCAGAACTTGACGAGGAAGGAAAAATTATATTGGAACCGGAAGCAGTCACAGGAACAAGAACTCGATAGCTACGAAATCGTTCAATTTCAGAGTATCTTATCAAGTGGAAGAACTTATCCGCTGAAGATTCCACATGGGAGGATGAGAATTTTATGCAGAAGTATCCAGAACTACTCAAGTGTTGAGGACAACACTTTTTTGAAGGAGAGGGGCATGTTGGGTCCCTATAATACTAGTGATTACCCCATTACTATTGTAGTTATACCACTTATTAATATTGTTGTGCCCCTATTGCCCCCATATTGTTATTACTGTGCCCCATAGAATCCCTCTATTGTTATTTATGTGGCTTTATATTATTATTGTTAAGTCGGCTGGATTATACTGTGACTCCTTAGACTCCTATATATAGAAAGGAGGTTTTGTCATTTGAATCATCCAAGAATTGTTCATTTATGTAATGTAAAGGAGGTTGCCCCCTCGAAGAGGCTGAATTCTAAGGCGTTGATCTATCTTTTCTATCTTTTCTTGAGCTGGTTTCATAACATTTTGAGTCCTTCAGCATTGTTCTACCGATTTCCTATGCGGTTTTGTTCTTTCTTTCAGCAACTCCATTTTGCTGAGGTGTTCGTGTTGTTGAAAATTGTCTTTTTATTCCATTTTCGTCACAATATTGCTGAAATAATTTGGAGGTGAATTCTTTGACATTATCTAATGTTAGACACTTAATTTTCAAATCAGTTTCATTTTCGACCACCGCCTTGTAGATCTTAAAGCAATCAAATGCTTCAAATTTTTTCTTTAGGAAACTGACGATTGTCATCCTGGTATCGTCATATATCATTAACATGAAATATAATTCTCCATATAAGCCTTTTGTTCTCATAGGACCACATAGATCAATATGTATCAATTCCAATGGATGTGATGCAAAGTTTTTTTTTGTTTCGAATATGAATTTTGTCTGCTTGTCATGTAGACAGACCTCATATAGTGTGTTGGAAAGTTTTGAGATTTTCAACATTTCTTATACTACTTCCTTTTTGCTTATCCTGACAAGATTTTCAAAACTTATGTGACCCATTCGTTTGTGCCATAACCAACTTTCATCTTCTTTAGCTAGTAGACATGCTTTAGTTGCTTCATTGAGAACATATATGTCGTTTGGAGCTCGACTTGTTGTAGCCACAGTTTTACCATACCTACCTTTCCTAATTTCACATTTTGTGAAGTTGAATAGCATTTTGTGTCCTTTATCACACATTTGTCCAACACAGAGCAAATTGTGATTCATGTTTTCAACCAATAGAACATTCTTGGCTAGAGAATCTTTGCTTCCGAGACTGATGGTACCTAATCCTTCTTCTCTTTCAGAGATACAAATTTCTTTCTATCTTTAGTCATATGCGTTGAGTAACAGCTATCAACATACCACAAATCTTTCATGTTTTGAGCCTTTAGAGCGAGAGCACAATTATCAGTCTTCTTCTTCTTCCATGTTCGTTCGTTTTGTGGCTTCGAAGATTCTTCTGGATGATTTTCAAGTCTATAATCTCTAGCTATGTTTCCAAGGTTTCAAAATTTGTAACATTCAATATTATTTCTTAAATGTTCAAATCTATTGATTTTTCATTCAGCCCTAGGAGTTTCATATTTGACAGATCTCGTGGAATTGTATTGGTTCCTAGGGTACATGCAACATTCTACAACTTTATGGCCAAATTTTCCACATGAATAACAATAGCCATGAAAAATATGTTGGTACCTGGATGGAAATATTTGTCGAGGAATTGTCTTCCAAGGATGTTCTTGCGAATCTTGTCTAATGAAGTCTACATGCCTATCATATCTCATAGGTTCATTGTATTTTGTTGTACAAGGTCCTACTTCTTCTTCTTTGTAACCGAGGCCAATTATATCACTGTAAGATCATTGATTGTTGATGAGTTCTTCCAATGCCCTTGAGTTGTTGGCATAGTTTTGGACAGTGTTTCCATTCTTCACTTCCTTACGCAGCGAGACTACTTCAGCTTCTAATGCTTCCCTTTCTCGGTTACTTTCTTCCAACTTCTTTTGAAGTGACTCTTCAATACGTTTGTGTTCTTCAACTTCAATTTTAGACCTTCAACCTGTTCTTCAAGAGTATTGGAATGGATCTTGTTAGCCTTGAGCTCTTTTATAAGCTTGATTGCCTCCTTTGAAAATTCTTCTATGGTCAACCCTTCTTCTTCATTTTTTGAGACCTCTTGTTTATTGTCCTTGGCCATAAACAGCATACTCTTATTGGCTTCTTCTTCACTATCACTGTCTTCATTAGGTGATGAGCTATCTTCTTTAGAGAGAAAGTTCCTTTTGAATCCTTTATTTTTGCCTTGTTTGTTGAATTTATTAAAGCCTTTCTTTCCTTTTGAGTTTCCATCATTTCTGTTCATACATTTTGCTGTGAAATGCCCAACCTCACCACAACCAAAACATATCAATGGAAGTTTACCTTTGAATTTTCCCTTACCAATTTTTAGTTTTCTCGTAAAGTAAGCATATTATCCATTTGAAAAACCTTCTTCATCATCTTCCTTTTCTTCAAACTTGCAGGTGCAGGTCTTTTCCTTTGAAGGTTATTTGTCATTATTGGTTTTCTTAGATGCAGCAAATGCAATTTCTAGAGGCGAAGTACCCTCTTCTTTATCAAGTCTCATTTCATATGCTATGAGAACTCCATGTAATTCCTCTTTGCTGAGTTTGGCCATATTTGCACTGTATTCTAAGACTAATACTTTGGGTTGAATCTTCCCGGTAACGTTCTAAGAATCTTTCGTATAATAGTCTTCTCATCAATAGGCTCTCCCAATCCTTCCAGAGTGTTGGTTATTTCATCAACATGTTGGAAGTATGCATCAATGTTGTCATCTTCTTCATTCTAAGTTGCTCAAATTTTGCTCTGTAGATTTGAAGCTTTGCTTCTTTGACATTTGAGTCACTTGCATATATATTCTCAAGCTTGTCCCATACATTTTTGGTAGTTTTACAACCCAACACCTTGTGATAAGGAGATTCAATAAGTCTACTGATAATAATATTCTTTTCTTTTGCATCATTTACCAAATTCTTCTTACCTTGTTCATCCGCAGTTGGTGTAAAGACATTTTGAATAGTGTCCCATACTTCGTAACCTTGTGCCAAGAGATAGACCTCCATTCTTCCTTTCCCGAGTGCATAATAATTTTCATTGAACAGTGGTACACCATTCTTGGTATGCTCCATGATCTCCTTCTAGTTGTTAAAATGCTATTGAAGGAACCAAGCTCTGATACCAATTGTTGGAAATACTGAGAGAGGGGGGCTGAATTGGTATTCCTTTCAATTATTATTATTATGAATCTTTCAAAGCATTAGTTGATCTTTAATTATTATCAGTGTTTGTACAATGATAGCAGTAAACAAAAGGAACCCAAATTCACATAGTTTTTAACATGGAAACCCCCCCCAGGACAAAAGCAACCTGAACACTATTCTAGTAATTCTTTAATCTTAAACTCCAATTGAAAAGAAAGCTCCAACTTCCTAGAATCTAGAAATGAATTCTTCTCCAGCTCCCACTAGATGGATGCTCCAATGCTTGAGATTCTTTAGTAGTCAACTGAATGAACTCCCGTACCAGGGAAAATGATCCACTTTACAATGATATAGAATGATGTAGAAGAAGAAGACACACTAGACCATAACCCAAACTATGACACAACCACCTAATGATGATCCTAGACCTCCTGACACTGCCTCTTCAACTCTTGGAAAATATACACTTGTACAACTTTTACCATGATGCTTTTACTATGACTCTGTACAATGATACTTTTACAATGATTGTATGCAGTGCTGCCCACTTGAAGACTTCATGTCGTGAATTTCTTGTTGTTGTTATGCACCTTGATTGTTGCTCTTGTCATGCTACCCTTTCTCACTCTTCAGAACATTAGGTTATGCATTGAGTATTCTCTTTATGAATATATAATACCTGCAAAAAGTCTTCAAGGAAATACCCATGACATGATAATAGCAAAACTTACCTAATCCTGTAGAGCATATGTCAGTGCTAAAGAAAAACAACAAATTAGAATACAAAGAACCTAATTCAATTCAGGGATGAACATGCACATACATAAGATACTTACCTGGAGCTTACCTATCCTGCATCATTTTGCTACACCTTGCTCTTTGTTGCCCTAGAAAGTCTGGTCCTTTGCACACCTTGATAGCACTTGATCTAGTTTTTTTCTTTCCTTCTATGAGGACGATATTGAATCTGATTTATCTCTATGATTTCAGATCCCCAATATGTGATCTTCTATCCTGCGGGAGCCATATGAGTCTTCTTTCCAATGCCACAGGTCTGACCCGATTTGGATCCATCAATGCAAAGTTATGCCCATTCACTCACAATGACCTAATTATGGACTAGTTCAGTAGAGCGAACTTGTATGGCATGCCACGTGTCATTGTTTACTCCTTCAGCTTTGAAATTGATACACCGAAAACTAAATTCCATGCACTATCTGCCACTTTTTATAGAATTCCAATCTGCATCATAGAGAGAGATTTATGACGTGTTTTCCATAGTCACCTCTTTGAGATGAAATTCGAGAGCCTACAAAAACCCTAACTTCCACAGATCATATATATGAAACTATAGCGAACCAAGATCTTAAATTTAGTCAGGACATTCATTAGACTTTCAGATCAAATGGGTTTTAACGTCCGCATCTAAGACTTTTCATAAATAAAGTTATAGCGAAAAATGCCACGATCACTACTTTAGGAGGATATATGAGATTTCTGTTTATAGAGGTTAGAGGGGCTTCTATAGAGAATGTTGGAGGGATTTTAGGAGCTTAAAAAGTTATTAGTTATTGACTATTCAATGACCAAAATGAACGATAAATTCCATGCCACAACCCCATGTGGTTTTAGCCCACTAATTGGGGTTACTAAATTCAATCGTGAATAACTCATAAACCATGTGTAATTACAAGGAAAGCTATATACCGATAGAAAGATATTTTTGAGTGGAGTATTCCTATAATGGTTATAAGACGAGAAACCATGAATGATGATGCCCAATGTGCCATGGAAGTTCAGGGTCATCCTTGGTTCTTCTTTGGTTGACATCAATGACAACCTTAGATCATCTTTAGATCAACAAGAAAGCATGTTGGAGTATTTTAAGAGTGAAATAAAGCATACCTTTTCCCTGCAAATGGATACTATGAAAATCAAAAGGAAGTAAGAGGAAGAAAAAAGGGAAATAGCCATCTCTTTCCCAAGATGTACTAAGATACATCCTAAGAATTAGTGCCCACTAAATTTTATAGAAGTGTAGTCAGTCTGTGAAGATAATCATGCAACAGACAAATGCCCCTCTCTGCCAAGTCTAAAGGTTGTATACCAAGGAGGGGTATAAAGTGGGTTAGAGCAGATGTGTTTCATTAACCAAAGAAGACCTCAAGGTCCCAGCCATATCAACAAAGCATGCAAGATGCGCATTATCCTAATTACAATCCAAACCAGCAAGCATATTTCTAGCCTTGGTACCCTTCCACTCATCCATAATGGTCCACACTTCCTCCTTGGCCTTATGCTCCTCAATATCCTCCTCAGTCTATCAATCCTCCTTTTTAGCCATATCCACCCCAATATTCCCAATGGGTAACCCCTCACCAGGGTGGAGTCCTACAACAACCCAACCTCCTACTTTGCTGCCTCCATCTCAACCTCAACCACAACTTCCTCACCATACTCCACCTAAGCAACTGCAAATGTCTTATCAACTCAATCCCAACCCAAACAATAAGCAGGAAAAACATATTTATAGTGGGGAGACATATTATCATGCTTATGCTATGGGAATCTAAGAGATCAACCTTCGATCAGGGAAGGTTCTCCCATATGTAGGTTTTAACCCCGTACAAAAATTACATGCATACAAATTCTAAAACACATAAAATAAACAATGCGAGAGCATAACACATAAAACACATATACACAGAGATTTCCCCTAGATCCAAAAACCAAGACTACCAGGTTGATTTTTCATTATATTCCTTTCAATGTTACAATACATATTTATACATGCCAAAGCATCCAATACCATGGACTAAAAACCATCACGTCCAAAACCAGGGACCGAAAACCATCACGCCCAAAACCATATGCAAAAATCATGCACAAAATCATAAGTAGGTTTGCCCAGCCTAATATAGGGTCCAAAAACAAAATTTTCCAAGGCATTGCCCCAGAACCCATTGAGGGGGGTTATCTACACTGCTCAAACCCCCTGTGACCTCCCTGCTATGCAATC
The DNA here is from genome assembly GCA_031772625.1 of Pinus tabuliformis. Taxonomy (NCBI): domain Eukaryota; kingdom Viridiplantae; phylum Streptophyta; class Pinopsida; order Pinales; family Pinaceae; genus Pinus; species Pinus tabuliformis. The sequence goes on along the minus strand of CM062814.1, from coordinate 138,987,959 downwards.
AACACAACGAAGGGGGGGCTCTACCCCCCCTCTAACCCCCCGGTTAACTATGTGGGCTAGTAATGGAAAGAATATAACACAACCCAACATTCTCCCACTTGTTGTTTTCTTTCCATAGGGGGCCACAAGAGAGCTTAGTCATTTATCTAGCCCTACAATGCCCATTGTTTCTCTACACCAAAAGAACTTCTAAGAGCTCACTGATTTTTTCAATGCATCTCTAGTATTCTTCAAAGTGTCCACCTTTACCAACAACACCTTTTTGTCTTCTATCATATCCCACACAAAGTGATACTGAACATCAATGTGCTTTGTCTTTGAATGATATTCAGGGTTCTTTTCCAAGAAAATTGCACTTTGGCTATCACAGTCTATCCTTATAGCTCCCTATACTAACCCCATACTAGAACACAATCTCTGCAACCAAACTGCTTCCTTGCTTGCATGAGTGGCTGCCATGCATTCTACCTCTGTTGTTGATTGTGCCACTATAGATTGTTTCTTACTCATCCAATTGACTGCACCTCCAATAGGTTAAACACATACCCACTTGTAGATCTTCTATCATCCAGATCTCCAACCCAGACTGCATCAACAAAGCCAATAATATCCAAAACTCTGTCCAATCCTAGTCTTCCTTAGTAGAAAAAACCATAATCACTAGTGCCACACAAATACCTGAAAACCCGCTACACTGTTGTCCAATGCTCCTTTCCTGGTTTTGACATAAACCTGCTCAATACTCCCACTGCATGTGCAATGTCTGGTCTAGTATAGACCATTGCATACATCAAGCTACCAACTGCACTTGCATATGGAACACGGGACATGTCCTCTTCCTCTTCTTGTGTCTTGGGACACTGTTCAGTAGATAGCTTTACACCTATAAGAATAGGAACCTTCATTGGTTTACTATCCTACATATTAAATCTCTGCAATATTTTCTTGACATACTTCCTCTTGTTTAACCAGAGCTTCCTCTTTGCCAGATATCTTTTAATTTCCATGCCCAAAATATACTTTGCAGCACCAGGATCTTTCATGTCGAATTTGGAGAACAATTGGGTCTTCAAATCCTAGATAATTTCTTTGTCATTTCCAACTAGCAACATATCATCCACATACAAGGCCAAATAAATAACACAGTAACCAATTAATTTGAAATACACACCGTGATCTTCTTTACTCCTAGTGAAGCCAAGTCCCCGTATAAATGTATCAAATTTCTCATACCACATCCTTGGTGACTGTTTTAACCCATACAGAGACTTCTACCGTTTACCGCAAGGCCTTCTGGTTGCTTCATGTAGATTTTCTTTTCCAGATCCACATGAAGAAATGTTGTCTTCACATCGATCTGTTCTACCTAAAAATCAAAAGCAAAAGCAATAGATAAAAGTAATCTAATAGAAGTTACCTTGACAACAGGAGAAAAAATATCACAAAATCAATTCTCGGCACCTGGGAATAACCTTTTGCTACCAGTCGAGCTTTGTATTTCTCCACCTTTCCTTCTGCATTTGTCTTCTTCTTGAACACCCATTTGCTGCCAATGGGTTTCCTTCCAACCGACAACTCCACTAGCTCCCAAGCCTCATTTTTGTGCAAAGATGCCATTTCATCAACCATGTCCTCTTTTCATAGTTTTCCATCCTTTGAATCTACTGCTTCCTTCACAGTTCTAGGATCATCATCAGTAACAGATAAAAAAAAAATTGAACAGAAAGCAGATGGACTATACCTTTCTGGCTACCTTCTTTCTCGAACTGATCTTCTCACACCTAGAGTTTGTGGCTCTTCATCTTCTAATTCCTCCTCTGCTGTAGAGTCGGATTCTTCCTCCTTAAGCTCAAAATCTATCTTCTCAGGTTCCTTTGGTTGGACTTCATGTTTAATAACATCTTTCACCTCTCTGAACACCACATGTCGGCTATACACAACCTTCCTTGTTACTGGATTCCAAAGCTTATAACCCTTTAAACCATCCTTATATCCAATGAAGATGCACTTTTCAGATTTACTATCCAACTTAGTTATTTTCTCCTTTGGAACATGTACATATGCATGACATCCAAATACCTTCAGATGTGAAAGAGAGGGTTTCTTACCAATCCATACCACTTGCGGAGTCTTAATTTCCAATGCTGATGAAGGTGATCTATTGACCAAGTAACATGTTGTCTCCACCGCCTCTGCCCAGAATTCATGTCCTAACCCGGCAACACTAAGCATGCTTCTTGCCCTTTCCATCAACGTCTTGTTCATTCTTTCTACAACTCCATTTTGCTCAGGTATGTATGGAGTAGTCTTATGTCATGCTATACCACACTTCTTACAGAATTCTTCAAATTCCTTGCTGCAAAACTCTCCACCATTATCTATCCTCAACACCTTTATCTTCTTCTCTGTCTAGTTTTCCACCAAAGCCTTAAATTCTTTAAACCTATCAAAGACTTTAGATTTCCTCTTAAGGAAATATCTCCATGTATTCCTTGAGAAGTCATCTATAAATGATACATAGTACATAGACTTACCTAGTGATGGAACCTTCATAGGTCTAAACACATCACTATGCATAAGTTCTAATATATGTTTTGCCCTCTTACCATCATAGGGGAAACTCACCTGATTTTGCTTCCCATGTAAACAATTTTCACATAAATCAAAATCTAGAGAACTATTACTCATACCTTCTACCACACCTTTACCATGAAGTATTCGAAGGCCCTTCTCTCTAATATGTCCCAGCCTTTGATGCCACAACATGCTCTTCTCTCCAGAGACCACTAGATTTTCTACTCCACTTTCAAGAACCACAGAACTATTGCACCCATCAACAACAGTGCTACCTTGTAGCTTGTACAGAGTTCCAATTCGAACTCCCCACATCAATACCAGTGCCCCCCTAACCATCTTGCAGGTATCCTTCTCAAACATTGTTTTTACACATGCATCATCCAGCTTGCTTACATAAATCATACTTTTGGCTAATGCAGTAATATGTAGAACACCCGGAAGTGTTCTAACCCTTCCACCTTGCAACTTCAACTTTACTTTTCCACGACCAACGATTCTAACCTTCCTGTCATCCCCCAAGAAGACATCACCGCCATCATATTTCTCATACTTGCAGAACCACTCTCTATGCGGAGTGAAGTGAAAGTATGCACCTAAATTAGTCAACCATGCCTCATGATCTACATGTGTACTTAAAGAAGCCAAGTACACATCCCCACCTTCATCTGAGGTGGTTTTCGCCTCTGCAGAAGGAGCATCATCAAATCCCTTTCTTTTATCAGGAGCTTTAGATTTACAGTCGCTTTTGTAATGCCCTTCCTTTCCGCATTTCCAGCACACCACCTTTATAGGTTTTCCTGGAGATTTAGATTTCCCTCTAGATTTATACCTCCCACTCGATGACTTATTTTGGTTTATGTTTTGGGACCGTCCTCATACAAACAAGGAATCACCATTATGGCTCTCCATATTTTTCCATCTCTTCTCCTCTATCAACAAGGATGAGACTATTTCATCAAACTACAAGGCAGTTGCATTGCTACATATTACAATAACCAAATTATCCCACGAATCTGGTAGAGAACACAACAAACTAATGCACTTATCTTCATCTGAAATTTTAATATCAACAGATAATACCTGAGTTACCATAGCATTAAATGCGTTCAAATGTTCTGTCACCAAGTCTCCATTTTTCATCCTCAAGTTATACAACTTTTTCCGTAGGAATGGTTTATTCACCGGAGACTTAGATTGGTACAAAGTCCCTAACTTGTCCCACAAAGCCTTAGTCGTAGCTTCCCCTGATACATTCAGCAATACTCAATCTGAGACACACAATCGTATTGTGCTCTTTGCCTTCCAATCCAACTTCTTCCATTCTTCATCGGACACTCTTATTGCTTTAGTACCCAGATCTATTGTGATCCACTGATCTTTGTCCACCAACAGATCCTCCATCTTGAGTTTCAACAACTCAAAACTCTGACCATTAAATTTCTTGGTCTCTATCTTTCCACTGCTCACCATCTTCTTTCACCACTAGAATCGATCCCACAGATCTCCCACTGGAAAGGGTCTACCACAGGCCCGAGTGAAACCCCTCAGCAACAAAGGCGTCCCCTTGAAGCCAAAACAACACTGATACCAAATGTAGGTTTTAACCCCATACAAAAATTACCTGCATACGAATTCTAAAACACATAAAATAAATAATGCAAGAGCATAACACATAAAACACTTATACACAGAGATTTTCCCACTAGATCCCAAAACTGCGACTACCAGCTTGATTTTTCATTATATTCCTTTCAATGTTAAAATACATATTTATACATGCCGAAGCATCCAATACCATGGATCGAAAACCATCACATCCAAAACCATGGACCGAAAACCATCGTGCCCAAAACCATGTGTGAAAATCATCCACAAAACCATAGGTAGGTCCGCCCAACCTAATATAGGGTCCAAAACAAAAAAATCGAGGCGCTACCCCAGACCCCATAGAGGGGGGTTACTTGCACCCATCAAACCCCCTGTGACCCCCCTGTTATGCAATCGACGCAACGAAGGGGGGGGGGATCCACCCCCCCTCTAACCCCTAGGTTAGCTACGTGGGCTAGTCATGGAAAGAATATAACACAACTCAACACCATATAATCACACACCTTCTCCAACTGGAGAGATTTAAGAGGAAAAGGAAGAGACTACCCCTCAAGCTAATACACCTCCTTATCCTAAAAGGTTGGTCGACCCTAAACAGAACACCCCAAAAGAGGTTGAACTTTTGGGAGAATTGAAGAACTTGTGTGTCAAGATATCCCTTCTCTAGGCCATCAAAGATGTTCCCATTTACAATAAGCTTATTAACTAGAAATTTTTCAAAAGTCCTAGGAGAAGAAGAAGAGGTACCCCCACTATCAATTTTCTTCGATAATGATCTAATTTGATTCTTGGGAGGGTTATCTCCACAAAGTACTTGGATCCTAGTAGCCTAGTAGCCTAGTAGTGGATGTGAACATTGATGAAATTATGGTCCCTAATACTTTGATCGACCTTAGGGCTTCCATCAATGTGATGACCAAGTAAACCATGTTGAAGCTCAATCTCTAAGGGGATTTAAGTAAGACCACTATAGGGTTGCAGCTTGTAGACAGATCCACAGTAGCTCTTGAGGGAATTATTGAGGATGTCATGGTATCTATTAACTCCTGGGAGTACCACACTGATTTCCTAGTCCTCCATCCCAAAACCAAATTTAATGGCTATTCTCTCATCCTGGGAAGACCTTGGTTGGCCACTGTTGATGCCTACATTAGTTGTTGGGTTGGTAAATGACTATTAAGAATGGAAATCTATCAAAAAATATTATGTTGTATCCCCCTGCTCAACCCTCTATTGATCACGAATTACCCTTATGGTTAGAGGATGAGGAAGAGGAAGAATTTTATCAGACAACCCCCTACCCAGTCTACACATGGGACACTGTTATAGGGGGAGGGAAACTTGTTGAAGATGACCTTATTGACCATATCATATAGAGATAGTTCCCCACTACCATACCAATTGATGAACTGATGAAAGAAACTGAGAGTAGTCCTTGCACTAATTTGTGCTTTATCTACTCTAGGCTAGAACATACCAAATTTGTGGATATTGGCCCATCTAGAGCTCTAAATATCGAACCCTCTCTCTCAGTTGAGCAGGAAGAATAGTTATGCAATGTGTTGAGGCAACACCTGGATGCTTTTGTTTGGGATTATAAGGAGATGAGAGGTGTGCATCCCTTGGTCTTTACTCATCATATTTACATCAAAGAAGGATGAAAGCATGTGCGCCAACCCTAGAGAAGGATGAACCCAACCCTTAAGCTATTATGAAAGAGGAATTACAAAAGCTAATGGATGTAGGGTTCATATATCCCATTTCATATAGTGAATGTTTATCCCCTGTTGTTTTAGTCCCCAAGAAAATGGGAAGTGGAGGATATGTGTTGACTGCCAGGAACTTAAAAAGGCTACAAAGAAGGACCATTTTCCTTTACCCTTTATTGACCAAGTCCTAGATGGCCTTGTAGGGAAGAAATTATTCTCCTTTTCCAAATGGATTTAGTGGGTACAACCAAATATAGATTAGCCCTGAGCACCAAGATAAGACCCAATTCACATATACGTGTGGTACCTTTTCATATAGAGTCCTTCCATTCGGTTTGTGCAATTCCCCTACTACTTTCCATAGGGCAATTCTAAGTATCTTTGTTGAACTTGTTCAAGATACTGTTGAGAATATAAATGGATGGTTTCACTCCTTATGGATGTCACTTCCGTGAAGCTCCTTCTAATCTATGCAAAGTATTAAAGAAATGCATTCATGAATATTTCATTGAGTCCTCAGAAATGTGAAATTTCGTGGGAGGTTCGAACCTGATGGCATGTACTTCGAAGTGTGCCCTAAAATGCTTGATCTTTTCAGAACTGCAGGTTGGGAACCAGTCTTTCAACATTTTAATGGGTACAACTATTGGGATATGGTACCTAGGGTCAGTTTTGGGGTTATTTAACCCAATTTTCGGTAAAGTTTTGTAAAAGATGTAAAGTCTCTGCAAAATGTGAATGTGGAGCATGCAACTAGATAGAAGTCAAAGGGGTTTTAGCCCCTTGTTTGGATAAGTAAATAGGTCGGTTTTGAGACTCACCCATGGTTTGCCGACCATTGTATTGTATTGAACAAATCTATATATAGTCGAGTCATAGCGAGTCTAAGAAGTAGCTACGAGAAAGATAAGTAAGACAAGATAGAGATTGTTTTGGGCAAATGCTAAGGCAGGAAGGCTTTACTTCCTATACTTAGGTGAAAGGGGAAGGCTCCTGCAGCTAAGTGTGTGGAGCCTTGCGGCTAAGTGCACAGGGTAAAGGATTCTATAATCTGAATGTTGAATATTAATAAATATTGGTTCTGAAGAAATACTTTGCATCTGAGTATTATTTTGATTTTTATTTATGTTATGTTATGCTTCTTACTAATGTGTTTTCCATGAAATAATGTGTAATTGTTGTGAATCTGTTGAATCTATAATATTTATGCATGAATTAAGTGATTATCTGTGTTCGCGAAGTTAAGGGTTAATTCTGTTATGATTTCTAATGAATTGGATAGATCTGCGAGAAGGCGGATCTAGGGTTATTAGTTATTGCACGAAAATGGATGGTTTGCCTCTTTAGGGTTTGTAAATACTGATCGTAGACCTTCGTGAAGGTCTAGAATCCATTTCCTTAGAGTTACAGTATTATACCATAGAATGATGTTGAACTGCAAGAAGGTAGATCTGAGCTACAAAGATAAGACCACTTATCACACTGTCTCTAGATGCAGAAACCTAGTTTTAGCATCCCCCCATACTACTTCGGGTGAGACTACAACCTGCGCTATGCAAGTTGTTTCTGAAAGGGCCAGTAGTTAGGGTTTTGTTGTTTGGCGTGAACAACTTTGAACCTGGGTCAAGCCCCCTTAAGCCAACAAATGGTTTCATTGATGGGACTAGGATCTATCTAAGATATGTGTGATAAATGATTCTCAATGAAGAAATACATTGACAAGTGGATTTATTGAAACGTGCACGCATTTGCAACTCAAGAGAACAGGAGCCCTAATTTTTCCGAGCAGTGGTTGCAGAGATTTTTGTACATAGACGAGACCGACGCGTTCTTTTGTTTCTTCCCTAAAGAACTACATGAGTGGTTGTCTAAATTGGCTGATAGTCGAGGGACGTGGAGGCTTGACTCCTGAGCTGGTGCGACATATGGAGGCATCAGAAAGAAATATCCTGTGAGTTGTGGATCATTGGATTGATCGCACAATGGGAAGTTTTGTGACTCATTTCGCGATCGATAGGAATATCAGCTATAGAAAAGCAGAACGAAGGCTCTATAAAGGACCGCGAGGCAAGTATCTGAAGTCATTGAAGGTTGTGATTAAAATGTTGTTATGTGAAAAGAGGGTTATGCAGTTACCTTGATCTTTGGGGCTATGTGAAGTGGGATATTCTTTAGAAGAAATAGAATATCCAACCCAAAATATAGTCTGCTCATTGAACCCCCTTCAAGCGATGACGAAGGGACGGTGATGACTACACCGTGAAGTTTAGTTCAGTTAATTATGCAGGGTATTTCGAGGACACCTCATCCATCCACTCCACCTCCACCGCCACCTCCACCTTATACACCTACAACTTCAACCCCTCTGTGGAGTACTAAAAAGGTATGTTTTTAATGATCATTTCAATGGTTTTTTAGTGGGACTTGTGAATCTTTTACATCATGAATGTGGACAACAATAAAGAATTATGACAAAATATGTGGAATTAGTATGCAAGACTTAACCGCTGATAGTTGTCATTCTCCTGTGCAGGAAAGGGTAAAAACGAGGAGCTGTTGTTCCAAAGAAAAAGACAAGAACATGGTAACTGTTGTCCCTTTGATGAAGGACCGAGTGCAAACGAGGCTAAGCAAATTAAAGAAAACCGGTCCGGAAAAGGAGGAGAAGGCACCAGCTCGGCGGAGGAGAAAAGAGGTGATTAAGGATTAACAGTTTGGCGAATCCCTCAAGATCTTCGATCCTGAGGGATCGCTGCTTGATTTATCTTATTGCTTAGACATCTCCGCTGTCACCCTTATATAAAGGGATGGCACTGTTAGCTTTGGGGGGATTATGCTTTTATGTAACTTTCTGTTAAAGATTGAACTTTGATCATCGAGTCTCGTTGAACTTGGCTCATTGTACTTTCTGTTTTATGCATTAATATAAACTTGGTGATTATCTTATCTCTGCGTCTGGATTAACTTAAAGCGGTGTACCCTTGAGGCTAAGGGCTCGGCCCCGAAGGACACTTGCTTCTGTATCACTACGATTTGATTTCTGCGTGGTTTTCTTATCGTCATTAGTTGGTAATCTGATATGCTTTATAAGTTACATCATATGCTCTGTTAAGATTCGTTCATTAAGGTTTTTATAACTGTTATATTGACTCTGCATTATATCACCAATACCTTCAGAGTTGATTGAATATTATTAGACTTAATTGAACATTGTTATTATTTTGTTACGGAGCTCTTATGCTGTGTATTTGTGTTGTGGAATTTATCTGAAAGATGTGTTCTTTATGATTCAAGATTAATGTTGTTCCATTTTGAAACACAATTGTAATTCCTGTTGATGATTGGTGCTAGATCAAATTACTTTTCAAGGGTGTTGTGTGTGTATTATTTCCAAATTCTGTTCCATAACTTATTAGTAATTAGTGTTGTTCCATTAGCGTGTTGCTTGATTTGCTTGGAGAATGAAAGAATGGAGTTTTTACAATGATTACATTTGAGTTGATAGGATAAAGCTTGATTACTGCTCGCGAGGTTTAGTTATTCGATTGCTGTTCCATTTCAGAATTGTTGTTCCATGTTAAGCATTGCTGTTCCATTCTAGATTTGTTGTTCAATTTCTTATTTGTCGTTCCATTTTTACCTGTTGTTTCATTTACTTGCATTTGTTATTTTGGTGTGAGAGACGATCTGTGGCTGTAGTGAGCCTCGGCATTTACTGCCTCACTCCCAGACCTGTGGTCCATGCTCTAATTTCCTTTCCATCAGTTTCCAAAGGGATGGGCTATTGCTGTCGAACCCTTAACTGATAAATTTTCCTAGCTTTAAGAGTGTGTGATTTAGTCATTTGAAGTAACTTAGTCATAGAAAAGCATCCGTTTACTCTTGTATTTTTGCAGAACGTTGTACTACTAACATTACTCTGACAAATAGCCTCAGATTGAGTCACTCTTTGAAATAACCAAACGCTCCCGGATTGACATATTAATGTGAGGTAATTAGAGGTGAAAGAGACCCTTTTTATAGCTCTACATTTTGGCGCCGTTGCCGGGGAAAGAGTGTAGCCATTTGTCTTTTCAGAGTAGTGTACAAACCTACTAGGGAAGAGTTGGATCTTAAAAACGGAAGGTAAGAACCTGTGTGCGGAGCATGTAAAAGCCCTGCTCCACTGTTCGCTTTCCTAACAGATTTGATGTTGCTTTGTTTGAACAGAATTTAGTAGTTCATTTGAGTGCATGACTAAGTAGAGAAAACCAGAAAAGAATATTAAGCTTCCATCCAAACCCGAAAAAGCTAAGGGGCCGGTGACCCTTGGCTGAAGAACTTTCATAGACGAAATCTATAAGAAAACAGAATCTCAGCCATCAGTAGGTCCAGGAAAATCATTTCTAAACAACCTACTAGTTCCCTTCAGGCCACAGGATCACCATCTGTAGCCTTTGTTGAGGTGCATAGTCAAACTGAAGAGCAGGACTTTCAAGAAATTGAAAATTCTACTCCAGAACTATTGCAGGAAGGGAATTTCAGCAACTTTTGTGAAGGAGAAGGAGAAACAGGGGAAACCAAGGAACCAAAATCTCCCATTGGAACAAATCAGCCATTAAACAGCCTAGATAAGGGGAGCACTGTGAAGATCATTGTTGAAGGAGTCCAATCTCCTCAGACATCAGGTATTCCTCTTATCCCAGATAAAGGAAGTGCCATTAAAACTATCCCTGCTAAAATCGTTCCCTCTCGACCTAGGAATACCCTCCTAGATATCCCAGAAGGTTATTGGCATATATTTGATCCTATGGCTCAGAACCAGCCAAATACTCAAACCTCTACATTACAATATCCTATAGTGGATTCTACAACAAATGCGCCCATGAAAGCTATCCCTCTTCAACATATCCCTACATTTCACGGTCTCACATCAGAAGATCTGGATGCATTTTTATTCAAATTTGATGTGTTGTGCAGGGGATATGATTACACCACCGATCCCTAGAAATTGAAATTATTCCCCTCTACATTAAAGGGGGTTGCTTTAAGATGGTTTATGGGACTAGGTGGTGGGGTCATCAACAATTGGGATCAAATGAAAGAATCCTTCTTAAAAAAATATCAGGATTATTGTAGGTCTAGAGAATTGAAAGACGAAATATTCCAAATGACAGCCAAACCGAACAAAACATTAGAAGAATATGTGGAACGTTTTCAATACAATTTACAAAGATCTCCTTATGCATCACTACCTTTACCTGATAATGTGTTAAAAACTGCATTGGTAAGGGGCATGAAGGAACAGTGGATTGAAACATTAAACATCATGGGAAAAGGGGATATTTATCAAGAGAATTTTGCTGACATTATTGATTTATGTATCAGGAGTTCGAGAGGCAGCACAAGAATAAAACCGGCAGAATATGATCGGTTTGCAAGAGACAATAAAATATCAACAGAAGGAGTAACGCGTGTGGAGATTGGAAATTTATTAGAAAATTTTAAAACTGATATTCTAGGGACACTAACTACACAACTTGATATTATGCAGGCCAAACAGAAGCAGATGAAGGCAGAACAGAATTTGGCAATCTTCTGCCCCCGATGCAGGAAAAAGCATAGTCACAAGGAGTGTCCACTAGATACAGTCCAAACATGTGCCATTTGTACAAAAGATCATCTGATGGAAAGCTGCCCCTCACTTCCTGGATTAAAAGAAATATACAAGGAAGCAGAGGAAGAACCAGAATCGGTGTACTTGATCAACCAGCGCCGCCAGTGGCAGCCAAGACAATCTGGTATGTTTTCAGACCCAACCTCTTCTTTTCAGCCTCCACAATATAATGCTAAACAATATAATATGTGGAAAAATCAATCCCAACCCCCATTTTCAAACTGGTTACCACCATCGTTTCCTTCTTCAAACTCGTGGCTGAATCAGCCAAGCCAATCTGGTTGGCCGAATTTCCCTTATACTCCACCATATTGGCAAAATATCCCATATCCTCCGCAATGGATTCCCCCTACTTCACAAAGTTCACCCTGGCAGACAAACTGGCAAAAACCGATGCAACAGCCAGTAGGAACTATTCCGCTCCCTCAACCTACTCTGCCAGCTTTACAACAAAATCCCCAGTCTAATCTGAGACCACAACTCCCAGCCCAACCCAACCCCAATCCAAATAATAGACCGGTCCAATCTCTTCAAATCATAGAATCACCAGAAATAGGACCCGACCTGCGGGAGTGTAACGATCTTCAATTACGATCTGGACGTATCATTGAAAATGAGGGAGATAAAACAGTTCATATTGAAGATCAGTTATCAAGAGAACATCGGTTGCAACAAGAGGATGTAAATAAGCAGCAGACTCATAATCAAGCAACCACATCCTCTCCTCCATTCCCAGAACGATTAGTCATACCTCAACCTTTACAGTATCCTGACTTTGACATTCTGGGAGAATTACAAAATTTGTATATAAAAATCCTGTTCCTCCAAGCCATTCAAGATATTCCTATATACGCAAAAACTATTAAATAATTGTGCATAAAGAAACCAAGGAGGAATATAGCAACTAATCCAAGAGTCCAAGTAGTCGGTACTTTATCTGATTTATTATCTGGGAAAGAAACACCCATTAAATATGAAGACCCAGGAAATCCAATTGTAACTGTTCAAATTTACGGTCAGACCCTGTCTAATTCCTTAGTTGATCTAGGAGCTGCAATCAATATTTTAACAACCACTACCTGTCAAAAGCTCGGCATTACATCTATAGAACCTACCTCTATTTTGTTAGAATTGGCCGACCGATCTCTGGTTAGACCAGAAGGTACTCTACACGATGTCATGGTCTCTGTAGATTCCTAGGAATATCCAACCGATTTCCTGATAATTAATCCAAAACCCGACTTGAGGGACACCCGCTAATCCTAGGTAGACCTTGGCTTGCCACCACCGATGCTTACATTGGTTGCCGACAAGGAAATATGACCATAACCAAAGGACCTGATATCAAGAATTTAGTTCTATACCCTCCAGCGCAGCCAAGTGTCACAATAATTAAAACTAACAAGTATCTTGTATCATACCTTACTGATAACATTAGATCTCCATTGACTATACAAGAGGCACTTGATTTTAAAGATCAAACAGAAGATGATGCCATTAACAACTTCATTAGTCAAACTAAATCTGGACCCTGCACACAATGTCACATGATAGAAGCAGCATTTGATAATGAATTAGAAGAAGATCCTTTGAAAGACACACATGATCAAACAATACCTGTTACCTCTGTCGCAAATAGTAAAATTGTGGAAATTGAACCGGGAAAAACTTTAAATATCAATGCCAACCTCACATCTGAACAAGAAACTAAGCTCATCCATCTATTAAGAAAATATCAACAAGAATTTGCATGGGATTACCCTGATATGAAAGGAATCGACCCACAATTGTGTACACACCACATTTATATAGAAAAAGATGCTAGACTCGTCCGTCAACCGCAAAGAAGACTTAATCCTCATCTAAATGATGTGGTAAAATCGGAACTTCAGAAAATTTTAGATGTCAATTTTATTTATCCTATTTCTGATAGTAAATGGGTCTCTCCGCTTGTGGTGGTACTAAAAAAGAATGGGAAATGGAGAATTTGTGTGGATTACAGGGAACTCAATAAAGCAACACAAAAGACCACTTTCCTCTCCCATTCATAGACCAAGTGCTAGATACTTTGGCAAGAAAGAAATTCTTTTCCTTCCTGGATGGCCTCAGTGGATACAATCAGATTCAGATTGCCCCTGAAGACCAGGACAAAACTACTTTCACTTGTCCTTGGGGAACATTTGCCTACCGAGTTCTACCTTTTGGCCTATGTAATGCTCCCGCCACATTCCAAAGGGTTATGCTTAGCATTTTTGTAGATTTAATAAATGATGGACTTGAAGTATATATGGATGACTTTACACCCTATGGAGATAATTTTGATCCAGCACTAAATACCCTAGAAAAAGTCCTACAACACTGCATAGCTACCAGGCTTTGCTTAAGCCACGAAAAATGTTACATGATGATGACTGAAGGACTTATTCTAGGACACTATGTTTTAGCAGCCAGCATTCAGGTAGACCCGGCCAAAATCCAAATATTTTTGCTTATTCCCACTCCTACTACTCAAATAGAGGTACGCAGCTTTCTTGGATTTTCTGGTTATTATAGACGATTTATATAACATTATTCACACATTGCTGCACCTTTATATGCACTAACTGGTAACGTTGATTTTCTTTGGACAGAAAAATGTGAACGTCATTTCAAGGATTTAAAGAAGCTCGTATCCACAGCCCCAGTCCTTCGAGGACCAAACTGGGATTTGCCATTTCAGATATCAGCTGATGCCTCAGATACAGCCATTGGCGCAGTCCTTGGGCGGGAAGAGGATAAAAAACCATACACTATCTATTACATCAGCAAAACTTTATCTCCTGCTGAATTAAATTACACTGTTACTGAAAACGAATTCCTAGCTATAATACATGTTGTCAAAAAATTTAGACATTATATTACAGGCTATCCTGTTATCTTGTATACGGATCATTCCGCCATAAAATATTTAGCAAATAAGCCTGTCACAAATGCCAGAATAACTATATGGTTGATCTTATTGCAGGAATTCGATATCACAATCAAGTACCGGCCCGGCAAAGAGAATCATGTAGCCAATTTTCTCTCAAGAATGCCAAAGCCAATTGATGCAGTAGCAGTTGAAGATCGATTTTCGGACGAACATCTATTTGTTGTTGCCGTTCGAACACCCTGATATGCTGATGTTGCCAATTACCTTGCAGTAGGTAAACTACCAAAACACTTAACCCCTAATGAACGAAAACAGATTGTTCAGAAGAGTACTCGATTCTCCTGGATTGGGGGCTATTTGTTTCACACAGGGCCAGACATGCATATCAGGAGATGTATTCGAGAAGATGAAATCTTTGACATCCTAAAAGCCTGTCATGACGGACCATGTGGGGGACACTTAGCTGAGCGTAGAACTGGACACAAAGTATTACAAACAGGATATTATTGGCCCACGATTTTCAGAGATGCAAAGAAATTTGTCCAAGCCTGTGACAGCTACCAACGAGCAAGACGTCCTGGTCAAGCTGACGAGATGCCTCTGAAACCACAGTTAGTCATCGAACCATTTGAGCGATGGGCTCTTGATTTCGTTGGACCCATCAACCCCTCATCAAATCAGAGAACATATATCTTGGTGGCAACAGAATATGTCACCAAATGGGTTGAAGCAAAAGCATTGCCAAGAGCCACAGAGGACTCTGTCATACAGTTCCTGTTCCATCTATTTGTACGTTATGGCCTTCCAAGGGAAATAATTACAGATGGAGGACCACAATTTGCTGGCAATAGATTAGCTGCAACACTTAATAATTATCATGTCCAGCACAAAATCACTACTCCATATCACCCACAGGCGAATGGACAAGTAGAAAGCAGCAATAAGGTAATAGAATCAATCCTAACAAAAACCATTGCGTCACATAGGCTTGATTGGGCTGCTCGACTACCTGAAGCACTCTGGGCCTATAGAACAACATGGAGAAGCACCACTGGTTACTCACCTTATCAATTAGTGTTTGGAAAACAACCCATTTTTCCTATAGAATTTGAAATCCAAACATTACGAACAACACGGGAAGTTGGCTTAGATCTAACCGAGGCACAGATTAATCGACTACAGTAGATCAATGAATTGGAAGAAATTAGGCTCTCTGCACTACAAAATACAGCATTGATTCAACAGCAGTGAGCTAAATGGCATGAAGCGCTCATCAAAAACAAAGTCTTCCACGAGGGAGACTGGGCTCTGTTATATGACTCTTGGTTTCAGGACTTCCCTGGGAAACTCCAGACTCGTTGGTTGGGACCATACGAAATCCAGAAGGTACATGAAAATGGGACCATCACTTTAATCACCATTGACGGTTCTGGATATGCCTTCAAAGTGAATGGCCACCGAGTTCATCTCTATCGTAAACCACTCACTTGGGAATCCTTCTACCAACAGCTACGCAGAGACACTGATATGGAGATTTTAGGAGAGTAAGAGAAGTCTTCCTCACCTGTAATTCATTAAGGAATTCACTTCTTTTCACAATTTGTACATAATTTATTTTCTTCAAACTCGTTCATGTACATATGTTTGAACTAAATGTGTTCTTTTGCTCAAAGATTTCGATTTTTTCCGTTCCTGAAACGAATGGCATTTGCGTGTTTCTGATGTTCCTTTTCAAAAGGAACATCATCTTTGATTTCTCGATTTTTCTGCTATTCCTTTTCAAAAGGAACAGCACTCTCGATTTTTTTGTTGTTCCTTTTCAAAAGGAACAGCACTCTTGATTTCTGCTGTCCCTTTTCAAAAGGAACAACACTTTTGATTTTTCTGTTGTTCCTTTTCAAAAGGAACAGCACTCTTGATTTTTCTGCTGTTCCTTTTCAAAAGGAACAGCACTTTTGATTTTTCTGTTGTTCCTTTTCAAAAGGAACAGCACTCTTGATTTTTGTTGTTCCTTTTTCAAAGGAATGGCATTTGCTTGTTTTGTTGTTCCTTTTCTAAAAGGAACATCATTTTGATTTTTGTTGTTCCTTTTTCAAAAGGAACGTCACTTTGAGTGTGTTGTTGTCCTTTTTTTCAAGAGAGATAGCATTTTTTTTTTATTTTTTGTTGTTCCTTTTTCAAAACGAATGGCATTGGTGTGTTCTACTGTTCCTTTTCCAAAAGGAACGGCATTTGCACTTTTGAGACCTATGATCCTTTGTTGTTCTTCTCTCAAAAAGGAACACTTCTAGCATACTTTTTCTCTCCTTGTGAAACAGCTTATCCCTTTTGCTGATCCAAATTTGAGGATGCTTCTTGCTCCTGTTCTTTCAAAGTCTTTTAGAGACAGCTATGCACTTATGCAATGAATACAAAATCACAACATACTGAAATTAGAAAATTATAAATTGCTAACTTTATAAGGCTCTGTATTGGTAAGAGGATAGAAGGAAGGACATACTTATCTTTTGTTGTCATTGTCTTACTAATTTTGCCCTGATTGGTTATCTTTATCATGCCATTCTTTTTTTAATCCTCTTTGATTTTTTTTTAGGAATCAGAGCAAAGGGTTTATATCCTCCTATTGAGATGATAAGACTTCTTCCACCATTCCTACTCTTAAGGAGTGTTGAACCACCCTTTGTGTATATATAAGGAAAAGTTCTTTATGAAAAAAGAAAGTAAAAACAAATGAATTATAAATTGTCAAATGCAGGATGGGGGGTCTCATCAAGAGCCAGCCTACCATGATCATGAGGATGGAAGTGAAGTGGCATTCCCACTATGGCCACCACACCAGGGATATGGTCCAAAAGGTATATCAAATAAACAAACCTTGGAACAGGAGGTCTCATCACGAGCCAGCCTGCCCACTCTTCGCCCCCTCCTCGTGAATGGCATTATGGCTAACTGGTTACCAAGCCAGCATAACGGCCTACACTTTGACATTACATTCCTTAATATCCACATAAAGGATCATGGTTCCAGGGGTGAAATAAACAACTCTGCCAAGGTTATGGACACCTGTCGGCAGCATAGCACTGTTAATGGTATCGAAGTCACATTGATTACACCAATAGGTAGGATACTAATACTCTTTTGTTTCTTATATCCTAGGCACTAATCATACATTATTTCCCGACTTATATATCGCATGAACATTTATTACACCAATCATGGCAAAGGAGGTGATAATGACCACTTGAGATTTGGCAAGTACGGCAGACGTCCTATCCCCCGGCCTCGCATCATATCACAGCAGCCTCTTACGTAATACGCGATCCAACTTTACGCCTCGATTTTGGTAATCCATTGTTTTTCTAAACATGGCATATTTTCATACGTTGTTCCTTTATGACTTGGTTACAGATCGGGTGCCGCTCCTTTCTTTGACGGCTGGAACAGCCTATCGCATTGTGGGGGGGGAGGTTAACCTCATTATTCCCCGGGTTATGTGTCAGCTCACTATTCGGGAAAGATAGTGTACCAGGGAATGGCATGGTTTAACGGCATGATATTTCTATTTTTTTTTTCTACACAAGTTGTTGTTCATAAGTCATTTCTGTTGCATACTCTGTGTTTTTTTCTAAATCCTACGATTATTACCCTCTCTGTGTTTCAAACAGCACAAGCAGTTGCTATTCCATTGAGAATCCACAGTGAAACCATGGGAGGCAGGGCAATACGAAGCGAACCATAGGAGTTGACAGTCTCTGCTGCTGCTCGGTAGATCCTGGAAAGAGCAGGATGGCTGACTTATCTCAGTCGCCTACAGGAGTCCAATGAAACAGTGGCGATGGAATTTCTGCAGAACCTGCAAGAGGATCACTCCACAGTGAGGGGGAAGCGGATAGCGGTCACCGACGATATAATCGCAGAAGTCTCGGGACTACCAGCTACCGGACCTGTATGGACACTAAAGAAGGAAAGACTACAGAAGATCATAGAAATTTTCCAGGACGAAGGCCAAAGCTTGACGATTAAGGGGAAGGGAGTTCTGCCGGCAATGCTAGGAGAACCCTGGGCAGAATTAGCAAGAACAGTGCAAAGCTACATCACCTGCGAGGGGAGAAAAGATGTGGTAAGCCCACGACATCTTAAACTCTTAGCTGTTCTAAAGCAGAAATGCTCTGTAAATCTTCCTGCACTTTTGAATTCATTACTTCATGACGTCACACGAAACCTAAAAAAGGCACAGCATGTAGAGTCAGTTGTCAGCCACCATGGATTAATTCGACTAATAGTTAGTCATAGCCTCACCTAGCAGAAAAGCAGCTGGGAAGTGCTAATTGCAATAATTGAGGGGAGGGCGACAGCACCTTCCCCAAAACGTAAACATACTACAAGCACACCAGAACGTCCGGAAAAATGCAGAGAATTAGGAAAACAAAAATATGTTGCGAGTACATCTGAACGACCAGAAACACACTAGGAATCAGCAAAGCGTAAGCATGAAACTGATACACCGGAACAGCCAGAGAAACGCAGAAAATTAGTCTGGTTAGCCCGGATAAGGGGAAGGCTGGAAATGCTCCAGGAAAGCACCAGCCAGCTAGTGGTAATTGAGGACGAGCAACCCTCACGACCAGAAGTAGAAGAAGAACAAGCTGAAGGAGAAAAGGAAGAAGAGGCCGAGGAGGCTGAGCAATCCGAACACGAAAATGAGGAGGCAGTTGAGCATTCGGAAACAGAAGCTAAGCCTCCTGAAGCAGAAGCTGAGCCTCCTGAAACAGAAGCTAAGCATCCTGAAACAGAAGCTGAGCATTCTGAGGCAGAAGCTGGACAATCTAGGCAGGAGGAGGAAATGGGACAGCAGGAAGGTATCCCACCACAGGATCCAGTGGGAGAAGATGAATTGGCCACAATCTTGGCCAATATGGGTGAGTATGGCCAACCTTCCTTTCAATCATACCTCCATGACAAACCCCAGGAAGAAGATACATCCGAAAAACCACATGCAGAAGAGGCAGAAGAAGGAAATCTGCCTGTTCATGATGAAAAGGAGATAGTAGACACTGAACAGGAACAATCTGTTCCCAAGGCACCAGAGGAAATTCCAGAGGAAGTAGGGATAGAAAAAGAAGTCACAGAACCAGTTAGGGTTCCTACCCCAGAACAGCCAGCACAAAACAGTGAAGAAGCACCCCAGGAGGAAGATCCAGGGACTAGTCACGACCCAGAATGCAGTAGAAAGCCTGTTGTTCCTTCTAATAAAACATTGGAAATTAGGGAATTACGAAAGGAGCAGCGGAGGTTATTGAGCATAATAGCCCAGCTCCACTAGCAGATCAGGATCCTGAAAATGAGGCAGAGGGTAAGGAAGACCGCAGGGAAGAAAAAGATGACCACTGCAGTAAAAATCCGCAGGATAAAAAGGCGGAGGACCAAAAATCGCCCTGCTGATCAAAACCCTGCTGAAGATCCAGCTGCTGTTCCAAATGAGGCTGAAGGTCCAGCTGCTGTTCCAAATGACGCTGAGGGACAGACTATTTTTCCAATTGAAAAGGAACAGCAGCAAGCTGGTATTCGTGTTAAAAAAGAAATGGAAAACAAGAAAATTCAAACGGAGGCACCACCCTCAGGGGTGATAAGGGTTCTGAACTCGAAACAACGCAATAAGAAAGTTCAGGTAAAACTCCCGGCCTCCACTGCTGCATGGAAAAGAGATCCAAAGACAAGGACCTTGCACAAGGGATTGAAACAGGCTCAGCAAGAAATGGAAAGGCTTAGAGAACAAATGGTCCCTCGCGAGAAGTATGAAGAACTCCAACAGCAACTAAGGAACGTCAACCAATCCGAAAGCCAGGCCTTTGAAGGGTGGCGAAAGGAACAAGAGAAAGTTGCAAAGGTAACTCGTAGGCTAGATACTGTTATCAAGCAGATGGATACCTTGTGTTCTTTATACAATGACGTTTTAGCATGTAGGGCCCCTGCCAAAAACTATGCTCTGTTTTTACTGGAACGGTACTTACAATTAAAAATAAAAGCCATTAAAGTAGGCGCCCCGATACAAATTAACACTGTCAATGACTTTATAGATTGTTGTAAACATTGTGGGGTGAAGGTCCAGAGATTGCTATGTGAATTTTATTTGCATAACCTCATGCTAGATCAAGAGACTGAGCTGAACCCTGGCCCTCTTGTTGGGGACATTCAATTGAAAGCATTCATCTCCTTCGGGGTTAATTAGATTAAATGGCTCAAAGCCTATAACACTTTCCAGAGGTAGGAAAATGGCCTAGACTTGTGGGTAAGGGCTGAGCCTAGGGACCCAATACGGTTGTGGAAAGCACATAGAAACCTCATGAGAACTCCGGGTGTCATTGAAACATTAGGACCCATGCACGAGGCACTCATTCAACAAAGTTTAGGATATTTTCTTTCTATCAAAAACCTCGCCATTGATGCAGCCAAATTCCGGTACCAAATCTCTAATCCAAACATCTAGCTCAAGGAGCCATTTAAGTATGAGAATTTTCAATTAGCCGCCAACCGTTTGAACCTCTATGGCGAAAGCATTTTGAGGGCAGGGCCATCCTAGTTAGGATATAGATTCCGCAGTCCAATTATCTGGCACCCTGCGCCCGGATATCAAGCCCTATATGAGATGCCTGAGGGTCAAACAGGACAGTTCTTTGACTACCTAGTCACTCACCATGGCTGTAGGCCTCCGGATGAGATTCCTTCTCCAGCCTATTCTCTCACTGCTTTGCATGTCAACTACAACGTTTTCATGAGGGCATGAAACAGGGTAAGTAGGGGGGTGTGTGGAGTACTAAAAAGGTATGTTTTTAATGATCATTTCAATGGTTTTTCAGTGGGACTTGTGAATCTTTTACATCATGAATGTGGAAAACAATAAAGAATTATGACAAAATATGTGGAATTAGTATGCAAGACTTAACCACTGATAGTTGTCATTCTCCTGTGCAGGAAAGGGTAAAAACAAGGAGCTGTTGTTCCAAATAAAAAGACAAGAACAGGGTAACTGTTGTCCCTTTGACGAAGGACCGAGTGCAAACGAGGCTAAGCAGGTTGAAGCAAACCGGTCCGGAAAAGGAGGAGAAGGCACCAGCTCGGCGGAGGAGAAAAGAAGTGATTAAGGATTAACAGTTTGGCGAATCCCTCAGGATCTTCGATCTTGAGGGATCGTTGCTTTATTTATCTTATTGCTTAGACATCTCCGCCGTCACCCTTATATAAAGGGACGACACTGTTAGCATTGGGGGGATTATGCTTTTATGTAACTTTCTGTTAAAGATTGAACTTTGATCATCGATTCTCGTTGAGCTTGGCTCATTGTACTTTCTGTTTTATGCATTAATATAAACTTGGTGATTATCTTATCTCTGCATCTGGATTAACTTAAAGCGGTGTACCCTTGAGGCTAAGGTCCTGGCCCCGGAGGACACTTGCTTCTGTATCACTACGATTTGATTTCTGCGTGGTTTGCTTATCGTCATTAGTTGGTAATCTGATATGCTTTATAAGTTACATCATATGCTCTGTTAAGATTCGTTCATTAAGGTTTTTATAATTGTTATATTGACTCTGCATTATATCACCAATACCTTCAAAGTTGATTGAATATTATTAGACTTAATTGAACATTATTATTATTTTGTTACGGAGCTCTTATGCTGTGTATTTGTGTTGTGGAATTTATCTGAAAGATGTGTTCTTTATGATTCAGGATTAATGTTGTTCCATTTTGAAACACAGTTGTAATTCCTGTTGATGATTGGTGCTAGATCAGATTACTTTTCAAGGGTGTTGTGTGTGTATGATTTCCAAATGCTGTTCCATTAGCGTGTGTTGCTTGATTTGCTTGGAGAATGAAAGATTGGAGTTTTTACAATGATTGCATTTGAGTTGATATGATAAAGCTTGATTACTGCTCGCGAGGTTTAGTTATTCGATTGCTGTTCCATTTCAGAATTGTTGTTCCATTTTAAGAATTGTTGTTCCATTCTAGATTTGCTGTTCAATTTCTTATTTGTCGTTCCATTTTTACCTGCTGTTTCATTTACTTGCATTTACTGCCTCGCTCCTAAACCCATGGTCCATGCTCTAATTTCCTTTCCATCAGTTTCCAAAGGGATGGGCTATTGCTGTCGAACCCTTGACTGATAAAGTTTCCTAGCTTTAAGAGTGTGTGATTTAGTCATTTGAAGTAACTTAGTCATAGACAAGCATCCGTTTACTCTTGTATTTTTGCAGAATGCTGTACTACTAGCATTACTCTGACAAATAGCCTCAGATTGAGTCACTCTTTGAAATAACCAAATGCTCCGGGATTGACATATTAATGTGAGGTAATTAGAGGTGAAAGAGACCCTTTTTATAGCTCTACACCCTCCACCTCCATTTCCACCATTCAACATGGTGAACACGATGAAGATGCCGATTTTTAAAGGAATGTGGAGCGAAGATCCATAACAGTTTTGGTTTGTCACAGGAGCTGTTTGGATAGAACAAAAAATTATGGATGATAATATTAAGAGACCACAACTAGTTGCAGCCTTAAAGGATTGTGCATTAACATGGTATATCAAGTATTTCACTAATAACCCCAATGTGACGTTGGCAGATACACATCTAGCTCCCAGCGGGGAGTTCAGTAAGCCTAAGTCAAAGGTGTTGTTGGTAATTGAATTTAAGGAAATGCGACAGAAGATAGATGAGACACCTGGGATTTTTATCATAGGTTGAAGTTCCTAATCAGGCAAGCCAATATGGTAATCACAGATTCCCAACATCGTGAATGGTTTATAGCATCACTCTTGCCACAGTTAAGAGTACCTCTGTCACAACAGAAGATAACAACACAAGCGGAAGCCTTCGAGATCGTGATGAGGCTGGATGCCTCGTCTACACGAGATATGAACGTGGGAGTGCAACAAATTCATTCACAATTGGAAAGCCTACACTTGGAGTTGCAGAGCTTGAAGAAAGGAAAGGAAGCTTAGCCAGAGCTGCGTGCTGAGGTCTAGTGTCTGAAGTGTAAGAGCCATGGACATGATAAAGATCATTGCTCGATCTATAAGAACTATATTATAGGGGGAGGGCCTATTCCCCTCAAACTAAAGAATAACGTTGGGACAAGCATGGGAGGTGCGCTATGGTGTGCTATCTATCAGGTTATAGGACAACATGCTACTAATAACTTCCATTTATTGCAAAAGTTTGGACAGACCCGTCAACAGTTGTTTTGGAATTTCTGTAAGTCTGTAGGACATGATGAACGCCATTGTAGGAGTTATGAGTTGATGATGGATAGAACCCCTACCTACGGGATGCAGGTATAGAACTAGCCTCAAGATAAAGGCACAAGAGAAGCACATGGAGAATTCCAAGGTCGAGGAAGAGGAAGAGGTGTTGGACCAGGACGAGGGTGTGGGAAGATAATCTACTATAATTATGGCAAAGAAGGGCACTTCGCGCGAGATTGTACAAATCCCATGCATCCCTCATGTCCGTATTGCCGACAATTTGACCATGTCATAGAGGAATGTCTATTCCTTATGGGAAAAATGCAAGAAAAGAAGGCGCAACCCTAGCAGCCTAAGCATAACATTCATATGATGAGGGTTGAGCCCCGCGAAGGAGATCAGAGCATATATATTGTACTGAGAACTAGCATGACGACTGGTGCAGATAAAGGTAAGCAGCCTAAGGAAGACAGATGGGTGCACAAGGCTGTTGAAAAGGAAGTATATTTTGATCTTAATTGCACTAAAGAAACCTTCATGGAAGCAAAGAAGAACATCGCTGAGGCTTCTACTTCAAGAAGTCAGGAGAAAATGCCAAAAACTAGTGCGACACAAGAAGTTGATCCTTCCATACTTGCTACTTTTCTAAAGACTTGTATGAAGCTTTTGCAAGATCAAAAAGCAGTGGAAGGGTTGCGATACTTAACAGACAAGTGCGCTAATAAGGAAAAGACTCCTACTAAACAGTGCACAGTAGGAAAGATTGGTAAACATAAGACGCAAATGGGGCATGAGATGAGGCTGACCCTGTAGATAGGAGAATATGAAATGGAACATGTAATCTTGGATCTAGGGTCTGATGCAAATGTCCTTCTTAAGAAGACGTGGGAAAGGATGGGGTGAATTACGTTGCAATGGTCTCCTATTCAGTTGCGCATGGAAAATCAAAAGAAGATTATTCAAATGGAGTGTTTATATAATGTAACGATGGACATTAAGGGTGTGAGTGTGCTGGTTGACTTTGAAGTCATTGAAATAGTGGATGAAAATAACCCTTACCCTGCGCTATTAGGAATTGACTAGGCTATTAATATGAACGGGGTAATCAACTTGAAGAAGCAAAAGATAACATTTGAGAGGAACTCGCTCAAGGTTCTAGTGCCACTAGATGCTGCAGAAGGAGTGCATTATACTAAACCTGTTCATGACTATGTAGAAAGTGATGATAATTTGGATCAGATATACAAGATAACAACGCGATACTAGGATTGGATCAATCCTACAACTGATGGACGAATTTCATGGGACAGGGATAGCTCCTACACCTCAGATTCAGATGAAGAGCTTGAACACTGGCAGAATCGGTTACACGAAGTATCTACACTTCGTTGTAACCTGATGACCAAGTCGTTGCGGTGCATCTCGACTG
Organism: Pinus tabuliformis; assembly: GCA_031772625.1. NCBI lineage: Eukaryota > Viridiplantae > Streptophyta > Pinopsida > Pinales > Pinaceae > Pinus > Pinus tabuliformis. The sequence goes on along the minus strand of CM062814.1, from coordinate 138,962,818 downwards.
AGGTAAGAAATATTTCGCATTATCATGGTTTGACTGATGTGGAGTTGTTTTTGGATGAATTTGAAAGAGTAGTACTGGAGGAGCATCAATTCCAAGCACTGGAATTGGTGTTGCGTGCTATTCCTACCCATTGGTGGGGTACGCACAAGGAGAACATTGTTGGATGAAAAGAATATAGGAGAATCATGAAGTTAAGGTTTGGGTAAGCTAATACTACAATGACATAAAAATAAAGTGGGAAGGATGATCTGCGTGATCATTTGGAACAATGGAATAAGGCCTGGCAAACAGAACCACAACCAAAATGGGTGCACTTTTTTGTCACACCTTAGATACAATCCCAATGAACTAGTATCTCGAGACATAATTTTGCCATGGAACAGCTAAGTGGGACATTTTAAGGGAGATTTTTCTATTAAATTTTAGCTTTGAGGATGGGGTTGTGAGCATTGATGAGGCACTACAAGAGATAAAATGAGCTATATTCAGAACGTCGAAGGAACTGGGAGAATGGGCTCAGCCAACTTGGAGTACATAGTTGTGCTAGGCATAGAAATGTTACAATGTGACTGTTGAAGAAGATGAAGATGATGCGTGGAATATTACCATTCCATAAACAAAAGGACAACATGAAGTCAAAGGACCAAACGTGGCAAACCTGGATATATCAGAGTCGTTGAAAAATGGACAAGTAAAAATTGGATCTAAAGAAGAACCTAAGTTCCCAAAGATAGGAGACTATGGGGACAAATATATTGTTGATAATGTAGCTGAGTTTTTGCACACATACCAAGATTTATTCCCAAGGAAGTTTTCAAATTTGAAAGGAATCATCAGAGATTTTGGTGTTATGAAGATCACATTGAAGCCAGATGCAAAGCCCATTAAGCAGAGGCCTTATCGGTTGAATCGAAAATATAAAGAGAAGGTGGACCAAGAATTGGATAAGATGTTGGATGTTGGTATTATTGAGCTAGTGGAGGAATCGGATTGGGTAAGCCCAATGGTGGTACAAGAAAAGAAACAAAAAGGTGAGATTTTTATATGTGTAGATTTAAGAATGCCGAATGATGCATGCATGCATGATCCGTTTCCAACATCGTTTACTGACGAAGTGTTAGAGAATGTTGGCGGACAGGAAGCGTATTCATTCACTGAAGGATTTTAGGGATATCATCAAATAAAGATCATGCTAGAAGATCGGAGCAAGACAACCTTCACAATGGAGTGGGGTTCCTGTCAATATTCAGTTATGCCATTCGGATTGAAGAATGTGCCTGCCATTTTTTCCTGAGTTGTGATCGCAACATTTAAAGAGTTCATTCATAAATTTTTGGAGGTGTATTTTGACAATTGGACTATGTTTGGCTTGGTGAAGTGCCATGTTTTGAGTCTACGTCTTATGTTGAATACATGTCGATGGTATCAGATCGTGCTGAACTTGAAAAATTGCATATTTTGTGTGCCCTTTGGGATTTTGCTTGGCCATTTCATATGTAAGCAATGATTGATGTTGGACCCTACTAAGATCGTTGTAATTGTGAATTTATAAGCTCCTAGGAATGTGAAACAACTGCGTGGGACATTGGAACACATTGGGTATTACAAAAAGTTTATCAAATCGTATGCTTAGATAACCATACAAAAGAAGAAATTATTAAAGAAAGATGTGATGTTTTTCTGGGATGAAGACTGCCAGCGCAGATTGGTTGTCTTAAGGGAAAAAATGGTGGCAGTGCCTATTTTGGTATTTCTAGACTAGAAGAAGGAATTCCATGTGCATGTAGATGCCTCTTATATTGCGCTAGGAGTGTATTAACACAAGAAAGTGAGGGAGAGATTGATCATTTGATAGATTTCATGAGAAGAACGTTATCTAAAGATGAGAAGAATTACTCCACTACAGAGCATGAATGGTTAGCGATGGTCTACACACTGTAGAAGTTTGGGAATTATTTGTTGGGTGGACACTTTAAAATGGATACAGATCACTCCGCACTGAAGTACCTAGTCAATAAGCCTTGTTGGGGGGGAAGATATGTGGATGGTTACTATTTTTCCAAGAATATGACTTTGAAGTAATTTTGAAGCCTGGAAGGTTGAATGCAGGTGCAGAACATCTATTAAGAATTGAAGCAGGTGAGAAACCAAGTAGTTTGCAGGAAGGACTGTCAGACATGCAGCTCTTTGTAGTACGCATCGCAGATGATCATTTTGCCAATATTATTCAGTATTTAACGATGGGAACTGCTCCAAAATGTTATTCCACTCAACAAAAGAAGGAGTTAGTAGTTCGCGCTCCCGATTTTTCAATGATTGCGGATCATTTGTATAAGATGGGAATGGATGAGATATTGTGAAGGTATGTTCTAGATTTTGAATGTGCTAGTATCCTAGCTGAAGCCCATGGAGGAGTGGCAGGAGGTCATTATGCAGGCAAAGTGACTGCGTAGAATATTTTGCACGTTGGATTATGGTGGCTGACATTACACAAGGATTCTAAGGCATATTGCAAGGTGTGCGATGCTTGCCAAAGGATGGGGAAGCCTTCGCGAAGGGATGAATTGCCTTTAAATCCTCAAGTTTCGTTGTAGGTATTTGATAAATGGGCCATTGACTTTATAGGTCCAATACAACCACCAGCTAAGAAGATAAGGGTGCGGTATATCATTACGGAAATTGAGTATTTAACCAGGTGGACAAAAGCACATCCTGTGAAGGATTATACACCGGCCACTGCTATGAAGATTTTGTTCGAATATGTATTAACAAGGTTTGGATGCCCTAAGATATTGATGAGTAATAGGGGTACACATTTCTTAAATTAAATGATCAACAAGATGTTTGAAGAATTCCAGGGGTATCATCAGAAGCGCATGTCGTATCACCCACAGGAAAATGAAATGGTGGAATATTTTAACAAGATTTTGGATCATGCATTGACGAAGGTATGAAATTCGCAGAGGAATGATTGGGACATGCATGTACCTATTATTTTTTGGGCTTATAGGACGACCTGAAATAAGTTGATAGGTAAAATTTTGTTTAGGTTGGTCTATGGAATTGAAGCAATAATGCATATGGAGTATATTATCCCAAGTTTACGTATTGCAGCATTGACAGAGATGGCAGATCATGAGACCTTGGAGGAACGTCTCGTACAGTTCATGGAGTTAGAAGAAGACCATTTTCTTGCAGTATTTCACTAGCAAGTACAAAAGGAACACGAGAAGGCAAGGCATGATCATCATATTAAGTTGTGCATGTTTAAGATAGATGATTTAGTGTTGTTATATGACAGGAAGTTCATGAAATTTCCAAGAAAGTTTCAAATGCACTGGTTGGGGACATATGTTATTAAGGAGATCACGAATGGTGGTACAGTCCAACTCGCGAAGCTGAAAGGGGAACCATTCCCTGGAAAAGTGAACGGAAGTAGGTTGAAGTTATACACAGGTGATCTTGCCCCTATGCAATGACTATATGGAAGTAGGACAATCTTAGTAATCCAGGCAGCTGCAAGGGATTGCAAGACTATAAACTACACTTCTTGACTAAGTGAAAAGCATGGTAGGGAGGCTGTGCGATGGAAGATAGGAGTGCGACAAGTGAAGCTGCGTTGGATGAGCTGTGCCATGGAGGATGGTGCCTTGTAGAGGGGTCCAAAAGTAGCCCTTGGAGTTACTATTCATGATTTGATTGCTAAAATTCAATTAGGAGGAGCAGGTAGGTGCCATTTATGGGGAAAATATTTAGATATTTTCCACCAAAGATGCATTTATGATCAGAAATTGGTGGGAACAGTCGAATTTGAATTCAAAACCTCCTATACGTTGAGCATGTTGGTCCGCCGAAAAACACTTGGTAATTTGAGAGTTGTTTGGGCACTTTGTTGTTTCGCGTTTACGAGTCATCAATTCTAGGAGGATTTCATGTCAAGCCTAGCATTTGCAACCTTGCGTGAGTGGATCCAGAAGGTCATTCTCCAACAAATGATTGCCACAAACCCCGTAGAAGCTGTGAGTTCTGAAGCTGCCATATCTGATGCGATGACCCCTAAGATATCAAGTATGAAAGCTACAACCATTGTGCCTACGGTACCAAGGGCACCTAGACCGAAGCAATCTGCTGCCAAAGTGAAGGAGAAAAAGTCAATGACAATGAGACAGTCACCGAGGAAGAACCTAGAGGTGCGACAGAAGGAGAAAAAAGATAAACAGTTGGAGAAAGTGGTTGATTTTGAGGAGGAAGAATTCCAAGGCATAGAAGAGTTGAATGCGAAGGAGGGCAAGCCTATGACACAACTCCTAGAGTATATCCCTCCGCAGAAGGGAAAAACCAAAGTTACCAAAGACCCAGATTCCAGAAACTTTACGGTTTCAACACCCCTGTTACCTAAACAGGTGGAATTTGAAGGCACAACCTTAGCACGCATTCCAGTACTTAAAATCAAGGATTGGGACCTCGCGGACTATGAGAGATTCCCACATTTGGAAACTAGCAAGTATATGATGAAGATATACTATGAAGAGACTAGGGTTATGTGGTTGGAACCCATGAAGTGGGTCAGAGATGTTGAGTAGGCGGGGTTGTTTCACATGCTCTATGTGCCTCATTTTCATAGGTTAACAATCAACATGGTGTGAGTGTGTGCCAACTCCTTGCATTGGTGGATGATGGGTGCTTATGGTTTGGGGAGCCCATCCCGATCACAGACATGTTAATTCATCGAATCAAAAAGTTTCCCTACAAAGGGGGAGACCCTGCCAAGGAGTTTGGAGGGAAAAATGGAGAAAAAAAGTTAGGGGATAAGATGAATGAAAAATATGGGCTCGTTAAGAAGTCACACAGATATTCTATCCGCTCTATTGAGGACCAGGCGGTGTAGTTTGTTGCCCAAATTCTTGCAAGGAAAATCATGATGAAATGTCATGCAGATGAAATTCCGGCGCCGGTAGTATCATTAGCTACATAGTGCGAGAAGGGAATTCAATACAACTGGACGAAGTATCTGTGAAAGGATTTCGTCTAGAACTACCACAAATCTTAGGAGATAACAAACCCTTCCACTATGCATGGATTTTGTTTTCAATAGTATTAGTAGTGTGGAGATTGTTGAAGGATAGTTAGTTTCCCTTTGTTGTCAAATAAGAGTTGAATGCGGAGGAAGGCGAGCCTATCACATGGTCTTTCCTCCCAAAGTAATAGGGAACTTCGAAAGGACCCCCAAGGGTTGATTGTTTCCTTTGTTGAAATCCAATAGATTCTGAGTGACAGGCACAAGATATGGGGAGCCCAAAGCTTTCCAAGTAGTAGAAGACATGATGCTGACAGATGCACCTTCATCTAATATAGTGCCATGTACTACCATATTATAGGATTGTACTGTAATCTGGAAAGGCACATAACATGGGAGGAAAAAAGCAGCCAAGTGACTCCAATTGAAAGAAACGACATAACTACTTGGTGTGGGCATCATATGATTGCCCCCATGTTGTATAGGAATAAGAGAAGGACTCTCCTAAACAACTGGGACAGGAGGGTCACTCTTCGATTCATGAGAATATGAGGAGATGACAAGAACATGAGCAGTATGATCACTATGATCTTCGGAAATAGAGTGAACAACTAGAGGCGGAGCCAACTTGACACTCTTTCTGACCAATGGTCATCTGGGAACAGACACAAGAGAGTCATGCTGAGGAAGAGAAGGATGGGAAAGAGATGAATCCAAGTCAATATCTTTACCAATTGGGAGAGGGTCAGAAGAAAGCCTTTGATAACCAACATGAAGTTGGGGTTGAGGAGCTGCAAGGTTTTCCAAAACTTTGGAAGCTTTATCCATGAGAGGACAAAGGTGAAGAAGATTCTCTTCTTCACATACACTACAGGGTAATCTAATATTCCCTTTCTTCTTACCATTGTTAGCTGAAGGTGTGGCATCAACATGATCTCTATAGGTCAATGGAGATGGTCAATCCATATTTTGAGACCATACCTCTAAGACTCTGGGAATGCCAGGACAATCTCGAATGAGATGGTCACCCTTACACAACCTGCAAGGAAATTTTACCTTCCGTGGAGGATCAAAAGGTTTGTAGATGGGGGGTGCATTTGGAGTAATAGCTACACATCTGGCCTCTCTCTTATTTGAATTCTTCTTCTTCATCATCTTCTTCTTCTTCTTAGCTTCCTGGTTACTGGATTTCAAACATTCACCAAGTGAAATAGAAGAGGAGGGTGAAGAAATGGGGGAAGAAGGTAAGGGGTCAACCTTAGAATCATCATGATGTGATTCAAATGAAGGATACATCAGGGCATGAGTTGGGACACTCGACACCATGGAGGTTGAAAATAACCAGACAAGTAAACCAATGGTTAACCCAGGGAGGGACAATGTTGCCATATAAGGAGCACCAACATTTCCAAAAGAAGGAAAAGGACCAAGATTCCCATCCGAGGGGAACCTTTGACTGGTGGGCTCTAGGAATGTTGCTATTGGTATCAACCCTAAAGAATCAATAAGGAAGATAACTTTAACCAGGAATATTTTGTAGGCAGTTAATTTTAAGACACTGAAACAAAACTTTGCCTTTTCATGTTTTAAGATTCGAGAAAATGACGAAAGATGACTCTAGTTGCTTTCAGAGTTAACGAGCTTGAAAGGACGAGTGCTCAATGCTCTTTTCAAATTTAAAGAGTTACTAAAGATAAAAAATGACTTCTTAGGGTACTCTAGGTATAAAGAATTACCAGGTAAACTTGAACCACAGAATACCTCCCGGTGAACTGAGAAGTACGAGCACGCAATCTCCCCGAATACTGTGTTTGGTGTATCACGTTTACAAGGTGGAAGACTCGGCTTCCTATGGATAAAGGATTGCAACCTAGTGGGGTCTCCCTTTATATACATGACGGTACGGGGAGCACAAGTACGTACTAGCACTGTCTAGTGCTGAAGCGAACAATAGCTGCTAGGTTTATAGACGCTCGAACACGTCTCTAGCCTAGACATCTAAATGTGAGCGTTAAGATTCAATGCTTCCTTAGGTTAATTTAATAGATTTTAACCGTTGATATTGAATTAGGTTTCAGTTACAAGGCCCTACCGCTGTCATCTGAAAAAGCTCCTACATGCAACAATTATGAAAAACAAAATCTTTGTCTTCAATGAAAACTAACACTAATTGAGAGATAGAGAACATGCAATCAATGCAACAATCAAAGAATGAAATCTTTCATTAATAAATCTCCTAAATGCACTAAATCTTCCTATAACAACATAAGAAGTTTCATTTCATTTCCAATGCTTATGATGATACAATTCTAACTTCTCAATAATGCTACTATTGCAATATTTTCGCTTAAGTAAACTAGAATGATGTTCTTCTTTTCATAAAATGCAAAATGAATCTTTCACATAAAGCACTTTAAATGAAATTTTTCACAATTCTGAACAAACAAGCATCATCAAATCCAAAGAATGATAAATGAAACTAAAAAAAAATTCTTCTCTGAATCGAACCAACCAAACACATAAATGCTTCAATCGAGAAACCAAGCAATGTAATATATGCTTGGAAAGAGAAAAGAGACACTCAAAATAAGAGAACAAACGAGACTCATTCACTCATTCAATTGAAAATGAAGCAATGAAGATGGGAGTCTAAAGAAGGGAGTCTGAAGGTAAAGACACACTGGCACTAGAATGGGAGAAATTCTGATTTTTTCTTAACTTAGAGACCAGAGTAACTACCTAACTGACAACTAGCGCCGATATGCATGACTGGCACGACTGACCAGTACTACAACTAGCATTGATGGCTTGATCGGCGTCACTACCTAACTGACAACTAGCATTGATCGAGGGATTGAAAGAAAAAATAAAAAATAAAAACTTCACATAAGGCCAGACTTAACACATCAGAGGGTGGGCTAAACCAAGCAAGCACACAAACCAAGCTAAATGAATTTTTCTAGTGAGGGAGAAGACAGTCTAAAAGTCTTACAAGGAGAAATCAAGAGAGCAAGACACACTGGTCGAGATCTGGTGTGAACCCTAATCTTCACCTACAGGCATCGATGTGACTGCCTAACTAAAAACAAGCACCAGAAGGGGGTCAGTGTGACTGTTTCTCAGCATATCGTGTTGATTGGCATGACTGTTAGCAAATTAAATGCGTTGAGAGAGGAAGCCAAAAAAAAAAAATCAAAGTTGGGACCAGAATTGCTACTATGAATTTTAAACTCAGACTAGTAAGCAAAGGAAAACAAACAGAACCAAAGTGAAAAAGCAGAACTAGAAAAGTTCACACAAAACCATGAAATTCCAAACAAGACAAATAGAAGGATTGGCTCCCCAGTTGTGTTGTCAATTTGTGGTGAAGTAAAATTATGAGTGCGGACACAAACAATTCCTCTAGCCTGATAATGGGTCTAGCCACAACTGGTACATTCTATGGAAGATTTCCTTAGGTTGGAACCAACTAATAGGGCCTACCTCTTAGTATGCTTATCCCGTTTGGTGATGACCTTGCTTGCTCGCTCCATGTATCTCTCGTTTCCTTCTTCAAACACCTGAAACAAGTAAACAACAACAAACAACAATCGTGATAATAGACAAATTGTAATTCAACCTACTTAACAAGTCAAGAAGCATTAAGCCATAAACATGTGAGATGACACATTATGTAGGAAATCAATCGATAGTTTCATATATATTGAATCAAGAAGAGATTACAACCATTTTCTTGACGTTGTTGTTCTCCTCCGACAAAACTAGGTTCCCACACACTTCCGTTAGCATTCCATGATGGCCTCAACAATGATAGTTTTAATGCTCTTCCCTTTAGGTTTCACACTAAACCAAATTCACACTTCTCCCTCACACAACTAGAGAGCTACAACTATGAATAGCTTTTCATTCACTCCAAACTTAATTAGCACTAGCTCACCAACATTAACACTACAACACTAGCTTGTGCTTGGGAAAAATGGACGTTTATATAGCATGAATGGATGGGAGATGGTTCTTCTTCTCATGCGAGAAAGTCTTATCTCTTGAGGTAGTTCCATCCTTATAGGGTAAAGGAGCCCAAACTGACATCCTCAATCCCATCTAGCCAAACCATTTACCAAACTTCCGTTACGAAGCTTCTAGAGCTAGAAGCTTTGGCTCTTTATTTAAAACACTTTCCATAAGAGGACCAGCGTGACGGGAACAAAGCTCAGTCGCTCCAGTTAGTTCTAGGGATAGTGTTAATCCCTGCATATCGGTGGGAGGAGGACAAGGGTTGTTAGCGCCGGTCTTGTAAACTAGGAAAAATAGAAGATTTTGCGGAAATGGTGCAAAAGGGAATTGTTTTGGTCATGAAGAGGGATATAATGCGAGTTTGTTCATGAAGGGAAAGCATGTAGGGTTCACTATAGAGGTCCTCCAAGATCAAGGTGGGGAGTACAAGGACAGTTAAAAAATGTTGTGTAAAACCCTTGCAGCCAGAAGACTTACCAAAGGCACTAAAGTTCGCTTCATTGTGGTCGACAAAGGATCCAGAGAGAATTAAGGAATCAAAAATTTTCTAGATTTTGATGGAAATGGACCTGACGAAAGTTATCAATCAGTGGCCAAGGTTGTCCCCAACCTTGTTCGAGTAGTTGATGGCCTTCATGAAGTTCAAGGTTAATTTCCATAATGTCATAATCAGGGCGTGGAAGGACTCAAAGCACATATGGCACAAGCTGTCATATTTAGTATCTATAACCGATGTGCAGGAGATCGTGGGATGTTGGCTAGCGGAGTGGCGTGAACCCACGAAGCTTGGGGAAGGTACCAGTAAGGGTGCTAAGAGCTCTGATGCATAGTTGACACTGTGAAGAAGGGAAAAGAGGCAGCCCAGAAGGCAGCATGGGCTCTAGATGAGCAAAAGAAAAAATAAGTCGTTGACAAGGCAACTGCAAAAAAAGAACATGTTGCAAAGGAATGTGCTGAGAAAGAGTGAACTGCAAAAGATCATGTTGAGACAGAATGCACGGATACAGAATATGTCAAAGAATTAGCTCCGGAGCATATAGATGAGCAGGAACTATCAGGGCCGGAAGGAGGCAGTGGAGATGAGAAAAGTGCTCCCTTCACAATAAATAAGCGAGGAAAGGAGTAGGTTGTTGGACAATCAAAGAAGCATAATACATATAAGATGATGCACATTGACCCGATGGTCTTGATAGAATGGGATCTCAACAAGATCGATGAAAAGGTCTGAGACACAAAAACATATTTGTGTCAACAGTTCGAGCAACAATATATGCAGACACTAGGGAGCATCAAGAAGGATCTGTGTGAGCTATAGATCCAGACCGGTAGAATTCAAGCAAGCTGTGGGCAAACATGTGGGGTGAAAGTGAGCCTGATGCAAGGAAGTGGAACAGTAGTAGAACTGGAATGGACTCTGGACCTCATAGTCATATCTTTACCATAATGGTCTGCCTGCGTGGAGTCAGATGAGGACAACACCATGTTAAACACAATGAAGGAAATAGGAGCTAACATGGTTGTGCTCCCACTTCAAACTCTCCGTGCATTCCATCAAGGGGGCACGGATGAGCTAAGGATCAGGGAGCAGCACGCCCTCACAATAATAAGTGAGTTCAAGGTGAATAAAGAGGAGATGTTTGCGAAGAAATCTCGGGCTCTAAAGGAAAAGGAGGAGCTGCAGACATGAAGTCAGAGTCTGGAGACAACCATCAAACAAGCCTATAAGACAGTTCCAGAATTGAACATCCCGGATGATGCCACAGCTACAGCAAAAGGCCAAAAATTAGTTGTTGCGGTTCGTGCATCAAAGGATGAGATCAGCAAGGTCACTTTTTATTTTCAAATGAGGATGTCAGAACTATAGTTCAAGTTGCATCCAACTACTCTGCTAGAGGTTCGGGAGCAATGCAGAGCATCGATCAAAGAGAATTTGAACACATTGGATACCATAGTCACAGGTTATGCAATAACGTTTGACCAAGAAATGGAGTTGTGGACGAACTTGTAGGAGGACCCGAACTTATAGAGGCTGAATATAGATGTCAGGGAGACACAATGCAACTATGATGAAGTTTGAGTGAATGCGTGCACTTTGGTGCTAGCGCAATGCCTTATGAAGTTGCAGGAAGGTAAGCAGCTACAAGAACAAACAAAAGAATTACAGAGAAAAGAGGCCCTTCTAAAGGCTAGATTATAGTCATGGATAGAGGAATCCTACCAACTTACTCTATTGCTTTAGGAAAAGCTAAAGGTGATGCAACAAACACAGAGGAAAATGCGCCTAGAAGTGGAAGGTCTAACAATAAAGAAGTTGGTAGAGGAAGTGTGGTAGGCCGTAATGTAGAGAAATGCTGACATTGCAGCATTATAGGTCGAGCTAGGTTGTCTTCGCAGCAAGATCGAGCTGCCAACTGAGTGACTGGAGGGTGAGTCACCATAATTGTGTTGGGGCCTGTTGAGATATGGTCCCTAGGGTCAGTTTTGGGGTTAGTTAACCCAATTTTTGTAAAAATTTTGTAAAATATGTAAAGTCTCTGCAAAATGCCGATGCGGAGTGCGCAACTAGATAGGACTCAAAGGGATTTTAGCCCCTTGTTTGGATAAGTAAATAGATCAGTTTTGAGACTTATCCATGGTCTGCGGACCATGGTATTGTATTGAATAAATCTATATATATTGGAGTCATAGTGAGTCTAAGAAGTAGCTAAGCGAAGTATAAGTAAGTCAAGATAGAGATTTTTTTGGGCAAGTGCTAAGGAAGGAAGGCTCTACTTCCTGTACTTAGGCGAAAGGGGAAGGCTCCTGCAGCTAAGTATGTAGGAGGCCTCTGTAAGTGCGCAACTGAGAGCGCGTACCCTTGTAATTGAGTGCACAGGGTAAAGGAGCCTGTAATCTGAACGTTGAAGATTAATAAAGATTGATTATGAAGAAATACTTTGCATATGAGTATTATTGTGAATTCTATTTATGTTATGTTATGTCGCTTAATAATGTGTTTTCCACGAAATAATATGAATTTCTACGTGAATTTGTTGAATATATAATATTTATACATGAATTAAGTGATTATCTATGTTCGCGAAGTTAAGGGTTATTTCTATTATGATTTTTGATGAATTTGATAGATCTACGTGAAGGCAGATATAGGGTTATTATTTAGTGCGTGAAAGTGGATGGTTTGCCTATTTAGTGTTATTGGGAAATCTAGTGTCTATTCAGAGCTGCTAGTCCCACTAAGACATGTAGCTATCTTAGAAACAAACAGATTAAAGTCACTTGTTTTTCCTTTACGAGAGAGAGATGAGAAAGAAGCAGAGAGTACCAACCTCAGTCTTCCGCTTGGCTCTTTACTTATTTCCTTTCTCTTTGACAGAATCTCGCCACTACTTCCTTACTTGTCCAGCTTCAAAGAGCACTTGTAGATTCACAACAACATAATACCATCAAAGCATAGAGATCCTTCACTGTAAACAATATAGGATTAGATATATATTGACCATACAAATGCATATATCAACACAATATTCAGAGATACACAAGAATATGGAGGAAAACTCAAATAGCTTTATTAGTAAAAGTAGTAGAAGAGAGGATTACAACCACTTTGTCTGACCCAGCGCCATCCTCCCAGCTTGAAATCCCTCTTCACCTCACACAAAGCAAGATCACCCAACAATGTCTTCAAAGAGAAACCAACATCACCTCTTTGCAAATTACCAAATTCCAACCTTTGGATCTCTGGGATGAGGGATCAATTTATAGATATTTGCATGGGGGTGATTTAGTTTCTGGGATTTTGATTAGTGTCACCTCTCTAATAGTTCTTGGTTCCACTTGGAGATTTCATGATCTCTTACTCATCCTTGGGCGAACTCAGGGAGGCAAGTGTCAAATGAGTAGCTTCTAGAAGATTCTCAAGTTCTCCACTTAGCAAACTACTTGTGCCATTTTTCTGCCCTCGCTCATCACACCCTACAGAGGGATTTCTAGTATGCATCGCACTTTTTTCATGTGGCAGGTGAGATGCATTGCACCCTTTGCACTAGGCAGTCAGTATGGTCTTGTTTTGACCAGTTCTAAGTGGTTTTTCATGGAAAACTTCTGGGATATGATGTAATCAGCTGACCTTGCTCCTTTAGGGTATGAAACAACACTTTTAGGGACTTAGAAGCCCTTATTTTATGGATATATGTGATTGGGTTGTAGTGCCCAAATATGTCTATAACGGTTGCCCCCTAAAGCATGAGGTCGTAAATCTTTTGATGTCGGGTGAAATGCTTTATAATGAGGATCCGAGGTTTTTCACACCGGGAGGTGACCTGTAATAAGATACAGTACAATACATTATCTTCATAATATTTTCAAGATCTAGCTGAGGCGGGCATTCCCATGCTCAGCTTTGATAAATTCCTTTTCATGTACATAGTACAGACAACCGTCTCTGTGTAGAATGATGATTCTAGTAGAGCCATCATCCCTTAGTTTGGATGATTATCTATGCAGAAATGATGTACATTTGATGTCTTTATTTCCCTGAATATATCGTATCTCAGATGGATGAAACTAGATCCAGGGTCTTCAAAAATCTCATTCAATCTTCGCCCGAATGTACAAGTCAATCCATGTGAAAAGATGTTTTGATGTCAAGCATGGAAGGACATCGCCTGATTACCAGCCAATGATGTGAGTTGTTAACAGGCACGAGAGGAATCACCGATAATGATGATGACCCTCAAGGTACTGCAGTACAATTCACGTGGTGCAAATACATGAGTTGATGTCAAACACCACGCAAAATCTTTCGGTCGAAGGCCATTAGTGTAAACTTATCGCCGGAAGTGAGAAACTTGCCATGCAAGCTTCAAAGTACTAGAAGGGTTGTCCCTAGGTCGGCTTCTTGGATAATGAGCTGATGTCGACAAGAAGTGACCCGTCGTAGGAGGGCATTAATGGATCCCACATCTATGACACATAACGAAGAAAATGATTTTGTAGAGGTGAAAACGATCTGATGATACAAGGTTCAAGGTGGCAGTCATGAAAGAATGAAGCGTGAAGGTATTGTAGTGGATGAGACACAAGATGGGTAGGTGAATTCTCTGAGCGACTTCTCTTGAACATATTGGCGACACTGAAATGGATTGATAGCGTTAACCCCAAAAGTGGATGGTATGGTGGACCAATGGTGATATGACCGGTGAACAGAATAACCCAACCCGACTCAATCATGGTGATGGACTGAAAGTCTCATGTTCAATAGTGACCTGCTACCAATAAAGTTTCTTTAAGTTTTCTTCCCGATTTTCCCCAGTCATTTCTGACCAGTACCTCTTTATTTTTATCAAGCTTGAGGAGGATAACATATGCTTGTTCTATATTTGCCCTTCGAGCAAACCCGTTGCTATGTTTTAACGAGCCTAGCAACAGTGAAGCTCGCTCTTGTCTAAATGAACAAGTTTTTCACTATTGTTTTAATGAGTTTAACGACAAGGATAACTCGGTCCTTTTCAATTTTAGAGAGTCTGAAAAGAGATGGAAAGAAGACTCCAATATTCCTTTTTCGTAATATAATCCCTTAAGTCCGAAAAAGTATAAAACAATACGAAAGGGATGACTTTTCGATAGTTTTAACGAGCCGAACAAGACAAATGCTCGATGTTTTTGTGTAATAATCCCTCAGGTCCAAAAATATTAAAATCTAGAGGATGGATAACACTTCCAATCACTTTAACGAGCTGGAGAGGCCAATCGCTAGGCAATCCTTTTACATAGCAGCTGGTTGCAAGTAAGGTTTCGAACTTTCTGATCACGGCAGTGTAAAAAGGTGGCTAATAGGATCAGTCATCACAGTTGTTCCTCAAAAGGGGTAAACAATCAAATGGAGGCGAATGATAGGCAACAACAGAGTGGAGGTGATGGTAAGAACACGACCAAGGCTCAAAAGCTGATGATAATGCATTCACTATGGTTATTTACCGAAGGTGGGTTCATTTTTTAATGAGCTTAAACTTTGGTGGAACATATTCTCATTGCTAGGTTTAATTTTTAACGAGCTTGAACTTCGCGTAAAACTGCTCATGCCATTCATATAATAAGGATGTCTCATCGATAGGTTCATCTTTTAGGTAGCTTGCACCATTCGAAATTATGCTCTGACTCCTTTTATTATGTAAGCTAGGAACGACCAATCCTACGAGTGTAAAGGGTTAAGAACCTACAAACTAAGAAAATAAATGGTCGCTTTTCACTTTCACGCAAAAATTTTGCATGCCCCCAGGTATAACGAAGTAGAGTTTCCAAGGTTACCCCTCAATTTGCAGACAAAACACTTGTTCTATCAGGAAAGGCCTACCTTTGCAGGTTACCCTTCAATTTGCAAACAAAACATTTGTTCTATTGGGAAAGGCCTACCTTCTAAGAGAGGTATCTTATTCCGATCTAATCCCATTTTCCTAAACGGATGGGTGTGTCAGACCAGTCATATATCCTCTGCGGAAACCTACCCTATACCTGAAGCTTCCCTGCTGAAGCAGGCCAGGGTGCATGCCCCCTGGGTTTTAGTCTTGACCACCAAATATTTCACACTCATCAGGTGGACGGAATGGAGATTGATGAGACATTCCTTGTGCAAAAAGACTTGTTAGGAATGGAATTTGACTATTAGCTATGTGTGAACCAGGGAATGAAAGCTGGTCTACGAGCTAGACCACTCTGCCTTCATGCGGAAAACACATTACTCGAAAGAGTGAGGAGGCGATGGCTCCCATGATATAAATGTAGTCGCGCCCAAGGAGTGTATTTTAATCTAAAGATCCTTGGACTACCATCACGTTCAGATAAACGGTTTCCTTCTCAAAGTTATAGGCAAACTTGGAAGGATCCATAATGGCCAACTGGTTCCTTTATCGAAGCCTGTCAGATTTCGCATCTCAGGCAAAAGCGATGGCGAACCAAGTGATTTCCAAGAAGTTGAGGAAAGGATACTCACAAAAGCCCCTTCATCTATGATGGTACCAACCTTGACCATTTTGTAAGTTTGCACTATGATTCGAAATGGTACATTAGATGGTAAACGGGGTCTGCCTAGTAGATTCCAATCGAAGGAAACAACTAGGTTGCTTGGAGGTGGGACCAAATAAATGGCCAAATACAACTCTGACGAATTTCCTTCCTGTCGTAAAGGAATGGGCAGATTTCCCCCATGTTCATCGGAGTCTATGTTTACGAAAAGAATTTGAATGGTGTCATTCTCATTCTCTTCGGTGACTGTATCATCTGAAGGTAAATCTTCTGAAGTCAAGATGGGGTCGTCTGCCATCTTGACCTGTTGACTTTGGTCCGATGTGGACTCAGAGGGTCTATCTTCAATGATAGATGCTTCGGCCGACTCCAAAGGTGGGTCAATCGGATTTTCAACTAGCAATGGATTCGGCAAGAGTTTCTTGTACCCAGGAGGGAGTAGCTGCGGTGATACAGGACGATTATCCAAGACTCTTTTAGCTTTGTCCAGGAAGGGACAATGGTGGAGGGCATGATCGCCTTGACAAAGTCTGCAGGGAAATTTAGATTTTCCCTTTTGTCCAGTGACTTCGCTTTGACTATTCGACGATGTACTTTAAACATGATCATCAGAGGTTGACGACACCAGATTGTGCAAGCGGGGAGACCAGTCCCTTAGGATCCGTGGGATGCAAGGACAATCTAGGTGATAGTGGTCTCCTTTGCAGATGACACATAGATATTTAGGTTTGGACAGTGCAGTGTGTGGATTTTCGCTAGACGATGCACGGTTGCCCCTTTTTGCCATTGGCTCCTTCTTCTTCTTCTCCATCCCCTTCTTCTTCTTCTCAGTTACTTGGATTTTAGCTTTACTATCTTTACCAACCAAAGAGGAAGAAGGAGAGAGAGAGACAAATGAAGTAGAAGGTTGGGGGAAAACTCTAGTATCATCTAGTTGTTGATTCGATTGTTCAGGAATCACGGTGCTTTGAACTACAGAGGTCGAGAAAAGCGATACCGACAAGCCAATTGTCAGTCCTCGAAGGGACAATGTGGCCATATGAGGTGCACCAACATCTCCCCAAGAGGAGAAAGGACTAGGACTTCCCCCAAGGGGAAATCCTTGGTTGGTGGACTCCATTTTCTCAACCTAAGACCAACGAGGGAGCAGTGATGTTATTCCAATTAAAATAAATTTTAGACGCTTTAACACAACTTGCTTTTTCAATTTTTAAGAGTTGAGAAAAAGCTAAAGATGACTCTAGTCGCCCTCAATTTTTAATGAGCCTGAAGTGACAAGTGCTCAGATGGACCTTTTCCTTTAAGGAGTCTAAAAAGGAACAAAAGAGACTACTCTGGAAATCTAGACAGAGGGATTACTAAACCAATTGCAAAACTGCAGAATACTTTTTACGGTACGGCAGTCAATCTTCCTGAATGTTGTGTTCAGTGCATTGTGATCAATAGGGCGGTAGACAAGGCTTCCTAAGGATAAAGGATATAGCCTATTATGGTCTCCCAATATATACTTAACGGTACGTGGGAGCACAAGTCCGTACTGGCACTTGTCGTCTCAAATAAGAGGAATCACCCAACCTACGGTGAAAGCGACAGTTACCAGGCTTTACGGCACCGGAATACGTCTCTAGCCTAGACTTCTTGATGTTGTGCGTTAGGTTCCAAATCGTTTTTATGTTCATTGAATTTATTTTATAGTTGATATTTCTTAAGAAGTTTGCCTTTCAGGTTCACCGCGTGATGTAGATATACAATTCCTAAAAAGCAATCTAAGATGTTAAACAGTCGTTTAATCTTCTTTTTGAAATGAAAATCCTAGCTACTAAGGAAAGAGAAATGAAATCCTTTCAACATAGAGCAGAGAGCACACACTAGATGCACTGTCCTAAATCAAAATCAACAATCAGTCTAAATGAAAATGCACGTGCATGTATTTTTTTTCCACTTTCTCAATGTATGAATGACAAAAAGAATGCTAAATACCAATCTGAATTATCCCTTCTTTCAAAGCGATGGTACTCTTGATTTTCTTTTCAAAAAACAAAAAGGAGACAAGACGACACTTTACGATTTTGAATTGAAAATGACTTTCGACACTTGAAATACTACTAAGTCGGATCAAATACAAGAGTAATAGTATAATCGACTATCAAGAACAGTAGGATTCTTTTCTTTGATTGAAAATGACACTTGTGACACTTCCAAATCAAAAGACGGCAGTTCGATTAAGCTACTTCTTTGTAAAAGAGAACTGTAAATGGCACACAATACATAAAAACATTCACAATTCTTTGTACAATGGAGGTTGGATGATGCAAAGAAAGTGGGTTTCAACAGTGGTCTACTGATCACAGACAACAAAGCTCCTGAATAAAACTGAAGAGAGTGAAGAAAAAACCAAAATCTGGAGACATATTTAATCTTGTCTTATCATCGCACCTGTAACACAGGGAAACGGGGATGCATCCCACCTACTGCACACAGGAGGTGCGATGTATCAAGATTTCCTAAAAGAGATGGTGCGATGGTCAACGAATGAGACTTTAACTTGGTTTTTGTCACAGTTTGCAGTTTAGTCCAGGGATTTGGGCCAAGCAAATGATAGTCAGTAACTACAAAGTATAGGACTGATCTAATGAGGTTACTCAAGCTACCTCTAGGGCAATTAGGATGTTTGCAAGTCAATTGTTCATTTCATAAACAAACCCAGAGATTGACTGAAGCAGCGTTGATCTACTTTGCACTTGCATAGAAAATGCAGTTCGAAGGCTAGTTGGCTTGACTTTAGGCTCCGTATGTGGTTTATGAATCAAACAAATAGAGACAAGCAATCAAAATAATCGCTCCCCAGCGGAGTCGCCATTTTGTTATCGGGAAATCTAGTGTATATTCAGAGTTGTTAGTCCCACTAAGACGGGTAGCTATCTTAGAAACAAACAGATTAAAGTCACTTGTTTTTCCTTTACGAGAGAGACATGAGAAAGAAGCAGAGAGTACCAACCTTAGTCTTCCACTTGGAGCTCTTTGCTTGTTTCCATTCCCCTTTGACAGAATCTCGCCACTACTTCCTTACTTTTCCAGCTTCAAAGAGCACATGTAGATTCACAGCAGCATAATACCATCAAAGCATAGAGATCTTTCACTGTAAACAATATAAGATCAGATATATATTGACCATACAAATGCATATATCAACACAATATTCAGAGATACACAAGAATATGGAGGAAAACTCAAATAGCTTTATTAGTAAAAGTAGTAGAAGAGAGGATTACAACCACTTGGTCTAACCCAGCACCATCCTCCCAGCTTGAAAGCCCTCTTCACCTCACACAAAGCAAGATCACCCAACAATGTCTTCAAAGAGAAACTAGCAACACCTCTTTGCAAATTACCAAATTCCAACCTTTGGATCTCTGGGATGAGGGATCCATTTACAGATATTTGTAGGGGGTGAGTCAGCTTCTGGGATTTTGATTAGTGTCATCTCTCTAATAGTTCTTGGTTCCACTTGGAGATTTCATGATCTCTTACCGATCCTTGGGTGAACTTAGGGATGCAAGTGTCAAATGAGCAGCTTCTAGAAAATTCTCAGGTTCTCCACTTAGCAAACTGCTTGTGCCATTTGTCTTCTCTCACTCATCATACCCTACAGAATGGATTTCTACTATGCATCACACTTTTTGCATGTGGCAAGTGAGATGCATCGCACCCTTTGCACTGGGCAGTCTGTATGGTCCTGTTTTGACCAATTCTGAGTGGTTTTTCATGGAAAACTTCTGGGACATGATGTAATCAACTGACCTTGCTCCTTTAGGGTATGAAACAACACTTTTAGGGACTTAGAAGCCCTTGGTTTATGGACATATGTGATTGGGGTTGTAGTGCCCAAATATGTCTATAACATTTAGGGCCTGTAAAGACTGATCGCAGACCTTCGCAGAGGTCTAGAAGTCATTTCCTTAGAGTTACAGTATCAGAACATAGAAGGATATCGATCTGCGTGAAGGAAGATCTGAGATACAAGAGCTAAGACCACTTACCGCGTTGTCTCTAGACGCAAAAACTTGGTTCTATCATCCCCCAATACTGCTTTGGGTGAGACTACAGCCTGCACTATGAAGCTTGTTGCCGAAAGGGCCAACAGTTAGGGTTTTTTTGGTTGTCACAAACAAAACTCTGAACCTGGGTCAGGCCCCCTTAAGCCAAGAACAACCTCAACTGGGGCCATGATTTTATCTTCTTTTTCAATGGTAATACAATTAGAATTACGAAATTACAGTTCCTTGTTATAGAAGAGTCGATTGTTGAAGAAAGTGGATTTCCTGTAGAAAGTGAAAGGTGGTTCAAGAACGAGAGGTTGCTGAATGTGGATTTAGATTTCTTCCTGAAAGAAGATTGCCAAAATGAAGAATGGGATGCAAGGTTCCTCCAAATCAAACTAAACCCTCAATGGGTTATTTCACTTAGAACTGTCTAGCTTTTCTTCACTTGTGAAGGTAGGTATTCCAAAGCTTACCTATATCACATGAGGTTTCTTTGTCACTTTTCAGATTTTAGGAAAATGAATTTTCCATACTTCCTACATCAAAATTTGTTCAAAATGTGCACTAAGGAAAGGAAGACACTTGAATTACAAGCTCATGATACTTGTCATCGTAATCTCATTAATATTTTATATACTCATGAGTTGAATAAGAAAGTTGAAAAATTAAGGAAAATGAGCCAAAGGAAACCAAACCCACCTGTACTTAGAAGATCAAAAAGAGGCCAAAACAAAGTTCCTTGTCAATTTCTAGATTGTGAGACCAGAGGACAATCTAGCCAACCCTAGGCTGAAAAACGTGAGGAGGTCCCTGTGAAGATGCTAGAGGTTGAAGTTTATGAAGGTAGGACTAGAAGCCAAAGAAACCAATCAAGAATTATGGTTGAGGAAGAAACAAAACAGAAAATATTTAAAAGAAAAAAAGGAAAAACAAGAAGTTTAAATAGAGGATGAGGAATATGAGATAGAGGTTAGGGTTCAAGGAAAAGACCTCACACTCATCCTACCAAAACACTGAGGTTGAATTTCAAATCTAGAATGAATCCTAAGTTCAAAGAAACAATTGCAATCCTTGATGAATAATAAAAATTAGAGTAGACTACATTGCTACAAAGAATAAAAAAGACAGAGAAAAATAGAGTATGCTTTGAATAACAAAGGTAAAACCCTAAAAGCTAATAAGAGTCCACAAAAATTTACCAAACGGGTGACTGTTGGTATTCGAAATTGCCTTA